>CAWUFW010006346.1:600000-1167957 GCA_963921515.1 Calotriton arnoldi
ACCATAATTTCTATGACAAAATGAACCCCATCATTTTGTTCCTTTTTAAATTAAATGTTTTAAGTGTTACCAGTTTATTCCAATCAAGATGGCTTCAGGTGTGCCATACTTTTGTCATAAGTAAGGCTGTTAGCGCTCTAGTTGTTCTTTAGAACACTCTGGGAAGCTGCAGTAGAACACAAAGGCATCAACTGGCAGGCTGCTCCTGTTGAAATATAACAGGAAAATATTTGAGATCACACTTGAAACATGTCCTAATTTTTCTTTCTACAGCACTAACCATAATTTCTATGACAAAATGAACCCCATCATTTTGTTCCTTTTTAAATTAAATTGTTTAAGTGTTACCAGTTTATTCCAATCAAGATGGCTTCAGGTGTGCCATACTTTTGTCATAAGTAAGGCTGTTAGCACTCTAGTTGTTCTTTAGAACACTCTGGGAAGCTGCAGTAGAACACAAAGGAATCAACTGACAGTCTCTGCCCTTGTTGGATGTACATGTTTTACTGAGAATGTCAGACTTCATTCTCACATGAGTGAGAAAGATAATGTGAATTTACAGAAAATATGCTCTCATTTTAGCTTCTGGAGCACCTTCCAAACCTCCATGGGACAAGCATGAGAAAATAGTGTTCTCTCAAACATGATTCATGATATCCCAGCAGAAGGTTTTTCACATGGTAAAATCACCTTAGAATACACCACAATTCCTAAAATTAGTATGGTACCATCAACAAATAAATTCTAATGTAACTAAAGCCTGTTATCACCCTTTATAGTTCTCCTTTTGGTGACCCTCAAAATCTTCTATTCACTACAATGCATTTCAATGAGGTACTATCATTTATATTGGTCCCAAGATGGCTGCCAGCAATTCCAGGATGAAGTGCTGACAGCCAATCAGATCTCACGATGACATGTGTGGTTAGGCTCCGCCCAGATATATATGTGACTTTACTTTTGATTTTCTCAGGAACTACTGAACGGATTTACACCATTTAAGCAAAAGGCACGACACTGAACCAAGGGCTACCTCTTTGCCAAATTTGGTGTAATTCCGTTCAGCAGTTCGGGCTGTAGCTGCGACTAAAGGTTCCTATGGAAAAATGAATGGGGAAAACGCGTTTTGGGACCCCCCTTTTTTCTCGGCCCCCGCTTGACGTATCACCCCAAGACTTTCAGGATAGGAGCGGAGCGCCCCAACAAGTTGGAAACTTTCGCGAAGATTCGTCAACCGGCGCCAACGTTATTTCAAATAGAATGTCGCGGATTTCCTATGGATAATAGGTTTTAACTATAACTATCTACTGGCGACCGCCAGTAGATAATATATATATATATATATATATATATATATATATCATATATATATCATATATATATATCATATATATCATATATATCATATATATATATATCATATAAGCGATGGCCTGAGAAAAAGGGGGGGTTCTTAAACACTTTTTCCCCATGCTTTCTCCACAGGGAAAGTTAGAAAATGATACAGAAAATCGGCTGAACAGAATAACACCAAATTTGGCAGAAAGTTTGATCTTTAATCAGAAAGGTTACTTTTTGTGGTTTGGTGTAAATCTGTTTAGCTGTTTCTGAAAAATTAAGTTTCAAATGTAATAGATGTATTAATAGTTGATCCTGCAAGACCACATTTAAAAAAATTAAAAAAACAGCGAGTGCTTTTTCTCAGTGTCCCATGTAGTCCCCCGTGGACCAGAGCATTCTCATTGGCTGGCCGCAACATGAAAACACATGTTGCGGCTGCTATTTCAGGACATGGGGACTTGGTCCTAGAGTCCTGAAATTTATAACAAAAGGAGGAAGTAGTGGCCAGTGTAGCCATACCCTACTGCCATGGCCCTTTTGGGGGGACACAGATGGAACCCTTGGGCTCCAGAAAATGTTTTTACCTTGTGATACAGCGGGGCTCAAGTGGCTAGGGCCAGCACGGCCTCTTGTGTGCTCCTGTGGAACTCCTGTGGGTGTCCCCCGAGAGTTCCATGGGACAGAAAAAACATTAAATAAAGAAAGAAAATATGAGATGGGGAGATCTGTGGCCATTTGGCTGCTTGTGAGGGTGTTGGCTACAGGTGGTAGGGGGTGGCCACCTGCAAAGAGTTGGGCCCAGCCCTGCAGCCAACCGATCGCTGCACATGGCCAAAGGCTGCGTGGCAGTATGTTGGTCACAAACATATTGTAATAATAGATTACCTTACATTAAAAAAAAAATCTTAGGAGTTCACTGAAAAAACAAATAACCTCTGAAATTCACCAGTTAAATGTAACTGACATAAGTTTAACATGCACTGCTGTGATGCACTGCTATGACCTTATATATGGCGGTGCAAGTTATCTTATGTCAGTTATGTATAACTGAAGAATGGATGAACTGACAAATTTGAGTGTTTATGAAACAATTGTGCTTTTAGTAGATTTCTAAGGTTTTTTTATGTAACTTAAAATCTTACTACCTCTCACAGATCACTTCACTTTAACCTTTGTTTTTTCTGTGTATTTATGTACATTTATAGCACAACATTTAAAGCGGTGACTTGCAAAATCAGTTACATGAAATTGAATATGAAACCACCGTACCGCAAGGGCGAGATTTGCCAAGACTATTCCTAAATGGTAGCTTGTTTCTTTTCAATTTCATGCAATGTTTTATGATCAATACTGTAATAGCGTGAAATGACTAAAAACCACGAGAACGCAGTAATGCAATTCCTGCATAGTTTATTCATGTAATGAAATAATACATTTGCAGGGATATGAAAGGGACATTTCCAATAATAAACAACAGTTTTCCAAGGTGTGCAGTTTGCAAATTCAATGCATTATGTCTTAAGTTCTGTCACATGCAAGTTCACAATTGAGACTCTTTTTGAACCTTGCAGACAAGTCGCCATTTTGTTTAACAATGTGGAAGTCAGCTCTGGTTGATTTTTGTGGGAAGGGAGCTATAGTGCTGTGCGCCATTAATCAGAAGGGGTCTTTGGGGAGCAGCCGACCACCGGGAGGCTTGTGCCCCCGGGGTTTTTGGGCCAGTGCTGCGGGCCTGCGTGTTTTGGGCTAGGGGTGCGGGGAGGTATTTAAACGAACATTTTGTCTGGTGTGTCACCATTTTAGTAAGGTGGCTCGGCAGCCGCCCAGCTGACCACCTTCATTGAAGAGAACGCCATCCTCGACTCCTCCCAGTCCGGATTTCGCAGCAACCACAGCACCGAGACCGTCCTCCTTGCCGCCACCAATGACATCCGCACGCTACTCGACCAGGGTCACACTGCGGCCCTCATCCAACTAGACCTCTCCGCAGCCTTCGACACCGTCTCACACTGCACTCTCACAGCCAGACTCCATGATGCCGGTATACGAGGAACCGCCCTCGACTGGATCCGCTCCTTTCTCTCCGGCAGAACCCAAAGGATCAGACTCCCACCCTTCCTCTCCGAACCCACAGAGATCAACTGTGGAGTACCCCAAGGATATTCGCTCAGCCCCACGCTCTTTAACATCTACATGGCCCCCCTCGCCGCCATCGTCAGAAAGCATGGGCTCAGCAAAGTATCCTACAGCGACGACACCCAGCTCATCCTCTCCCTCACGAAAAATCCCGAAGACACCAGACTCTGCTTTCAGGAAGGAATGAAGGAAGTCGCAACCTGGATGAACAACAGCTGCTTGAAGCTCAGCATGGAGAAGACAGAGGTTCTCGTCCTCGGACCCTCCTCCACCGCCTGGTACAACACTTGGTGGCCTTTCGCCGCCGGAAACCCACCCACTCCAACAGACCACGCCCGAAACCTTGGCATCAAACTAGACTCCTCCATCACCATGACCCGCCAGATCAATGCCGTCGCCTCCACCTGCTTCAACTCCCTCCGCATCCTCTGCAAGACCTTCAAGTGGATCCCCCCGAATGCAGAAAGACCGTCACCTATGCAGTCATAACCAGCAGACTGGACTACGGCAACGCCCTCTATGCCGGAATCAACAGAACCCTGCTACACAAGCTCCAAACCATCCAGAACACCGCAGCCAGACTCGTCCTCGGAACCCCTCGACACGAGCACATCACCCAGCACCTACGAGACCTCCACTGGCTCCCCGTCGAGAAGAGAGTAACCTTCAAGCTACTCACCCACTCCTACAAATCTCTCCACAACATAGGACCTAAATACCTCAACGGGAGAGTATCCTTCAACGTACCTAAAAGGAACCTCTGCTCCGCCGACCTCGCCCTGGCAGAGACCCCACGCATCCGCAGAACCAGAGCAGGCGGAAGAGCCTTCTCCTACGTTGCAGCAAAGGCCTGGAACGAGCTCCCAGTCAACATCAGACGCTCCCCTACTCTGCACACCTTCAGGAAGAGCCTTAAGACCTGGCTCTTTGACTGATCCGGAGCTGCACCCCCCCTCCCCCAGCACCTTGAGAACCTCACGGGTGAGTAGCACGCTCTATAAAACCCTGATTGATTCATTGATTGATTGTAGTGTGATTCAGCTTTAGCTTTTATTCAGTTTTGTGAATCCAGTGAGCATTCTTACCTGCTCCAATGGCTCTGAAGCAGGGCGCATGGACTTAGTGGGGACGGCGGCGCAGGAGGCGCGGCCGGCGTGACTTGCAGCTGAAGGGGTAGCGGCAGCAGTGTGGGCCTGCTCGCCGCCGCGGGCTCGCTGCAGCACGTCGGTGAAAGCGGTTGGTGGGAGCGACCACGGGCAGAAAGCGGCCGCTCCGAAATCGCAAGCAGGGGGCTGGGCGCCGCACGGCAGCCCACGCTTGATTTCGTACAGGGGAAGGGCGGGGCTGCTGTGGCAGGGCCCAGCTATGAGGTCTCTGTGGTCAGGGAGGCCGCTGGTGACACGCCGGGGGGAGGGGGGGAGCAAAAGGCCACTGCAGGTGGGCTGGGAGGGCACAGTACGAAGGGGGGCCGGGCTAGGCCACCGAGCAGGGGGGAAGACTGAGTGTCTTCCCCCAAGAAGAAGGGGTCTGGAGGGAGCCAGGGAGGGTGGGCATAGGAAGGGGAGAGGGGTTGAGGAGCATGGGGAGGGAAGGGGGGGTCCAGGAAGGTGCAGAACAAAGGGGAGGCAAAGGAGGGCAAGGCAAGGGAGGGGAGGCAAGGGAGGGGTCTGGCAGTAATGGGGCACAGGCGAGGCCACGTTGGGCCCCCAAGCCTCCTTGGCCATGGGGGGATGGCTAGACAGGGCCCCATGGGGGCTCAGATCTCGCTGGTCTGAGGAGGGGGGCTGGCTGCAGGGGGAGCAGACAGGGGCGACTGGGAGCAAGGAGGGGGAGGGCAGGGGTGGGCTGGGGGGTAGGATAGGGGTGCAAGTACAACGCCCAGCATCCACTTCAGTGGTGGCCATGTTGGAGTGGAGTGACGGGGAAGAACAAGAGGTTTTTAGGGAAGAGGGGTGGGTGACAGAGCTTTTCCCAGGTGTCAGGACATACACGCCTCGGGGAGCCAGGTTGGGGAGGCCAGCACGACGGGGAGGGCATTTGTCTGGGGCGGGGAAGAAACGGGCACTGCAGGCAGGCGCAGATGAGGGGGGGGCAGCGGGAAGGTGCCTTGGGGTGTCACGGACACGGGGCAAGACATGGGGGGTTTTTGGCAGTGGTGCCCAGGGCCAAAGAGGGTAGGTGCAGTAGGGGCCTCTAACCCCGGCTTGCCAGACCTTACTTTTCCTTTATAGAAGTGGCAGGATCAAGAGATAGAGTACTCAGGTGAGTCTCATGCGGCTCCGCGCTCCTGAGGAGAAGTGAAGGCACAGGCAAAGGCGGCCAGCCGGAATACGTTGCGGGACAGTAAAATCACCACCAAACAACAGTCAGATGCGACAGAGGCTGTGCAACAACCCCGCTGGGTCAATGCGGCCTCAGGGGCGGCGGTGAGAGGGCAATAATGTATGGCTGGGTCAGAAGGATCTTTCGCACCGTCACGGTCCCCAATGATGGACTTAGAGTAGCTAATATGCAATCAGTGGGTCAGCGCAGAGGCGTGGTTGCACGAGAGGGCAAGCAATAAGGGCCTAGAGGGGGATCTACAGTTAGATTATGATGAGGATAGCATTGAGGAAGGGGAGATTGTGGAAGTGGACGAAAGGGGTACACAGCAAGGATGGGGGGACATAGTAACAATGTGCCTAGTATGTTGCAGGTCCCGAAACATGGAGATCTCCCAGCCTGGGATGGAGTGGTTCAATCAAGTATTTGTAGAGTGCACTACTCACCCGTGAGGGTCTCAAGGCGCTAAGGGGAGGGGGGCTGCTACTGCTCGAACAGCCAGGTCTTGAGATGTTTCCTGAAGGTCAGCAGGTCCTGGGTCTGTCGCAGGTGGATGGGGAGGGTGTTCCATGTCTTGGCGGCGAGGTAGGAGAAGGATCTGCCACCAGTGGTCGTTCGGTGTATGCGTGGAACGGTGGCGAGGGCGAGGTCAGCGGAGCGAAGCTGGCGGTTCGGAGTGTAGAAGGTGAGTCGTTTGTTGAGGTATGTAGGTCCGGCGTCGTGGAGTACTTTGTGAGCATGGGTGAGGAGCTTGAAGGTGATCCTCTTGTTGATGGGGAGCCAGTGCAGGTCTCTCAGGTGGGCAGGGATATGGCTGTGGCGGGGGATGTTGAGGACGAGGCGTGCGGAGGCGTTCTGTATGCGTTGAAGTCTTTTCTGGAGTTTGGCTGTGGTTCCCACGTAGAGGGCGTTGCCGTAGTCCAGCCTGCTGGTGACGAGGGCCTGGGTGACCGTCCTTCTGGTTCCGGTGGGGATCCATCTGTAGATCTTGCGAAGCATGCGGAGGGTGTTGAAGCAGGAGGAGGAGACGGCGTTGACTTGCTGGGTCATTGACAGTGAAGAGTCCAGGATGAACCCCAGGTTGCGTGCGTGGTCGGTGGGCGTCGGCGCAGCTCCCAGTGAGGCCGGCCACCAGGAGTCGTCCCAGGAGTCGTTTACTGGTTCAACCCCCTGCACAACTGGTTAGGCGGCTGGATCCGGTACGGACACCAACCTTGACGCAAAATGGTGTGGTCTGCCTGTAATGCCAGTGGGCAGGGTCTCAGTGGGGACTGGTGCACGCAGTGGTGAGCCTGAAGGGGCAGTGCGCTTGTGCAAAGGCCTGTACATCAAGGATATGGGGTAGGCACCGAGGGGCAGACAGCAGCTGCAGGGAAGGCAGAAGGGGACTTAGCGGATGGTCGTTGGGACGACGGGAGATGGGGTCAGGCACAGACAAGACACCAGCGGAAGGACGGGACAGCAAAGGGGCCCAGGGGGGAGCCACCAAGAGAGCCACGAGATAAAAATTAAGAAGCTGCTGTACATGGGGGTGATGAAGCCATTGGGGGCACATCTTATGCTGTCGACTAAGGAAAAAATTTGGAAAGGTGAGTACGTGGACATGCACAGGGAACTTAGGACAAAAGAAGGTTCAAAGGAGCTAGATTTATCCAAGAGGCCTAAGGTGCCGATGGCTATCAAGAATTGGACGGCAGCCTTCTTAATATTTTCAAACGTTTACTGTGACAAAATTTCCGGAGAGGTCTGTCTCGCTTTTTAAATATATGGACGTGATCAGAAGGGCTCAGGTGACATACGGGGGCTAAGCTTGGTCACACTACGATGAGGAGTTTAGGGCCAGGCTGGCTTGGGACCCAGAGGCAAAATGGGGGGAGATTGGTGCAGATTTGTACCAGCAAACCATGGGGGCAGAGCTGTCCCACCCGGGGGGGGGGACACAGCAAATAACTCAGGGGGAGTGCAGGGGCCCTGCTTGGATTACAATTAAGGATCCTGTACATGGGAGTACTGTAGATTTAGGCACGAGTGCTCCTACTGTGCTGGGCGACACCCGCTGATACAATGTTTTGGGGCAGGATACAGCGGGCAAGGTCAACAGCATAACCAAGGTTTCCAGCATAACAGCTCTTTTCAAGGCCAACAGGGACAGCAGACGGGCGGGGGCAGGGACGGGAGGGGAACACAAGGCTTCATGGGAAAAGGTTTGTGCACCCATTAAGCTGGAATGCTTAGGGCGCTGGCTGGCACACTATTCTTGTCGGGAGGATGCCACATTACTGAGCTGTGGTTTTCGGGAGGGGTTCAAGTTGGGGTATGAAGGGCCAAGGTTAACCAGGTGGGGGGAGAACTTGAGATCAGTTAAAGCACACAAAGCAACAGTGTGGGACAAATTGTGCAAAGAAGTGGAAGAAGAGTGGATAGCAGGACGATTCAGACACCTTCCTATCAAAGAGTTGATAATATCACCGATTGGGGTGGTGCCCAAAAAGGAACCGGGTCAATTTTGATTGATTCAGCACCTATCTTGGCCGGCGGGTCCTCCGTGAATGATTACATAGCAGAGGACTTGACATCAGTGTCGTACTCGTCAGTAGATGTAGCCAGGGCATTAGTGGAGACGGAAGGAAAAAGTGCGGGGATGGCAAAATGTGACATTAAATCGGCCTTCCGTTTACTGCTGGTACACCCAGATGATTTCCAATTGTTGGGAATGCAGTTTAAAGGACACATTTTTGTGGACAAGGCATTGCCTATGGGATGTTCCATTTCATGCACCATGTTTGAGCATTTTAGCTCGTTCTTGCAATGGGTTTTCACATGGCAGACAGGTAAAGAGATGGTGACACACTACCTTGACAACTTCTTCCTGGTGGGTTGACCCGGTTCAATGGACTGTCAACAACAGTTGAACAGTTTTCAAGAGCTCATGGGTTTACTGGAAGTGCCCCTGGCACCAGAGAAGACACAAGGTCCAATTATGGTGTTGTCATTTCTGGGCATTGAACTGGACTCAGTGGCGATGGAAGCACGCCTGCCCACAGACAAAAAGTTGAACATGATTATGATGATTGATGACATGCTGGCCAGACGGAAAGTGTCAGTAAGGGAAGTGCAAGTGCTGCTGGGACATTTTAATTTTGCATGTAGAGCAGTACGGGCAGGAAGGAATTTTTGCAGGAGACTGGTCAGGTCCCTAGCAGGCGTCAAGCTCCCACATCACCACATGCGATTGTCCGCAGGGACGAAAGAGGATTTACGTATGTGGCTAAAATTTCTAGAGGCCTTTAATGGCATCCCAAAGGTGACGCCCAAAGAATGGGAATGGGACATGCGCATATACTCAGATGCAGCAGGGTCTCATGGTTTTGGACTGTATTGGAAGGGTAGATGGTGCGCAGAACAGTGGCCACTACATTAGAAGAACGAAGGCAGGAGCATTGCCTTTTTGGAATTATTCCCACTAGTGGTAGCGACAACAGTATGGGCGCAGGGCCTGGCACACAAGAGGGTTATCTTCAGGCTAGACAATATTGCAGTGGTGCAGGTGGTTAACAGGCAATCTGTTAGGGATGCACAGGTACTCAAGTTGATGAGAGTGTTTGTACTCCATTGTTTGAAACATGATATTACGTTTCAAGCCAGACATGTGCCAGGGGTGGACAATGACATTGCGGACGCTTTGTCTCGTTCACAGTGGGAGAGGTTCCATGGTCTGGCCACGGAGGTGGACACCTGCAAGACACCGGTGCCGGTGGGGATGTGGTCCATCAGAGACAAAGGATACTGCAATTGGTGGTAGGGTCATTGGCTCTCTCCACTAGGAAGGCGTATAGGCAGGCTTGGCTGGAATTTATTGATGGGGGGCTCAGAGAAGGGAGGACAGGTGGGCAAGAGAGGAAGACGTAGTACAGTTCATTTTGGATATGATTGACAGAGGCCTGTCCAGAATTACGATTACAGGCAAGTTGGCACTGATCGCCTTTATGGGTAAGCTGTGGTGGAGGTATGCATCTTCAGCAGGCGAGCTAAGTAGGCGAATCTTGGAAGGCTGGGCAAGAGAAAAGGGGGCCAAGCCCCGAATTACGAGGCCAGCCTCTAGACCATTATTGGCCCCATGTTACAGTTGATACTGAAGATTTGTAGGAACACGGAGGAGACAGCTTTATTCGCGACATTAATGTCTTGAATGTATTTCGGGGCCTTTCGGGTCTCAAAGTTGGTGGGCAGGAAAGGTCTTGCAGGTCTTCAATGGAGGGAGGTGCACATGACAGAAGGGGCGGTTGAGGTGAATTTAAAACGATCAAAGACGGACCAAAGGGGAAGGGGAAAAGGGGTGGTGTTGAGAGACTCAAAAGACACAGAGGTATGCCCAGTGAGATGGGGGGGCTCATTGAGGGGTATTTTGGGGACGGTCAATGGGGGTGTGTTTAGAAGGGTGTCTGGAAAGGGGGTCACGGCAGCTCAGCTGCTTTGGGTGATGGGGAGAGTGTGGGGGCTCTTGGGGGAAACTCTGGGGGAGTACAGCACTCACTCCTTCCGGATCGGGGTTGCGATGGACGTGGCAAAGCAGGGTTGGGGGTAGGACAGGATCACGTGCTTAGGCAGGTGGAAGTCTGATTGTTTTAAAACATGCATTAAAATGGGGTAGCTGGGGAATGGTGATTGATGCTTAGTGTACCCATACTTACGCTTGTATCTTTTCAGGTGCAGTGACTGGGCCAGCTTCGGCGGAGCTGTCTATATGAGTGGGGCACTCTTTTGTTAAATGTGCAGAGCGACATGAAATCCAGAAAGGGAAAGGTTTGAACCTTGGGCTACATTCGTCTTTATTCAATGTTACTTGGCACGGAAAGGGGGGCATGCGCTGGCATGAGCTCATACCTTGCCTGAACATATGCATTAAAAATAACATTTGTCTGGATGTGTTGATTGTGCACCTGGGTGAGAATGACCTGGTGGTCTGCAAAGGTTTAGCGCTTCTCAAACAGATGAAGCGGGATTTGTTAGAAATCAAGCAGCTATGGTCAGGGTGTTTTATCATTTGGTTGGAATTCATTCCCAGGAAGCATTGGAGAGGGGCGGAAAAACCCGCTGCAATTGACAAGGCGAGGAGAAAGGTTAATAGGGACATGAGGAATTTTTGTGAAAAGGGAGGGATAGGGAGAGTAGAACACCCGGAATTGAAGTACGCAGCAGTGTATTTTTTCAGGGACGAAGGTGTACACTTGTCACGCTTCGGGATAGAGTTGTATCTGATACAGATGAAAGAGATCATAGATAGATCCTTTAATATTAGAAGATATCCTAAGCACCCTAGGTTGGGGGGGGGTCAGAAAAGTCATAAGTTAAGTGCAGGGGGAGGATTTTTCTGAGTGGCGTGTGTTTTCTAGTGTTTTTACAGGTTTTACAGGTTAAATTTATGGTTGGCCACAAGTTAATCCGGGAGCATGCAATAACAGGAAGTTAAGTAGGAGATGCTTAGGCAGGTAGATGTTTTAGAAGTAGGTAAGAGGTTACAGGGTTACAAGTTCAACAGTTAATGATTGTATAAGGGTTGTAAACAGTTGCAAAGAATTAGGGGTGGGGGAGGAGGCAAGATAGGTAAAAAATGTATAGCGAGGATAGGTTTTGTAAGGCAAATGCCAAGGGTAATGTTTTTGTGAGGTGCACCTGTCTTCAATAAAGCGGCCTTTTTCACACTTACCTGAGAGTTTTGATTGTCTGTGCTGCGCCCCCACTCTGGCCCAAGGGGGTTTGGACTGCATGCTCGATCGTTCACGTAGCATATTATGAAACCTTCTGTCATCAGAAAATGGGAATGACTGTTTTGCGAGCCAGCAGGCAGGCATCGCCTCGAGGTAAATACGTAAACAAGGCATTTAAGCTGTCTCCCTGTACTTTGAATTGTATTCTCTGTTTTCTATTTACAAGGAGTTGCTCTTTCGGTACTCTTCATCCTACGTAATTACCTTTCATTCCTGACTCAAAGTGACACCTTTTTTTGTGTTAACATACTATCCAGGTGGTCTTTACTTACGTGAATGTGTCTGTGTGCACTTCATGTGGAGTTAGTTAAAGAGCTTATCAGAGCGAGGCATGTAATGCTCCATAAAAGGATCGAAACCACTCCATTGTTGAACTGCTTCTTGCCTGCAGTAATGATAAGCACTTCGAAGGGCCTGTCAGACGCCGAGGCTCTCAGACTAATTGTGATAAAGTAAAATTATGGGGCACCTCTGCAAAATGTTATGGCAGACAAATAGGCCTCCCAGATGCACAGTCCACTGCCACTGTCTGGTGTTCCTTTTATTGGAGCTCCCCGTCTGTCATACTACCCCAAAGCACCTGCTGCTCTGAAAGGCCTGGATTTTTACTCTCCGTGCTCCCAAAGGCTTTAGACAGGCTCCAGAAAATACGATTGTCCTAAATTAAGATGCTACCAAGGCCGGTGGTGTAACAAGGGTGTCATGGGCCCTCGTGCAAGCATGGACAATGGACCCACTCACCACTTTTTGCAGTAGTTAAATTTTGTAATAATCAGTGTACAGTGAGCCCCTCAGTCCTCCGAGACCCGGTGCAACTGCACCTGCTGCACCATTGGTAGCTACGCCCCTGGCAAGGCAGAGTAGGGGAAACCTCAGTGGGTATCTCACATTTAATTCTGCAGCTATTAAACGAGTGGCATGTTATGTACGGCTCAACAAAATCCACTACTTCCAGAGGTGATCTTTGTTACATTAAGAAATGATGAAAAATGCTGAAAATAGAGAATAAGACAATTCGAAGAAAATAACGACCAGAGACGCAAAATTGTCCTTATCTTTTCAAAAACCGAAGGTGCTGTCAAAATCCATATAAAAGAGACATGGCATGGCCAGAGCATTGGTGGACGCGCTCTGATTTAACTGCTCTAGCTCAACTGCTGCTGGGCAAACCTGCCTTGTACATGCTGAACACCCTCTCTATAAATGTCTGCACTGTTTGTGAACACCATGACTGCAACGTACACTGCTCACCTGGGAACAGAGCAAAACCTGGTGGCTGACGTCACTCCCCGGAATTAGCCCCCAACATTGGACTTCTCTCATAGAATACTTGGTGACTGATGTAACACACTCAGCTGCTGTCCCTAGGTCCCACCCCACTCACCTGATAGCAGCATGACAATGCTGTTGCTTGGGATCCTCAGCAGACAAAATCGAACTGAGCCAGTGCTGTGGACGAATCAACAGGAAGCTGAGGGGAACGGGGGTCTCAATTGACGTGGGGAAACATATGTGTGTTTTCAATGGCAAGTGAAGCATAACGAATACGATTTAATGCAAAAGGAATCTCTCCAGACCAGAAACAAACCAGGCAAAGGGCTTGCCCTACTGAAGGGGAGGACAACTTCCATAGAAATCTGCAGCAGAGTAAAGACAATGAGATTGCTTGGCAACTCTGCTGCGGGAAGGGAATATGCTGAAAGGAATGCATAAACTAGGAGGATTCAAGGCATGGAATAGCATTTGAATCTCCAAATTAGGTGACCTGGTAGAGAGGAACAACTTTCAAGCCTGCAGAATGAATATAGCTTAACCCAAGGTCAGATGTAAATGCAAAGAGCTAAGCCATTCCCAGTAGGCCGAGGAGCTGTCCTGGTCCGATATCTCTACATTTTCTCGTTTCGAAGACAGAGTGCAGCTGGAGGAGCTAGGAAAAGAGGCAACTATATCTTCCTATCTGACCCTCATTAACAACATGCCGGATGGGCTACAGAAATTGCGAGCCAGATGGGAGGAATTTTTGTGAGTAATGGAAGATATATATTGGGAGGCTGCACTGTGGTCCCTTGGGATTCAACAGGGTTGGATTGGGATTAAAAATCGGCCCGGGCACGCTAAAAAAAACAGTAGCCCACATTTGCATATTGCCTTTCCTCAAAACACTGCTTTGGTAAAATTTTATTAAAAAAAGGCGGGGGGGGGGGGGATGATAAAAAATGCACGGATTAGTTAGCACTGGTGAAACACACCTGAAAACAAGTGAGGCCACTTCTGCTCAGGCCCCCTGCCCCCACTCTTTATGCACACATTAATGGGCCGGCCCAGCGAGAGAAAGGGAGTGACAACTCTGCCTGTTGCTAAACGGGAGGTAATGAGCGCCCATCTGCCTCCAGGAAGGCCACTCAGACACCCACTGGGCGGCATCGAACAACGCAGAAACCACCCAAATCGGCCCCCCAGACTGCTCAAAAAAGCAGCCCACAGCTGGAACTCGGACACCGGCCCCTCAGGCATTGCCCGAGTGCCCGCATTACCAATCCGACGCTGCTTGGGAAGTAATGATAAAGTAAAAAACTGCACCGATCCAGCTGAAAATCCTTCACATGGTATACTATAGTTGAAGCTGTCTCCATGGAATGTGATGGGCCGAATCACATAATTGCCTGTAATGTGAAGTAGGGGAGGGCACCTTTCTGCACACAATATGGGGCTGCAATGAACTACAGGAATATTGGCGGAGCATACTATACAAATTGGGGCAGATCCTAGAATGTGAACTCCCCCCACAACCTCAATTTGTATTTGTGGTATTCGCGAACAAACTTGATCTCCCATGAATTCAACTCTTGTTTTTAATGTTAGGACTGACTCCAGCAAAGAGGAACCTTGCAAAGAAGTGAGGTTCCCAGAAACAAGAGTAGCAAAACGGCATGGACCTAGGACTAGGGCTAAAAAGCGAAGTATGAAAGCAGGGGCTGCCCTCGAAAATTTCACAAAATCAGGGGAAGGGTAGGGACTTCTATGGGATATGTGATGGCGCTCAAATCATTGACCGTCAGAGAAGGGAAAATGGAAATGAATGCTAGGGTGAGATGTAGGGACGAGAGACATGATCTTGTATGCCCCCCCGCTTTAGAGACCATCAAGTTCACTGAGTATATTAAGATGATGCTGTGTCATCCTGGAATCACACACCTACTTTAACTCCACTGTTGTTAAACAGCAAAGAATGGGAAGAGATTTAATTACTGTCTGTAATGATGTGTGATAAAACCATTTCAACAAAACTATTTCAAACAAAGAGATTGCCTGGCAAACAGACTAAAAGGATGGAAAGACACCCAATGCAACACAATGAAATACTCCTAACCCTTTATCGTCCCTCCGTCTCAGTGCTGGGCCCACGCTCTGACCTCATCACGTTTACTGCACTCTCCACAACTGAATCCATTCCCGGAACCAGAGACGTTTTAATGCATGGGCAAAGTGGGCTCTGGCCCAGGGCCCCAGCCTTTCAGGGGGCCCCCTGACAGAGTTAGCTCCGTTCTCCAGAGTTTTGCCCTAATGACCTTGACTATTTCTTAAACAGATTGTTTTAAATACTCTTTTCCTTCAATTTATTTTTTATGTACCTGATGTGTGAGAGTTCAGTACAGCCATTTTGCAGAGAAATGTTGGGTTTATGTTTCATG
Organism: Calotriton arnoldi; assembly: GCA_963921515.1. NCBI lineage: Eukaryota > Metazoa > Chordata > Amphibia > Caudata > Salamandridae > Calotriton > Calotriton arnoldi. The sequence continues at coordinate 615,260 of CAWUFW010006346.1, forward strand.
CAATATACATAAAAAAGTTTCTTTTAGATCAAAACAAGGTCTAACATATAAGAAATGGGAGGGCGTCACAGAGATTATTTGCAGTAATATTGGTGAGCTGCTGCTGTGTTACAATATTGAAAACACACATAACCATCCCTGAATATTAGATGTAAACACATTTAGGGCCTTATTTATGAGAAGTGATGCATCGCTGTGTGAAAACAGGGATGCCTCACTTCTTAGTGCGCTCTCCTTGCGACATGATGGATACGTCATATTTACTGTATGACACATCATGTCACAAGGAGTTACAGATACGTCAGTATTTCTGACGTAGCTGTAGGCGCAAAGTGATGCATTGCTGGGATGTGTCTGAAAATAGACTTAACTCCAGCAATGTGTCCTTTCACATGGGGCAAGCCCCATGTGATAGGGCCTGCTTCAGTCTTACGCCTGCTGTGAGGCTGGTGTAAGATATTGATGCAATGGCGTCCTAGAAGTGGCGCACTGAGTTCTCATAGATTTCAATGCGCCACTTCTACAAGGCTTTTTGCGGGGAACACCCACTCTGCATACATTATACCTGGCGCAGGTATAATGTGGTGCTAGGGTTTACAAAGTGACGCATCTGCCTAGATGCGTCACTTTGTAAATAGGGCGCAACATGGCACATTTTTACGCTGCCGGTGCGTCACAAAAGTGACGCACCGGCGGCATAAAAGTGAAGCAAGGCCTCATAAATAAGGCCCTTAGAATGTGGACAAGTGTTCCTTTGCACTGCCAGGGACCTAATGAAATGAAATAGTGTATTTAATAAATCGCGCAGCTACTCAGACTAGAGTGTCCTGGCACGTGACAGCGGGAGGAAAACGTGCGTAAAAGACCCATCAGTTATTAAAAAGCCAGGTTTTTATGTTCTCCCTGAAAGAGAGTAGGTCTGTGGTTAGTCTCAGAGACTCAGGGAGTCTATTCCACAATTTTGCACCTAGAAAGCCGAGGGATCTGCCTCCAGTGCGGGCACAGCATATTTTAGGCATGATGGTCAGGTTGGCATTGGAAGATCTTAGGGGTCTAGATGTTGTGTAGCGATTAACGCGCTTATTTAGGTAGCTGGCTCCTAAGCCATGGAAAGCTTTAAAGAAGATGGTCATCGCTCTGAAGTCGATCTGTTCTTTTATGCGGAGCCAGTGTAGAGACTTAAGAATAGGGGTCATACTAGATCTGGGTTTAGGTCTCAGGATGGCTCTGGCCGCCGCGTTTTATACCACTTGTAGGCGCTGGATAAGGGATTTGGGAAGACTGAGGTACAAGCTGTTGACATAGTCAAGCTTTGATGTCAGCAGAGCCTGCACCACGATCTTTCTGCTCCCAAGCGGTAACAGTGGCAGGAATTGTTTTTGCATCCGGAGTATGCCAAAGCAAGCGCCAGTTAGATTTTGGATTTGAATGCGCATGGAGAGTGTCTTGTCTATGACAATTCCTAAGTTTTTGACTTTCTCCTTTTCCGCGGGCGGGGCAGCAGATCTTTTGGCCACCAAGAGCTCCAGTCAGGCGTTTCTGGATTACCAAAGAAAACAACTTCAGTTTTGTCAGGATTGCACTTCAGCTGATTGATCTTAAGCCAGTTAAAAACCTTTGTGAGGCAAGACCTAATCATTGCCCCGTCAAAGTCGGTTCCTTTTTCACATGTAAAAATCAGCTGAGTGTCATCAGCATAGGAAACAATTTTGGCGCTCTCTTCCTCTATCAGAAATGCAAGGGGGGATAGATATATATTAAAAGGGTAGGACTGAGAATGGAGCTCTGAGGGACACCTACATTCATGGCCGGAACCGGGGATGAGAAAGGGGGAGCCAGATGTCCTGAGATCTATTTGCCAAGAAGGATGACATCCATGTTAAGGCGGTCCCCCAGGCCGATGTTAGCAAGTCTCTCCAGGATCCTCTCATGTGGGACCGTATCGAAGGCCGCCGACAGATCGAGCAGTATCAGAACAGCCTTGTCTCCCTGGTCCAGCTTACCCTTGAGAAATTCAGTCACTTCCAGCAGAGCGGACTTCGTACTGTAGTTAGCCCTAAAACCGGATTGGGACTCATGAAGGAGCTTCCCATCTTCAATGTGTTTTTGGAGGGCCTTGTTTACATGCTTCTCTAATACTTTGGAGAGGGCCGGAAGAAGGGAGATTGGCCTGTAGTTGGCAGGCTCCATCGGTTTGGCGTTAGCCTTTTTTATCAGTGGAAGAATCTTAGCATTCTTCCAGAATTTCGGCATGTTGCCTGAGGAGAGGGAAGCATTAAAGAGCTGGTTTACCGTGGGGTTTATGGTGGGAGCTAATAGGTTCAGGATATTCGCTGGACATGGGTCGGTAGGAGAGCCAGACTTAATGCTTTGGAGAAGGGTCAGTGACTCTTCAAGCTGAAACTCAGGGAAAGTTAGTAAAGATGGAGGATCCAAGAGGTGAAATTTGCTATTAGAACTAAGGTAGAAGGTCAGTTCTTTCTCTGAGATGTTAGTGAAGGCTTGTTGGATCACGGAGATCTTTTTGTGGAAGAATTGAGCTATTTGCTTAGACCATTCTTCCGTGCATGGCCCTTCCTTTGTGCTGAGCTTTCGGGACGGTAAAGGATTTACCTATGCTAAAGATTTCCTTACTCTTATTTTGGGCATTTTCTATCTTGGTTTGAAAGAAGTTTTTCTTGGCTGCCTTCACGAGAATGTAAGGAGCTTTTAAGGTGTCTTTATACACCTTCCTGTCCTCGGGTAGATAGGATTTACGCCATTCTCGTTCCATTTTTCTACAATTTCTTTTGCTAGATCTGAGGGAATTGTTAAACCATGGAGCTTGAGGGGCCGACCTCTTTGAGGAGGGGGAAACAATCGGTACCGCTGCACCAATGTTGGTTCGGAGCCATGAATCTATTGAGAGGGCGTCCGAGTCGGGGCAGCCAGACAGCTCCGGTGAGGAACGACCGATGGCGTCTGCTAACATCGGGATGGATATTTTATGGAACATTCTGTAATTAGGGACCCTCTGACCTGCATTAGCCCGAGGGGCTGTGGCAGAGTTGGGACTGACGAATTTTAATAGGAGGTGGTCAGACCAGGTAATGGGAAGAGGTAGGCTTACTGATATGTCAAAGTTGTGAAAGATTTGGTCTAGGGTATGGCCCTTCTCATGGGTGGCCAAAGAAATAGATGGAAACATGTTGCAGGCCTGCAGCGTCTCCAACAAGGAAATTGTTTGAGGGGCTTTTTCATTGTCCATATGTATATTGAAATCTCCCAGAATAAGGCAGTTGTTGTATTTTAAGGCGAGGGAGGTGGTGGCTGTATTAAGCGTAGTAATAAAATTTCCAATTGCACCGGGAGGTCTGTAAATCAGAAAACCAGCTATGCTATGATGGGGGATAAGGTACAGCGGAAGCCTAAGGACTCTGCGCCCTCGATGTTTTCCATCGGGATGGGAGAGCAGTCTAGTTTTTGATTGTAAATTATGGCGACACCGCCCCCTTCCCACTTCGGTCGGTCCCTCCTAAGGATTTTATAACCCGTAGGGATGGCCGAGGTGATAGTAGGGTTGGAGGCTTCAGACAGCCAGGTCTCAGTGAGAAATAAAAGGTCAGACTGTTCGTCTAACAGTAGGTCATAAATGTGTGGTTCATGCTTTTGCATAGAGCGACAATTTAAAAGGGTGGCCTTTAAGTCCTCTGTTTTCTTATTGTTTTTACACTTATTGTTGCATGGGAGGATCTTGGGTGCGAGTTTCCTGGGCTGGAGGAGAGACCAGCTGCACTTATTGCATCGAAAGTCTACCTCCAAGCCCGGATCAGCCGCTGTACACTGACATAATGGTAGCCGCCTAAGGCTAAGCAGTTTTCCCTATTGTAATATAGTGGAAGAAACTCACCGGAGGGGAACTAGGCAGCATGGCTGGCGCGGACGCCTCCGGGACGATGACGGGCGCAGACAGGCTTGCCTTTGGTGCGCCAGTGGCGCGCCCGCTGCGCGCGTCCGTTTGCATCGGGAATATATAGGCTAATGCCTATGATGCAAACTGAATCGCTAACGCAGCTGAGAAAGCGGAAACTGCGTGGGCGGAAGTGAGGAGCCTGATAGTAGCCCCAGCCCTCCGCACAATCGGTGTATCAGCCGTGGCGGACCAGGACTGGAGGAAAAGCGAGATGCGAATCGGAGCAGCTAAGGAGGTGTAGGCAAGCAGAATAAAGTAAAGTGCAAGTGCGCGTAGGTAGGAGAAACTGTTAAAAAGCACAGAGTAATTCAGCCAGACATATACAATTTAAAAAGTATTCAAAACCTAGTAGCAGGGCAGGAAACACTAAATCCTACTGCTGTCAGCTGCGCGCGTCCGTTTACATCGGGAATATATAGGCTAATGCCCATGATGCAAACTGGATCGCTAACGCAGCTGAGGAAACGGAAACGGCGTGGGAAACAGGGGCTCAAATTGGATCATAAATTCAAAGCTGTTATGAACAGGGGCCCCCAAAATATGTTTGGCCCAGGGCCCCCAAAATCCTTAAGATGTCCCTGCCCGGAACATTCTTCTCTCTGCACCCCTTTGTCCCAAAAAAGTGACAGTTCATGCACCACCTTGATTGCACTGACATGCAGTGGTCTATCTACTGAAGGCAGTACAGCATGTAGTTGTGAGAGAGAATCTTAAATGGCGTCATGGGGGCCAACTCTCACTCACAATGTAGATATTAATGAAATATTTTCCACATACAGTGATGATCTTTATAGCTCTATGCTTGGAAACACTATGCAAGAGGAATAAGAGGACTTTCTACAGTCACTACGAACACTCATCCTATCTCTAGAGGTTCACTTTTTCTAGAGGCGTCTAAGGCAGCTATCATTGACTTGCCTTCATGCAGGTCGCCTGGAGAACATGCATTTCCAGAAGTATTAGCAAAAATCTAACAAGCCACATTTATTAAATATGATTTTTACCACTTTTAAAAAGGGACCTTCTGCTTGTTGACAGTGCTTAATTTGTAAAAATCATAAATGACAGGGCTCTAGTCGGGAGGCCTCTCAAGCTTGCACCACCCATTGCCACTGCCAGCGTTGCCAATGACAGTACCTTCACAATTACTAACCAGTAAGTAAGTAAATATTTTATTTGCAGATTAATTAAAATCATTGCAATTTTTAAGCCATACAAAAATGTTGAATAAAAAAAAATATCTTGTTTCAAAAGCATTATAGGTTAAAGGGAATTCATGTTTAATATTTCATTACAGTGGAGAGAGCAATAAACTAAAAGCAATGGTCCATCAAGTGATCAGTGCGTGGTTACACCCGTGGGATTTGGCGACAAGGATTTTTTAGCAATCATGAAGAGTAAGCGCACAGTACAGCTGGCAATTGGCAAAGTCTTTACTTCAAGGGTCCCTGCCCCGCAACTGCGATTATTTGTCTGGGGTGACCGAGTTGCTGTTAGTAGGTTGTTCACTTGTAGAAGGAACTTAGCGGCCCTGCAGGAGAGCTGAATTGATTTGCTGTTCAGTAATGTCAGCACTGCAGTACGACATGATCTTATATTGAGTGCCCGAAAGGCGGGACAAAGTCGTTTCTGCCTTAAATAGATTACAGCCGGGCAGATGCACAGAAAGTGTAATAAACTTTCATCGAATTGATCGCAAAGTCGGCAGAGAGAGTTTGACTATCTTTGTTCCCAGGGCAGCACCTGATCTTTTGAGGGGAAGGCTGCCATTCATATTATTATGTAAAAATGCTGGATGATTTGAGAGACATGACACATAAGGTATGGTTGAGGCCCACAGGTGCTATAAGATTGTAAGACTGACCAGCTGTGTTTTTTGCCTGCCAATTCCGCTTTATCAATCGACCAAGATTTTAATTTGGCAGCTTTGTTGGCAATTATTTTGAATGCTGCGTGGCTAATATTTAGCTCCCAAGCTTTGTATAAATTGAGGGATGACGATGCTTGGCGGAGCGCGATTGGCCAGCTAGTTTTGGTTGAGTGCTGACTATTCATTTCGGACAAGTACAAGGCAGCCATAGACTCAGGTAGGGCGGCTCTCAACTTCCAGCACAGTTTGAGTAGGGCAGCCATTCTCACTGGGAGCTGGTGCTGGAGCCCAAATTCCAGGTGCATTTGAGCTTGGCACGTATGTCGGGGTATGCGGTAGATGCTTTTGAACAGGACGGACTGTAGAGTATTGAGAATCATTACGTCTTTGCCCTTTAGGAGTTCTGAGCCATAGGTCAGTGATGGTAGGAATTTGGCTCTGATGATTTGCAGTAAATAGGACTGAGACGAACTCCCCATTTTTTTTTATTTATTAAGTTGAGGGCGAAGAACAGTTTGTTTGCTAAGGCCCTTCGTTGGGCATGATGCCTTTTGAAGTTTAATCTAGAGTCCAGTTCCACTCCCAGATATTTGTAGGTGCTGACCTGGTCGATCTTGTTCCCGGCAACTTTCCATTTGAATTTCAGATTTTGCTGTTTTTTTTTTTTACAAGAAGCAGATGACTTTGGTCTTGCTGTAATTTAGCTTCAGGCCTAAGAATTCAGTTGTACTGTATAGGGTGGTTATATGGCGCTGCAGGCCGATGGGAGTCTGGCTACACAAAACAATGTCGTCCACGTATTGTAAGCTACGCACTGGTCTTTGTGAGAGTTTTGGGGGATCACTCGAGACTTCAGATAGCAGGGTACTAACCAGTACACTGCTACAAGTGTGACAACTCAGACTATTCCAGGCCCCCAAAGATATAAAAATTGCTTGGGCAGCAGGTATTAGTTGCTTTTAATGCATATGAATTAATAAATAATTGCTGCTCTGCTCATCCTTAAATTATACAAACAGCGCCACCATGTGGCAGCTGTCAAAAGTGGCGGTGTCAACAATTAAGTGCAGGTGCTGACAATTAAGTGCCTGTGCAGAGCACATGAAACCACCGGCTCAAATTAAGCACTGCTTGTTGGCTAGTATCTTCGATATGGACATTATCTCACTTATTCCCTAAGAGGAGAAAGATCCTCTGGAATGTGCCAGTTTATGGGTCCTATCTCATTGATCAATGTTAACATGAAGACACTCAAAAATACTGACAAATAGGTTATGCAGAGTGATCTAAAGTACAAGCCTCAAAGGTAGGTTGCGTGCCAGGATTTACATCCAGAAATCAGCTGTGGGCACTAACACACCTACTATAGCAACTAAGAACCTACCGAATAGGAGGTTGGCTTTCTGTTTAGATTTGGAGAAAGTATTCTATCGAGTTGAAGGTGCTTGCCTGTTTTGCATATTACAGAGAACAGGATTGGAAAATGGCTTTATTTCAAAGGTAACACAACTACACAAATACATTGCAGTGGTGTTCATGAACAATTCCATGAACGATAAAGAAATCTAGAGGATTGTGACAAGGCTGCCCATTGCCCCCCCCCCCCCCCTCTTACTGCTGTTAGCTCTCAAGCCTCTAATCATGGAAATTCAGGAGTGTAATTAAAATCTAGATGTAATCACACTGGAATGTCACGTTAAGTTGATCTTATGTGTCGAGGACATTTTTCTCACTAACCTTAAATACTCTCTTCCAGCATTAATGTCATTGATACAAATGTTTTTGCATGTCTCTGGTTATAACCTCAATTGAGGCAAATGTGAAAATGTTTCAATATTACGTCGCTACCAAGGCCAGCTTGTCCTCCTATGAAATGACCTAGGCACCTAAGGTACTTAAATATCTTGTATTTGCTTCAATAGAGAACTTACAAAGATCACAGAAGATAACCTATCCCCTCTAATTTTCAAAACATAATAACTTTCCAAGCTAGTCGACTCTGCCGCTGTTCATGTGGGGCAGAGTACTGCTGGTTAAAATGATGCCAGCGCCCTGCTACAACTATATTTTTTGTATGCAACAATTATTGATCTCAAAATCGACATTATTGCCGATTTACACTGATATTAAGAAATGTATATGGAATGGGGCACAACCCGACTCATATCACTTAGGTTGCAAGTCCCTGTGATTTTGAGTGGGGTGCGTTTACCACTTGGGAGTCATATTATTTGATACTCATGGCATCAGATAGATTGCCCCTGGCATGAGTTGACATATAAAGGCAAGTAATGCAATACGCAAGCGAATTAGCACCACACTATCTTTAAAAGGCCAAACAAGCACATCTTCTTAGCTATCCAGTTATCCAAAACACAGTGGCAATTTGAAAATCCGTACACAAGCATTTTACAAAAGATCACTTTTTAATCACTTTTGTGCAGAGGATGGGATGTTCATGCCCTCTACACAACCTTCACAGTGCACAGAACGTGAACATTATGTTTCCCTACTAAAGACAGGAATTCCCTCTGTTGCTCGCACTGGTTGGATTTCTTTTTAGACCCTCGACCAGATGTTTTTGGGAAAGAGCTTCCAAGCTCTTGTTGTGAATGATGATCAGCACAAATAGTGCCATAACCTCATCACTGTTAAAAGCAAACGTAGAAGGAGTTCATCAGTGTTAGACCTGGCACCATTGGTGTGAGTTTCCACTGTATTTTTGTCTTTTGCCTCCTGTGTTTTTGCTGTGTGTTGGACTTCGTTTTGCTGGTCTAGATGCTTTGGGCACTTTGCCACTGCTGTTCAGTGCCAAAGTGCAAGTGCTCCCTTTGTAAATTGTTGTTATGGATTGGTGATTCCATGATTTGCATATTTGATTTACTAGTCAGACCCTAGTACAGTGCACTGTATGTGCCCAGGGCCTGTAAATCAAATGCTGCTAGTGGGCTGCAGCACTGATTGTGCCACCCACATAAGCAGCCTGTAAATGTAAACTCTGGACTGCCATTGCAGAGCCTGTGTGCAGTCTGGTACTGCCATGTCGACTTGGCAAGTGCACACACTTGCCAGTCCCTAACCTTCCCTTTTCTTACATGTTAGTCATCCCTATGGTAGGCCCAAGGTACCCCTGTGGGCAGGGTGCATTGTATGTGAAAGGTAGGACATGACCTGATGTGTGTGGCATGTCCTGATAGTGAAATATCAGCGACCTTGCCAGGTAGGTCGCTCCCCCACCACACAGCTCCGCCTGTGCTGTCTGCCCGCTGCTCCTGTAGGTAAGATCGCCCTCCGCTTGTGGCCCCGGTGCCAGTTTTGTCTGCTTGTCTCCCCTTTTCCTTTCTGTGCCCCTCGCTGCCCCACTGTTGTTGTGCCCGTGATTTGCCTGCTCTCCCCCCGTTTTTCCTTCTGTGCCCCTCGCTGCCCCACTGTTGTTTACCCGTGATTTGCCTGCTCTCCCCCGTTTTTTCCTTTCTGTGCCCCTCGCTGCCCCACTGTTGTTGTGCCCGTGATTTGCCTGCTCTCCCCCCGTTTTTCCTTCTGTGCCCCTCGCTGCCCCACTGTTGTTTACCCGTGATTTGCCTGCTCTCCCCCCGTTTTTTCCTTTCTGTGCCCCTCGCTGCCCCACTGTTGTTGTGCCCGTGATTTGCCTGCTCTCCCCCGTTTTTCCTTCTGTGCCCCTCGCTGCCCCACTGTTGTTTACCCGTGATTTGCCTGCTCTCCCCCGTTTTTTCCTTTCTGTGCCCCTCGCTGCCCCACTGTTGTTGTGCCCGTGATTTGCCTGCTCTCCCCCGTTTTTCCTTCTGTGCCCCTCGCTGCCCCACTGTTGTTTACCCGTGATTTGCCTGCTCTCCCCCCGTTTTTTCCTTTCTGTGCCCCTCGCTGCCCCACTGTTTACCCGTGATTTGCCTGCTCGCCCCCCGTTTTTTCCTTTCTGTGCCCCTCGCTGCCCCACTGTTGTTGTGCCCGTGATTTGCCTGCTCTCCCCCCGTTTTTCCTTCTGTGCCCCTCGCTGCCCCACTGTTGTTTACCCGTGATTTGCCTGCTCTCCCCCGTTTTTTCCTTTCTGTGCCCCTCGCTGCCCCACTGTTGTACCCGTGATTTGCCTGCTCTCCCCCGTTTTTTCCTTTCTGTGCCCCTCGCTGCCCCACTGTTGTTGTGCCCGTGATTTGCCTGCTCTCCCCCGTTTTTCCTTCTGTGCCCCTCGCTGCCCCACTGTTGTTTACCCGTGATTTGCCTGCTCTCCCCCCGTTTTTTCCTTTCTGTGCCCCTCGCTGCCCCACTGTTGTTGTGCCCGTGATTTGCCTGCTCTCCCCCGTTTTTCCTTCTGTGCCCCTCGCTGCCTATCGCCATTCCCCGCCGCTGCGTCCCCTGCGGCCCCGCCCCCTGACTGCCCATTCGCTGCCCCTGCCTCCCGCCTCCCAGCTGCTCCTCCCTCCCACCTCCCCATAAATGGCGGCCGCTGCACGGTGAGGAGAGCGACCCTTGACCTTGCCAGGTAGGTCGCTCCCCCACCACACAGCTCCGCCTGTGCTGTCTGCCCGCTGCTCCTGTAGGTAAGATCGCCCTCCGCTTGTGGCCCCGGTGCCAGTTTTGTCTGCTTGTCTCCCCTTTTCCTTTCTGTGCCCCTCGCTGCCCCACTGTTGTTGTGCCCGTGATTTGCCTGCTCTCCCCCCGTTTTTCCTTCTGTGCCCCTCGCTGCCCCACTGTTGTTTACCCGTGATTTGCCTGCTCTCCCCCGTTTTTTCCTTTCTGTGCCCCTCGCTGCCCCACTGTTGTTGTGCCCGTGATTTGCCTGCTCTCCCCCCGTTTTTCCTTCTGTGCCCCTCGCTGCCTCACTGTTGTTTACCCGTGATTTGCCTGCTCTCCCCCCGTTTTTTCCTTTCTGTGCCCCTCGCTGCCCCACTGTTGTTGTGCCCGTGATTTGCCTGCTCTCCCCCCGTTTTTCCTTCTGTGCCCCTCGCTGCCCCACTGTTGTTTACCCGTGATTTGCCTGCTCTCCCCCCGTTTTTTCCTTTCTGTGCCCCTCGCTGCCCCACTGTTGTTGTGCCCGTGATTTGCCTGCTCTCCCCCCGTTTTTCCTTCTGTGCCCCTCGCTGCCCCACTGTTGTTTACCCGTGATTTGCCTGCTCTCCCCCCGTTTTTCCTTTCTGTGCCCCTCGCTGCCCCACTGTTTACCCGTGATTTGCCTGCTCTCCCCCGTTTTTTCCTTTCTGTGCCCCTCGCTGCCCCACTGTTGTTGTGCCCGTGATTTGCCTGCTCTCCCCCCGTTTTTCCTTCTGTGCCCCTCGCTGCCCCACTGTTGTTTACCCGTGATTTGCCTGCTCTCCCCCCGTTTTTTCCTTTCTGTGCCCCTCGCTGCCCCACTGTTTACCCGTGATTTGCCTGCTCTCCCCCCGTTTTTTCCTTTCTGTGCCCCTCGCTGCCCCACTGTTGTTGTGCCCGTGATTTGCCTGCTCTCCCCCCGTTTTTCCTTCTGTGCCCCTCGCTGCCCCACTGTTGTTTACCCGTGATTTGCCTGCTCTCCCCCCGTTTTTTCCTTTCTGTGCCCCTCGCTGCCCCACTGTTGTTTACCCGTGATTTGCCTGCTCTCCCCCGTTTTTTCCTTTCTGTGCCCCTCGCTGCCCCACTGTTGTTGTGCCCGTGATTTGCCTGCTCTCCCCCGTTTTTCCTTCTGTGCCCCTCGCTGCCTATCGCCATTCCCGCCGCTGCGCTCCCTGCGGCCCCGCCCCCTGACTGCCCATTCGCTGCCCCTGCCTCCCGCCTCCCAGCTGCTCCTCCCTCCCACCTCCCCATAAATGGCGGCCGCTGCACGGCCGCGCCGCTGGCGCGCCGAAGGCGCGCCTAAGGCAAGCCCGTCTGCGCCCGTCCGCGACTGGACCGCGCCCAGCGCCAGAACCCCTGGATCCCACCGATGCAACACCACTCGACGGACCTACGACGCCGCCACACTCACCGCACTCAATGCCGGCCGGAACCCTGCCTGCTACCGAGCCTCACCGAGACGCACCCACGGACCCTTCACCTGCCAAACCTGCCGATTCACCTGCCCCCTGACGTGCACCACCTCCGCCAAGTCGAGCAACAGCAGCAACCACCTGAAATGCATCCTGCTGAACACCCGCTCCGTCCACAGGCACGCCGTGGAACTCTGGGACCTGCTCGACGCAACAGCACCGGACATCGCCTTCCTCACCGAAACCTGGATGAACGCCTCCTCAGCGCCTGACATCGCCATAGCCATCCCGGATGGATACAAGATCACCCGGAGGGACCGCGTCAACCAGACGGGAGGAGGCATCGCCATCGTACACAAGAACACCATCCGCATCTCGACTAACTCCGACGAGACCTTCACCGCCGCCGAACACCTACACTTCCAGATACACACGGACCCCAAGACCACCCTCCGAGGCACCCTCATCTACAGACCCCCGGGACCACGCACACTATTCAGCGAAGACATCGCAGACTTCATCAGCCCGCACGCCATGCCCTCCGCCGACTACATCCTCCTAGGGGACCTCAACTTCCACCTGGAGAACAACAACGACAGAAACACCACCGCCCTGCTGGACAACCTCGCCAACCTCGGACTCAAACAACTGGTGAACACGCCCACCCACTACGCCGGCCACACGCTTGACCCCGTCTTCTCGTCCAGCAAGCACATCTCCTTCAGCCACGCCACCGGACTCCACTGGACCGACCACAGCTGCGTCCACTTCAGCTTCAGAAAGACTGCGACCCACCACCACCCGCAACAGGCTCCCCGCCGGAGCTGGAGCAAGATCACCGCCGAGCAGCTCACCGCCTCCCTCAGCCAGAACACACCCACCGACACAACGGACCCAAACGAAGCAGCCAGCAACCTCGCCAAGTGGCTGACCGCCTGCGCCGACGACCTCGCACCACTAAAAACCCTCCCAGCAGACCCGGAAGCAAGAAAACCCCTTGGTTCACCAACGAACTCAAGGAATCCAAGAAGAACTGCCGCACTCTCGAGAAAACCTGGCGACTCGTCCAGACCACAGACAACAGGACCGCCCTCAAGCACGCCACCCGCAAACACCACCAGCTGATCCGTGCCACCAAGAAGTCGGCACTCAAAGAACGACTGGACAACAACGCCCATGACAGCAAGGAACTTTTCAGCATCGTCAAAGAGTTCTCCAACCCCAGCGCCGGAAACAACGACATCACCCCCTCGCAAGACCTCTGCAACTCACTCTCCGCGTTCTTCCACCGCAAGATCACCGACATACACAACAGCTTCGACGCACAAACAACGCACCCTACCGCCGAACCAATGCCCGCCACCACCACCCTCTGCAACTGGACCCCGATCAACACCGAAGACACCACCCGCACGATGAACTCCATCCACTCCGGATCACCAACCGACCCCTGCCCACACCACGTCTTCAACAAAGCCGACGCCACCATCGCACCCCATCTCCGGGACATCATCAACTCCTCCTTCCACACCGCCACCTTCCCGGAGAGCTGGAAGCACGCCGAGCTTACCGCCCTCCTGAAGAAACCAACGGCGGACCCCACCGACCTCAAGAACTACCGCCCCATCTCGCTCCTTCCGTTTCCGGCCAAAGTCATCGAGAAGACCGTCAACAGACAGCTTGCCGCCTTCCTCGAGACGAATGGATCCCTCGACCCCTCGCAGTCCGGGTTTCGGGCCAACCACAGCACCGAGACCGCCCTTATCGCAGCCACCGACGACATCAGAACCCTAACCGACAACGGGGAAACAGCTGCCCTCATCCTCCTGGACCTCTCCGCGGCGTTCGACACCGTCTGCCACCGCACCCTAGTGAAGCGCCTCAGCAACATCGGAATCCGAGAGAAAGCACTGGAATGGATCATCTCGTTCCTCGCCGGAAGAACCCAGAGAGTCCGCCTCTCCCCGTTCAGATCCGAAGCCACCGAAGTCATCTGCGGCGTTCCACAAGGATCCTCACTCAGCCCGACCCTCTTCAACGTCTACATGAGCCCCTCGCAGCCATCGCACGCCGACACAACCTCAACATCATCTCCTACGCCGACGACACCCAGCTGATCCTCTCCCTCACCAACGACCCCACCACCGCCAGAGCCAACCTGCACGACGGGATGAGAGACGTCGCCGACTGGATGAGGAACAGCCGCCTTAAACTGAACTCAGACAAGACGGAAGTCCTCATCCTGGGCTCATCACCCTCCGCCTGGGACGACTCCTGGTGGCCCCCGGCCCTGGGCACCGCACCCAAGCCAACGGACCACGCACGCAACCTGGGCTTCATCCTGGACTCCTCCCTGTCGATGACCAGACAAGTCAACGCCGTCTCATCTTCATGCTTCAACACCCTGCGCATGCTCCGCAAGATCTTCAGATGGATCCCCACTGAAACCAGGAAGACCGTCACCCAGGCACTCGTCACCAGCCGACTGGACTATGGGAACACCCTCTACGCCGGAACCACAGCCAAACTTCAAAAGAGACTCCAGCGCATCCAGAACGCCTCCGCACGACTCATCCTGGACATCCCCCGACACAGCCACATCACCGTACACCTGAAAGACCTGCACTGGCTCCCCGTCAGCAAGAGAATCACGTTCAGACTCCTCACCCACGCACACAAGGCCCTCCACGACCTGGGCCCAAAGTACCTCAACGACCGCATGTCCTTCTACACGCCCACACGCCAGCTACGATCAACCAGCCACGCCCTCGCCACCGTACCACGCATCCGCAGAACCACCGCCGGAGGAAGATCCTTCTCCTACCTGGCGGCCAAGACCTGGAACTCCCTCCCCACTCACCTTCGGCGAACCCAGGACCATCTCGCCTTCAGGAAGCAGCTCAAGACCTGGCTGTTCGAGCAGTAACTTACCCCCTCCCCCAGCGCCTTGAGACCCTCCCGGGTGAGTAGCGCGCTCTATAAATGCCGTGATTGATTGATTGATTGAAATACTGCCAATTTCGTTTTTCACAATTGCAAGGCTACCTGCTCCCATAGGAAAGAATGGGGAGTTTGTTTATAACATCTTATAAACATAACTACCCCTGGGAACAAGGTAGAAAAATAAAGTTTGATATGCCTGAACTCAGAATGTTACAATGCATCTTTTAGTGTGGGTGATTTTTACATTCTGTGTTTGAAAATACCACTTTTAGAAAGTAGGTATTTTCTTGCTTAGCCATCCAGTATGCCTCTGCTAGGTTTGTGTATTGCATGTCTGGCTTTGGAGTGTCAGGGGCTGGGGAGGAGCAGTGGCTCCAGAGAGCCTGATGAGTCAGGGCTGGGCTGAATAGGCCTGATCTACATTTGGAGTGGTGGGAGGAGTAGCACTTGCACCTGAATAGGGCTGTGCCTGGCTTCCACAATGATGGCTCCGCCCCCCTGTGGTGTGTCTGGAGCCAGGGCTCACACTGACAATTGAGGTTGTGGTGCACTTGCAAAGTGCCCCACAGAACTGGTGTTGGCTGGGTACAGACACTCTCTGCCTTCAGAGAACAATGGGTTTTTGGGGTATAAAAAGAGGGGCCCAGACCCCAGACTTTTAGGTCACTTCTGGGAAATCAAGAGGAACCTTTGCCAAGGAGAAGAGCAGGAGAAGCTGAGGAGGAATACTGCCCCTGTGCTGTTTGCTGTCTAGGGTTGGCCTGCAGTGGCTACTTGCTGCCAAGGAAGGGAGAAAAGGATTTTGCTGTTTGCTGTGTCCTCTGCTTGAGGAAGATCTCCAAGGGCTTGAAACTGAGATTGCCTCCTGTTCTGAAGTCTCAGGGACACAAAGACTTCACCACCAGCTCCCCAGAACTTCCTTGCTGGGTGTTCTGACCAGCAAAGAGGTGCCTGCTGTTGTTCTGGACCTCTAGAGACTGTTTTCCGCTGGGATCTGGAAGAATCACGCATCGTATGGGATCGTCGCATCGCATCGAGGCGCCAAGTTTGTCGCATTGTTGGGGGACGCAGTAAGAAACTGATGCATCACCTCTTCACGCAGTAAGAAACCGACGCATCACCTCCCCTGCGCAGCAGTAAGGAACCGACGCAATACCTCCCCCGGAGCAAGGAACCGACGCATCACCTTCCCTGAGTGTAAGGAACCGACGCATCACCTTCCCTGCGGCCCGTTTTGTTTGTTTGCGTGACGCATCCCAGGTACTTTGTGTGAAAAGTGTCTCATCTGCAATTTGCTTTGAACGGAACTATTTCTACCATCTGAAAGTCATATTTTTATTACTGTATTGTGGATTTTTGTCGTTTGGTCTTGTTTTGTTTTAGATAAAGATTACTTATTTTTCTAAACTGGTGTGGTGTCCATTTGTAGTGTTTTCACTGTATTACTGTATGTGTTCACAAATGCTTTACACACTGCCTCTGAGATAAGCCTGTCTGCTCTTGCCAAGCTACCAAGGGGGTGAGCAGGGGTTATTTTAGACGTATATCCCCCTTACCCTGACTAGAAGCAAGGGTCCCTATTTGGACAAAGGAACCTACCTCTGCCAACTAGAGACCCCCATTTCTAACATTGGTGGTCAGCGGTGAGGATCTGGACTTGTATTTGTGTCTTACATACAGTGATTGGTGTACACTACTAGTATAGTGCAGACCATTACGCAACCACATACATTTGGTAGAGTTTTTTCCTGGGAATTGTTTCTTGCAACTGAGAACTGCCAATCTTTATCATGTCAGAACCAGCATCACTTGCATCTGTTGATATTGAACTTGAAGAGGAGAGGGTTGATACCTACACTGTGCCACAAAAGCTGGCTACAAAAAGTTCAAAATCTCTGTAAGCGGCCTCACCAGAAAGGAGGAATACCAAAAAGCGCTGAGGGCCTGGTTGGAGTCAAGGAATGCCAGTGAGCATGCCGAGGAGCCTATGGTGGAGGGAGAGGATTTGGAGGAGTAGCAGCAGAATGGGCTATTGGGTCTGCCTGGGGAGAGGGTACCTTCCCAGGGGGCCAGCAGTGTCTCTTCCAAGGGGCTGTCCCCAGCAGAAGAGCTGGAGGACAGGGAAAAAAAAAGGATGCATGAGTTGGAGCTCACGAAGCTCAGGCTGGGGAAGGAGGATAAGGAGTTGGCATTTCAGAGGGAGAAATTAGCCCTGGAGGAGAAAAAGATGCTCTTAGAGCATTAAAGAGGGTTGAGGGAGCTGGATCTAAAGGCAAAGAGTTTAGAGTCCAATCCCCATGGTGGCAGCGCACCATCAGTGCCTGGAGAAGAGAAGGTATACATCCCCAAGGATGTTATTAAGGATTTCATGAAGCATGAGGACATTGGTTCAAAGCCTATGAGGTAGCAATGAGGTCCCACAGAGTTCCTGAGAGAGATTGGGGACCAGGGTTGTGGGGCCGCTTTATCAGTGAAGGAAGGGAGACATTGCTAGCATTGACCACTGAGGATCAGATGTCCTATGCCCCCATGAAGGAAGCCTTAGTAGCAAGGTATGGGTTGACCCCAGAGCTGTACAGGCAGAAATTTAGAAACTGCAAGAAGCTGGAGTCAAGTTCTTGGGTGGAGTATGTGTCCTACTTTTGCAGAGCATTGGATGGTTGGGTGAAGGGTAGCAAGGTCAATGATTTGCAGGGGGTCTATGATTTGGTTGCATGGGAGCACTTGTCAGATAATTGTTTTCCAGAGCTACACCAGCAGTAAGCTGACTGACCCCAGGAAGCTTGCTGTGGAGGCGGACCGCTGGGTCAGTACCAGGGTCCAAAAAGCTTGGGTGGGAGACTCCGCCAAATGTGGGAAGGGTCCCCAGCAGAAGAGTTGGGGGGACAAGGGTAAACAGAAAGAGTTCCAAAAAGGGTCCCAAAGTAATCCCCAAGGGAACCAAGGTAAGGGTTCCCAGCCTCCCACTGAAAAGAAGCCATGGGTCCCGACAGGTAAGCCTGTTCATAGGGGTTCCAAGGCATGTTTTGGTTGTGGTCAGGTGGGCCACAACCAAGGGGATCCTAGGTGTTCCAAGAAGGTTACCACCGCACCCACTGGTACACCGCCCCAAGAATTGGCAAATGTAGCCTTGGGGGAGGAGTCGGGTCCCCAAGAGGGGTGGGGTCCCGCAGAGATGTCCCTGGTCTCTTTAGGAGACAGTGAGATGGTCCCAAGAGCTCATCTGCCTGATAACACTAAGAAGTACAGGCAGTCGGTGACCATCAATGGCCATAGTGTGGAGGCTCCGAGAGACACTGGAGCCAGTGTGACAGCTGTCAGTTGTCGGCTGATGTCTTAGGAGCAGGTGGTCCCCAACGCATTCTACCCAGTAGTTGCCGCTGACGATTCAGAGTGCCTTTGCAAAGTGGCACAGGTTCCCTTTGAGTGGGGTGGGTCTCAGGTACCTTGAAAGTAGCTGTGAGGCCAGCCATGCCTGTTGACTGTCTGCTAGGCAAGGATTTGGAAAGCTCCCCTTGGGCGAAGGTGGAGCGGAGGTCTCATTTAGTGATGTTGTGTCTGCCTGAGTGGGCGTGTGTGACCACTCGGACAATGACAGCCGGTAAGGGCATTCAAGAGGACCTGGAGCCTGAATGAGTGGCCCAGGTGCCTGCCAGAAAGAGAAGAGGCAGGGGTTGCAGGAAACCGGCCCCGAAGTTCCCACGGTCCAGGAGGAGGCAGACCCTGAGGGGGGTGCCCTGGAGCCTACAGGGGAACAAGTGGCTGAACTGGGGGACCTGCCTGAGCTGACCCATTGGCAGCAGGAAGGAGGCCCCTCCAGGGAGGAATTCTGCCAGGATCATCAGAAATGCCCTTCTCCTTTTGATTTGCGGCAACAGGCTGCAAACCAGGCAGCAGGTGATCATCTCTGGATCACATTGGATTTACTGGGAGAATGGTCTCCTGTATAGCGAGCCTAAGGTTGCTGAGCCTGGGTCAGCCCGTGTGCTGGTGGTACCCCAGCGCATCAGAGCCTTCCTACTGGGTCTGGCTCATGATGTGCCTTTGGCAGGACATTTGGGGCAAGACAAGACCTTTGAAAGGCTTGTCACCCACTTTTACTGGCCCCAAATGCGTAAGAGTTCTGATACTCATTGTAGGTCTTGCCAGACTTGCCAGGCAAGTGGTAAGAGTGGGAGGAAGTATAAGGCTCCTCTCCAACCTTTCCCTGTGGTAAGCACCCCCTTTGAGAGGGTGGGTATTGACATTGTGGGGCCTCTGGATCCCAAGACAGCCATGGGCAACAGGTTCATCCTGGTCTTGGTGGACCATGCACCCGGTACCCGGAAGCCATCCCTCTCCGGACTGTGACGGCCCCCATGGTGGGTCACGCATTGATGGGGATTTTCTGCTGTGTGGGGTTCCATAAAGAGATGGTGTCCGACCGGAGTACCAACTTCATATCTAAATATATGTAGTCCGTGTGGCAGGAGTGCGGTGTTACCTACAAGTTCACCACTCCTTACCACCCCCAAGGTAATGGGCTAGTTGAGAGATTCAACCGGACCCTGAAAGGCATGATTATGTGCCTTGGTGAACCCATGAGGCCTAAGTGGGACGTCCTCTTACCATGCCTTTTGTTTGTTTACAGAGAGGTACGGCAGAAATCCTTAAGGTTCAGTCCCTTTGAGCTCCTGTATGGGCATCCTGTAAGAGGACCTCTGAGTCTGGTGAAAGAAGGCTGGGAGAAAGCTCCCAGTAAACCTCCCCAGGATGTATATAGCTACATGCTGGCCTTCAGAAACCAGACTAAGCGCTTCAGGCAACTCGCTCAGGCGAATCTGGATGCCAGCCTGGAGGATATGAAACATTGGTATGATCAGAATTAACCCTGGGCGTAGTTCGCGTAGTAGTTCTACGCGTAGCTACGTGAAGTGCACTTCGCACTACGCGAGCTACGTGTAGCACTACGCGAACTGCGTAGTGCGGTAGGAAATGCTGTTCGCAATGATTGCACAGTGCCGGATGCTTGTCCGCACTGTGCAATCATTGCAAACGGCATCTTGCACAGTGCAAGCGGTCGTTTTCTGCCGCTCGAGTAGATTTGTACTCGAGTGGCAGTTTACTCAACGCAGACTGGTAGTTTCTCATCGCGAGCGGTCGCGAGCATACGCGACCACTCGCAATGAGAAACCTGACCTCCCCACGTTGAGAATCTCGCTGGGAGGTTTATTTTCCACGCTCGCGATCGGCAACTTGATGTTGCTGATCGCGAACGTGGAAAAAGTCTTGCCGGGATGTCATTTTGCTCGCTCGCAGTCGCCAACTTGACGTTGAGGACCGCGAGCAAGCAAAAAATGCCCGCTACGCTACGCTACGTGTTTTTGCACTGTGCTATATGCAATTCGCGTAGTGCGTAGTTGCGCAAACTACGCAAACTACGTGAGCGTAGCGTAGTTTTCCACCCAGGCCTAATCAGAATGCCACTCTGATCGAGTTTCAGCCTGGACAGAAAGTGTGGGTCATGGCCCCGTGGAGCCCTGTGTGCTCCAGGACAAGTGGACCGGACCATTTGAGGTGGTGGAGTGCAAGAGTGATGTCACCTATTTGGTGGACTTGCAGTCTCCCAGGAAACCTTTGTGGGTCTTGCATGTGAACCGCCTTAAACCCCACTTGGAGAGGTCCGCAGTGGGCATGCTCCTAGCGACAGATGCTGGAAAGGAGGAGGAGACTGAGACTTTTCCTGACCTCCTGTCTGCAAAAGAACAGGATGGGTCAGTGGACGGTGTAACACTCTCCCCTGCCCTGACTCCTGAACAGCAGAGCGACTGCCGCCAACTGTTGGGGCAGTTTGCTGCTCTTTTTTCCCTGACCCTTGGTGTCACTCAGTGGTGTGTTCATGATGTTGACACTGGGGACAGTCCTCCTGTGAAGCACAGGATTTACAGAGTGACTGATAGGATCAAGGCTTGCATCAAGGAGGAGGTCTCCAAGATGTTAGGGCTAGGGGTGATTGAGCCCTCAAACAGCCCTTGGGCCAGCCCAGTGGTCTTGGTCCCAAAGGCTGCCGCACCTCGTGCCTCGCCAGAACTCCACTTCTGTGTGGACTACCGAGGGCTCAGTTCAGTCACCAGGACTGATGCGCACCCCATCCCCAGAGCTGATGAACTCATCGATCAGTTGGGAGCTGACCGGTACCTCAGTACAATTGACTTAACGTCTGGGTACTGGCAGATTGCCTTAACTGATGGGGCAAAAGAGACGTCAGCATTCTCAACACCAGAGGGGCACTACCAATTCCGGGTGATGCCCTTTGGGTTGAAGAATGCCCCTGCCACCTTTCAGAGGTTGGTCAACCAGGTGTTGGCTGGACTGGAGGATTTCAGTGCCGCCTACCTGGATGACATTGCAGTGTTCAGTGCCACTTGGGAGGAACACCTGCACCACCTCTGGGAAGTGTTGAAGGCTCTGTAGAGGGCATGCCTCACGATCAAGTGAGTAAGTGCCAGATCAGGCAGGGATCGGTGGTGTACTTAGGACACAAAGTGGGGAGCGGCCAGGTGGCACCCCTACAGCCCAAGATTGATACCATTCTGGCTTGGGAACCCCCCAAGACCCAGACAGAGGTGAGAGCCTTCTTAGGACTCACCGGGTATTACAGGAGATTCGTCAAGGGTTATGGCTCCATTGTTGCCCCTTTGACAGAGCTGACTTCCAGGAAGCAGCCCAGGAAGGTGAACTGGACTGACGCCTGCCAGAAGGCTTTTGATGCCCTGAAATCTGCCATGTGCACGGCACCCGTGCTTCAGCCGCCCAACTTCTCAAGGGAATTCATTGTGCAGACAGATGCTTCAGAGCATGGTGTGGGAGCGGTGCTCTCACTGCTAAATGAGGAGGGCCTAGACCAACCTATAGCCTTCATTAGTAGGAGGTTACTTCCACAGGAACAGAGATGGAGTGCGATTGAGCGTGAGGCATTTGCTGTGGTCTGTGCGCTGAAGAAGCTGAGGCCCTACTTGTTTGGGACTCACTTCCGGGTTCAGAAAGACCACAGGCCCCTCAGAGGGTTGATGCAGATGAGGGGTGAGAATTCAAAGTTGTTGAGGTGGTCCATTTCCCTACAGGAGATGGACTTCAAGGTGGAACATCGTCCTGGTACAGAACACGCCAATGCTGATGGTCTGTCCAGATTTTTCCGCCTTAGTGAAGAGAACTCCCAAGAGGGCGGGTAGTTCTCCCCACATTTCAGCTGGAGGGGACATGTGTTAGTCCTGGCAACATTGGGGTGGGTTTGCCCTGTATTTTTGCCTTTTGCCTCCTGTGTTTTTGCTGTGTGTTGGACTTCGTTTTGCTGACTGCTGTTCAGTGCCAAAGTGCAAGTGCTCCCTTTGTAAATTGTTGTTATGGATTGGTGATTCAATGATTGGCATATTTGATTTACTAATTAGACCCTAGTACAGTGCACTGTGTGTGCCCAGGGCATGTCAATCAAATGCTGCTATTGGGCTGCAGCACTGATTGTGCCACCCACATAAGCAGCCTGTAAATGTAAACTCTGGGCTGCCATTGCAGAGCCTGTGTGCAGTCTGGTACTGCCATGTCGACTTGGCAAGTGCACACACTTGCCAGTCTCCAACCTTTCCTTTTCTTACATGTTAGTCACCCCTATGGTAGGCCCAAGGTACCCCTGTGGGCAGGGTGCATTGTATGTGAAAGGTAGGACATGCCCTGCTGTGTGTGCCATTTCCTGATAGTGAAAAACTGCCAATTTAGTTTTTCACTATTGCAAGGCTACCTGCTCCCATAGGAAAGAATGGGGAGTTTGTTTATAACATCTTATAAACATAACTACCCCTGGAAACAAGGTAGGAAAATAAAGTTTGATATGCCTGAACTCAGAATGTTACAATGCATCTTTTAGTGAGGTTAATTTTTACATTCTGTGTTTGAAAATACCACTTTTAGAAAGTAGGTATTTTCTTGCTTAGCCATCCAGTATGCCTCTGCTAGGTTTGCGTATTGCATGTCTGTATTTGGAGTGTCAGGGGCTGGGAAGGAGCAGTGGCTCCAGAGAGCCTGTTGAGTCAGGGCTGGGCTGAATAGGCCTGGTGTACATTTGGAGTGGTGGAAGGAGTAGCACCTGCACCTGAATAGGGCTGTACCTGCCTTCCACAATGATGGCTCCGCCCCTGTGGTGTGTCTGGAGCCAGGGCTCACACTTACAATGGAGGTTGTTGTGCACTTTCAAAGTGCCCCACAGAACTGGTTTTGGCTGGGTACAGACACTCTCTGCCTTCAGAGAACAAAGGATTTTGGGGTATAAAAAGAGGGGGCCAGACCCCAGACTTTTAGATCACTTCTGGGAAATCAGGAGGAACCTTTGCCAAGGAGAAGAGCCGGAGAAGCTGAGGAGGAATACTGCCCCTGTACTGTTTGCTGTCTGGGGTTGGCCTGCAGTGGCTACTTGCTGCCAAGGAAAGGAGAAAAGGACTTTGCTGTTTGCTGTGTCCCCTGCTTGAGGAAGATCTCCAAGGGCTTGAAACTGAGCTTGCCTCCTGTTGTGTAGTCTCAGGGACACAAAGAGTTCACCACCAGCTCCCCTGAACTTCCTTGCTGGGAGTTCTGACCACCAAAGAGGTGCCTGCTGTTGTTTTGGACCTCTAGAGACTGTTTTTCGCTGGGAGCTGGAAGAATCCATTTATTGTCCCGGATCGTCGCATCGCGGCGCCAAGTTTGTCGCATCATTGGGGGATACAGTAAGTAACTGATGCATCACCTCCCCAAGCAGTAAGAAACTGACGCATAACCTCCTCTCCGGTAAGGAACCGACCCATCACCTCCCCTTCGCAGCAGTAAGGAACCGATGCATCACCTCCCCCGGAGCAAGGAACCGATGCATCACCTTCCCTGAGTGTAAGGAACCAACGCATCACCTTCCTTGCGGCCCGTTTTGTTTGTTTGCGTGACGCATCCCAGGTACTTTGTGTGAAAAGTGTCGCATCTTCAATTTGCTTTGAACTGAACTATTTCTACCATCTGAAAGTCATATTTTTATTACTGTATTGTGGATTTTTGTTGTTTGGTCTTGTTTTGGTTTGGATAACGATTACTTATTTTTCTAAACTGGTTTGGTGTCCATTTGTAGTGTTTTCACTGTATTACTGTATGTGTTCACAAATGCTTTACACACTGCCTCTAAGATAAGCCTGTCTGCTCGTGCCAAGCTACCAAGGGGGTGAGCAGGGGTTATTTTAGAAGTGTATTCCCCTTACCCTGACTAGAAGCAAGGGTCCCTATTTGGACAAAGGTACCTACCTCTGTCAACTAGAGACCCCCATTTCTAACAATAAGCAACTTCTGTTTTAACTGTGTTTGGTGCTCAGGGCACAGCTCAGCCCCAAAAGCACCAACCACAATGAGAGAGGTAAAGATGAGAAGGGGAGAAAATCCACTATCTAATTGAACCTCTCTTGTGTAGCTCCCTGGTGGGGGATTGGCACAGGAGACTGAGCCCTCAAACAGGGATTCTCTGAATAGACAACAGGAAATTGAAAGGGGTGAGCGACCCCAGGCATAAACAATTCCTCTGCCCATTCACTAAGGTCCCTAACAGTCTTTCTGTTCCCCTTGGGCTGGAAAGTTTGAGGGATTTACCCACAATCTGCTCTCCCCAGTGGGGAAGGCAGAAAACACATTAGAAACAAGGGTATATTTACAAAGAAATGGCACAGTGTGGCTACTGCAAGCAATTTAGCTGTGCTGCAGCATTTAAAAAATGCAGGGATGCGCCGTATTTACAAGAATATGGTGCACCCCTGGGTTTTCTCTTGTGCTAGTGCTAAAAAAAAGCTGCCTAGAACCCTCACAGACACCCTGCGCCATGGTACAAGGGTGCATGCATAGCAGGGATGATTCCATGCAACTCAGGCACCCTTGCACCATGGTGAAAGTGTGTCTTTCTAGGAGGGATGATTGTTTATGTGCTGGAAGGGACACCTTCCTACACAAAAACAATCTTTAAAGGTGAAAATGAAGATGCCAAAGCACTCAGTGGACATCCAAGCACAGTTAGTCTATAAAATGAGGATTCTTGTCAAAGTATTCAATCTGTGATTTAAGACAGACGGTCAGGCCAATGTAATCTTGCACATGGGTGTTGAAAGCAGCACAAAACAGCCGACATGTGTTTCGTAAAATAGTGACTTCTTCAAGGCTAGATATGTGGTGATACAAGAAGAAAGATCCAAAAATCTGGTATTTGAACTAACAAACGTAACAAAGGTCATTACCCCCATACACCCAAGATCTAGGGATGGATTTCTGAAGTAAAAGCAAAAGATTGTCTAACAAGTTCGTAATTCGGTGAAGATTGGAGGGCCACCAGTATACTGTGGTCCAAATGCGCAAGAGTAGAAAGCTTTTTAAGTTTATCAGGTACAATGCAGTAATCTTGTCTCAATTGAAGTCTGTGGATCCAATACCTATAACAGTGGTCCTAAATTTAATATGTATCGAGAGACACCGCAGTCTAATGCCAGTATTTTGGAAGTTGCTCGTAAGTTAGATGCACCCAGGAAGACATGGGAATGTACAAGCTTGTGGTTTTATGAGTATATGTCATAAGAGTCAGGTGGAGACCTTGATCAGTTTCTGCCTTGCAGTCGAGCAAACGGCGTCTGTAAACGCCTGAGACACCGAGATTACAGACACTGTTTGCTCCAGGAGCCATGTTACAGAAAGGGCACCGTGGACACAACAGGCATTTACACCTTCCCTGCGCACCAGGCCACTTTAGTGTTATAGAAGGGGCCACTAGATGTTTTTTCATCCCCTTCCAAAATATGGATATTGCATCAGCATGAACATGCAATGGAGTTCCCTCATTTGCAAGGGCGCATGAGGCAGAGGAAAAAACTTGCTAGGAGATGCAATGACTGTGCACTACTTTGAGGTGGTGCACCTTAGGGCACTTATAGGGAGGGAAGCACGGAGATCCCAGGGATCGCTATGCATCCTCTTCTTCAAAGAGAGGCCAGTTAGCCTCTAGTGAAAGACACAACTTGTGTGGATTCCTGCACATTTCTCAACCCAGAATGCTAAGTAAATGTTGAAAATATGCCTAAAGCACCCAATTTCCGTTCTCTTCCAGTATTTTAGCCCGGTCTGGAAAAGAGAAATAGACCATCACTGGGATTTTCTGAAACCTAGAGCCCCAGGAGAATCCAGGCTGGTGAGGCTCTTATCGACCCCATAATTGTTTATTACATACAATGCTCAGCAAACATTAAACATAAACTTAGGACACCCAATTTCCTCCCCCTTTCAGCACTTCAACCTGGATCGGCAGCACTAAGAGTAAATGACCAAGTCTAGCATTTCGGAAACATAGAGACACAGGGTAATCCACAGTGGTTTGGATTGTAATGATCCCTGAAGGTTTTTCTACCCAAAATGCCCTAAAAGTGTCAAAATAAGGATCAAAAACATTAATTTACCTTATGTGACAGAAATCTTGGGCACTTCCAGCTAAAACTTACCACCCTGCATTTTCACACTTTTCCCAATGAAAGAAGCCAGTCCCCTTGTGTGGGTGGACCTTTCACCATAGGATGGGCCCAAAATTGTAAGCATCTGAAAACCATGTTTACACTACATTTACTTCACACGGTCCAAGTTTATACCTGTTCTTGTCGCAGGAAATAGACCAATCCAAACAAGTATGGTACAGTTTTTGTTGGGAAGGTGGGTGGTAGGACTATTGGTAATCCCCACAGATCATTGAATTTACCTTCACAGAAATGTGATACAATTCTGTGATTTTAGCAAATGCATGATGTTTGCAGGGTTTTCTGGGTAAGAATTGTAGAAATATACACACAAGTGATGCCATCCTGAATGCCCTCGGTTTACCAATTTACAGCAATATCTGGGGTTGGTAGGTTTCACTGGGTGTCAGCAGACACTGGGCACAAATACTACAGCTATCTTCATCCATAGAATGATTGAAATTCCAAGTAAAAAGCTTTATATTTCAACATTTCATTTTGTGGGCTTTTCCTGTCATGTGTTGTACGCCCCCTCACACAAATGCAGTTCTGTTTTTATTGGGAGAAGTGTGGGAATGCTGGGTACTAGGATTTGTATTTATCCCACAGATTCCAGAACTTTCCCTCTCAAATCCGAGGAAATCTGTCATTTTAGCCAAAGATTGATATTTACAGGGAATTCTGGGTAAGAAAAATCACTGGCCTCCACTCAAGCGATATCAGCCTGGATTTCCCTGGGTGTTTAGTTTTCAGAAATGTCTGGGGTTGGCCTATTTTCCCTGTGCAGGCTGCCTACAGGCCTAATTTGCTCCACTGCCCACATTGCGAGAATGACTGAATTTAAACTGGAAAAAATTGATGTTCCCACATTGCATTTAGGGGGCCATTCCTGTCACGGCTGACACACCCACCTATATAACTAGGGTACTGTTTTTATCCAAAGAAGTTTCGGAATGCTGGGTGGTAGGACTTTTATAAATCCCCCCAATTCTGAAACTTTCTCTCACAGAAATATGAGAAAATCTGTAATTTTACCAAAGTTTGATATTTGAAGGTCATTCTAGGTAGAGGAAGCATGGAAAGTAGAGCGAGGTAAACTCCTCCTTGTGTTTAGTTTTCAGAAATGTCTGAGGTTGTTACATTTCCATGAGTGCCAGCCAACCCAAAGCTACCCATATTGCCCGAGGGATTTAAATTCGACAGAAAATCTAGAATGTTTCTGCATTGCATTTTGCAGCCATTCCTGTTATGGGTGAAAGGCCCAGTAACACAATTGAAATGCCATTCTTAATGGAAGAATAGTGGAAATGCTGGGTCCTCGGCTTTGCATTTATCCATGCAGATTCTGGAACTTTCCCTCAGAAATCTGAAGAAAATCTGTTAGTTAAGTCAAAGTTTGACATTTGTAGGGCACTCAGGTACCTTTAGAATCACCAACATATTTAAAAAAATGGACAAATGTTTGTCTTGTCCTTTCTTTTGTGTAAAATGTATAAAGCCTTCGTGACTCAATACTCATGGGGAGGCTAAGCAATTAAAGGGTTAAATCACAATAGTCCCAAATGGAACAACACAGGTATCATAATCTGTAAGTTGACTATACTGATGACTGCTGGGTATCCAGGGGGATCACACATATAGACCTGTACTGTTAGAAACTGGGGGGCATATTTACAAGCCCCTATCGCCACCACAACGTCACTTTTCAGGACTTTGTGGTGGCGATAGGGGCTTCGCCTTATTTGCAAGGCAGTGTTAAGCCACTTAACGTGGCTTAGCGCTGCCTTGTAAATAAGGCACCTTTTTACGCTATGCTTAGCGTAAAAGGGGAGGGCAATGTGTGTTGCTGTGGGCGTTCCACTGCAACACCCATTGATTTTGATGCTGTCCCATATTTTCAAGGGTGGCGTAAATATGGGGCAGTGCCAAAATGAAGACTAGGGAAACTCTGGTCTTACCCTGGCTCAATGAGGAGAAATGTTTAATTTCTCCTCGGTTTTGCTATTTTCATGTGTGCTGCGTTGTGCAGCACACATGGAAACAGCAAAACACCAATGATTGTTTATGTGGAGGAAGGTGTCCCTTCCTCCACATAAACAGTCATTTAAAAAAATGACTTTTTGCAACTTCTATGTGTGCTGCATTAAGCAGCATACATAGAAGTTACAAAACACCATTTAAAGATTATTTATGTGCAGGAAGGGACACCTTCCTGCACATAAACAATCACTTCCCTCAACGCAGACACCCTTGCACTATGGTGCAGGAGGGCCTGTGTTGGTGCTAGGCAGCTAAATTTAGCAGCAGCACAGGGGGAATCAGAGGGCTGCACCATATTCTTGTAAATATGGTGCAGCCGTGCGTTTCTAAATTGACGGAGCGTGCCGTTAGCCTTCTTGGCATAACGACACGCTTCGCCACTTTCCTTCTAAATATGCCCCTGGGTTTCTAGTTGGCAGAGTTATGCACCCCATTCAAGCAGGAACCACAATCCTAGTCAGAGTAAATCACAAACACACCCTAAGTTAACCTTTGCTCACCCTCTGGTAGCTTGGCACAAAGCAGTAAGGCTTAATAGAAGAGGCAATGTGCAAAGTATTTGTGCAAACTTTCAAAGAGTAACACAGTGCAAACACCACAAAAAGACTCCACACCATGTTAGAAAAAGAGGCTGTCTTTTTATGAACAAAACAAGACCAAAATTGCAAAAGTCCAATAAGTATAACCGGAGTTATGAATTTTTCAAGATTAAATGAAGTTATAGGGCCAGATGTACGACCCTTTCATTTAGCACCTCGCAATTTGCGACTCATTGCGAGTCGCAAATTGCGAGCGCTAAAGAAATGTACAACAGTGTTATTACACTGTTTTGCGATTCCCAATGGGGTTGCAAATTGCGAGGCTCATTAATATTAATGAGCCTCTCGCAATTTGCGAGCCCATTAGGAATGCCAGCCCTCCCAGGGATGGTGGCCTGCTGAGCTCAGCAGACCACCATGTCTGGGACTGCGTTTTAATAAAGCAGCTTTTTTTTTAAATGCAGCCCGTTTTCCTTAAAGGAAAACGGGATGCATTAAAAAAAAAATGAAACGTTTCGTTTCATTTTTAAGAGCAGGCAGTGGTCCCTGGGACCACTGCCTGCCACTAAAAATATTTTTAGAGACAGTCACAAAATGGAAGGGGTCCCCTGGGGACCCTTCCAAATTGCGACTGTATTACCACCCTCTTGAAGAAGGTGGTAATTTGTGAGTGTTTTGCGACCCCAATTGCGGTCACAAAACATTCACACATAGCATTACGGACGCAATTAGGAAGGGAACGCCCATTCCTAATTGCGACTCGCAATTTCTAAATAGCGAGTCCCAAATAAATTGCGACTCGCTATGTAGGAATTGTACATGGCCAACAGTGATTTTGCATGCGCAAACGGGTTCGCAAACCCGTTTGCGCATGCAAAATCATGTTGTACATCTGGCCCATAGTGCTTAAATGCTTAAAGCGCTACCCGGGGCTATCTGGTTGCGCTAGACCGAAGTAAATCCGAAAGTTCAGGCTAACCACGATGGAGCATGGGTCAGATACAGGGACAAGACGCTATCCGCTACGGAGTCGAGATGTGAGAAAAAAGGAGGCGATGCGTCGTCGAACTGTTGGGTTGTAGGCGATGCATCGGAGCTGAGCAGCGCAAAGCTGAAGATGCACCAGAAACTGAAAACTGTGTGCTGCGCAGTTGGTGATGCAATGTCCATGCAGCAGTGGTGATGCGTTGGCGTTGAAGGAGATGCACTGGTTCCAATCGGCACAACGTTGTCGATGTGTGGATTCTGGCAGTTTTTCATACATAATCTTTATTCGATTTTATAATTAAAATCATAAAAGATGGTCATTTAAAAACAAAATACCAAATTTCAGTGCCATAATCATTCATGTTTTAGAACTGCCATCAGGAAACGTACAAGAAAGAAGCAGATAGAAGGGGAGTTCAACAACTGTAAGAAAAGTAAGGTTTCACAACTTTATGGCAGCCATTGATAAATAATTTCCCTAAATTGGAGTACACTTGCTTCAATCCACCCAAACTTAGGGAGTTGAAACTTTTCGAAGACAGCTATGCCCTCATACTGGAAGACGGGCACCCTACTGCTACTCAGATACCCCCTCTAGACAGCCCTCCACCTACTCACTAGTATGCCTGCTATGCTAGCCCCCTCCTCACCCTCCCCTTCTACACATGGGGGGCTCTCATTCTTTCTTCTCGTACTCGTAGATATGTATCAACTGGACTCATGATTATGTTTGCAAGCGAAATGTTAAATAACATGCTACTCTTGTGATTCAGTAGCAGACACCAGATGATATATGCGTAACAAGCAGAGGACTTTTCAGTGAATGTCTGATATCAATATCCCACAAGATTGTACCTCTCCCCATTGTTTTCCTCTTTCTGTTTTAATGTAGACAATTTTTTATTTATTGTTAATAAAAAGAATATATATAAAAGAAAAGGAAAGCTGGTCTAACTTAGTTAAAATTCAGCTGTAATAAAATTGGGCGTACGAACTTATGTCGCAGGTTACTGTATTTTGGACAAAGCATAACCACATGTAATGTATCATTAATTGATGTGTTATCGCAATTGCAAAAAGGCAGATCTGAGTACTTGACACAGCCATGATTAAAAGGAACCAATCGTGGAAATAAATTTAATCTAAAATAGGTCAGCAGTCGGCATTGGTGGCGAGAGATGTTCCAGGTCAAATATGGCTCAATATTGCTAACTGTTTTCACCAATATTTCATGTCACATACAGTGTTTTGTTAAAGCGACATCCTCGCACTCTGGCGTCAACTTGTCCCTAAAGGCGGTTTCAACCCATTTTCCATCAGCACGAGTTATATTTGAGGTGTTAGCAAACATATCCTACTGCCCTATGGCCTGCAGGCTACACACCACATATGCCAGCCAAGGAATCTGTAAAGACTTTTCAAGTTGTAGACAATCTTGCAAAATCAGTCTACTAAACCTCAGTTCGTCCTTTGTCCAAATTGAGTTCCAAAGTTTTAATGGATTGAGGCGAGGGCGATCAATTAAAAAATCCATACCTAATTCTTCATGGACGATTTCATAACGTGTGCTTTGACAAACTCCCAGGAGACTCGTTAAAAACTTGTTTTCAGCAACTTGGAGTGGTGCAACCTGACCGTATCCCCAGATTCCACTACCATAGCACACAAAGGAGATACATTTGGCCCTGTAAATCTCCAAAACTGATTGGATATGAGTGCGCCCCAAACGGCGGGAAAAATCCATAATGCCAAATATCGCCCTGCTAAAAGAGAAAACATTCTGATTTATAAGCGAATGCCAGTTAAACTTAGAATCCAATTGTATCCCCAGATACTTGAACTTATCCACCATTCTAATATGTTGGCCATCTATCACATATTTCATGGTTTTCGTATTTGATGGACCAAACTTCATAACATGTGACTTTCATTTTTTTTTAGATAACTCAAGGCTGTACATAAAACTAATAAAAAGAGTAAGAAGCTTATTCAAACTTTTAGCAGTACGGGCCATTAAAACTGTGTCATCCGCATATAACAAGGCAGGGATAGGACGGCTTCCTACTCTGGGAACATCAACACCCGCAACTGTCAAGGCCTGCTCTATATTGTTAATATAAAAAATAAATAAAAAAGGAGCTAAATTACAACCCTGCCTCACCCCTCGCTGAAGCTCAAAGTGCTCAGTGCATTCCCCATTGGGACCAAACCTAACGCTGGCGGAAAGACCATTCTGGCAGTTGTGTTGAGTAGTTCCGAATAATCCGTAGGACCTGCATGTTTGTTGGACAACAGAAAATTTGGGTGAGGTGCCTAGACTGATTCCAAGCAACCCCACAGGATATGTTGGCCTAGAGATCAGCTAGCTCACAGTGCCACCATAAGCCCCCCTAACCTAAACAGGGAGCAAATGGTTTCTGGCAACCACTGATCCACAACCCTGAACCCTCAGGGATCGTGGTAAGCTATCAGAACCCTTCCGCTCAGTCACTGGTGCTCTTTTGTTCTCAGAGATATATACAGAGAATACACAATGGAACGTTTTTAATATATTTATAGAAGCAACGTTATTCTTGTATAAAACACATGTGCTACAATAATCAGTAGACAGAAGCTGATGAAAGTGATAACAAGCACCAAAAGAGTAAATAGCAGATATAGTTCCACCATGGTGCTAAGCGTACATATGCAAGCATATAAAACAAGGTAGTAGTCAGGCGCACTCCTACTATGTAATTCCTATGCTGTGTATGTCTAGAGTGTGTATAGGTGTAGAGCCAAGAATCCTCCCCACGGGATGATCCAACCCCAATACCTGGCGGGAGAGAATTTAGGACCCCGTCCTGGTCACTAACTGGACACCCCTCACAAGATGCCAGACCGCTGCGTGGTGAAGTCTCAGCATGCAGGGACCCTTGGTGTCCGCTGAAGTGCCTCTTTTGATAATCCTATGAGATGCTTGTTATTTATAATAAAAAGCATCCTTGTGATGTACGTATGGATTAGCAATGTTATGGATATGTTGATAGCCCTGTTGCCTCGTGGATGAAGATAGAACGACATTTGTACATTGTGTGTAAAGGCCTTGTACTTGGTGTTCGAGGCATCGTGATAATGTTATGCAAAGCCAGATGTATAAACAGAAGTAGTTTCAGAGAAATTAATCCAACATTGTCACACACGTGAATATGTGCAAAAGGCCACAGCAGTAATGTTGTTGTGCAGAAAGAGGACAATGTAAGAAAATGTGCAGCTAAGTTACATGGGCCTAACCTGGGCACATAACAGTGTCAGTACTTTATACCCAGGTCCAAGGGCCCAGGACTGGATTGACACCACTTGACAGGGCAAGATCTGAAGGTGCAGGTACTGTTGCAGGTTGATGAGAAGTCTTTGATACCACTGAGACTTACAACAGGGGGTAAGCCAGCATGCCCCTGGAGTCATTCTTTGTTCAAGTAGGATAGACCAGTCCTTCCTCAGCAGGGTAGAGGATAGCAGGCAGAAGATCAGCACAACAGAAAACCAGTTGTTCTAGAGCATCAGTCTAACAGAGTGTCAGTCTTTGTAGCAGCACAGCCGTCATTCCTCCTGGCAGAGTTCTTCACAGGTCCAGTAGTGTACTGAAGTGATAGGGTCAGAATTCCAGTTCCTATACCCAGTGGTGCCTTTGAAGTGGGGGTGACTTCAAAGAAAGTCTTTGAAGTGCACAGAGGTCCTCCCTCCTTGCTATGGCTCCAGACTGACGCCATGGGGATATGCAGTCCTTTTAGTGGGGACAGGACACCTATTCAGGTGCAAGTGTCAGTTCCTCCCTCCCACCCTGCCCAGGATGGTCCATCAGGATGTGGATGGCCACTCAGTCAGACGTAAGCTCCCGTTTGTGGGTGGCTGTCTAGAGGGAATGCACAAAGTCCAGCTGTCACCTACCCCAGATGTGTTTTGGAGACAGGCTGCAGACACACAGGACTAAGAGCAGAAAAATGGCATCTTTCTAAAAGTGGTATTTTTAAAAGGGTAATGATAAAGTCAACTTTACCCATAAAGAGGATTTATCATTACCATTCCAATGATATGAAACATGACGGATCTACTCCTTCTCAATCAAAAGTTATAGGGCAATAAGAAATTCCCAATGTTAACCTATGAGAAGGGTATGTCTCATAGTAGTGAAAACGCATTTGGATGTTTTTCACTACCAGGACATTCTACCTTTTGATTACAAAGCACATGTAGTGCACTCTACTAGGGACCAATAGGTAAATTAAATATGCCAATTGTGGATAAGTCAATCAAGCCATGTTTAGGGGAGAGACCATATGCACTTTAGCTCTGGTTGGCAGCGGTAAAGTGCTCAGAGTCCTATGGCCAACAAAAAGAATTCAGCAAAATTAGATGCAAGCAGGCAAAAAGTTTGGGTAAAGACCGCCCTAAGGCTGACAGGTCAAACAAATACTTTGATGAAGTATTCAACTAAACCCATTGAAGCTCTCTGTGCTGTATTTGATCTGGAAAGCATACGCCAGTGCCATAACTGTCAAATATTACACTGTCTGAGGAAACATGTAGGGCCTGTTTCAGTTTGAACTACACATTTCTATTTTTCTGTAATGTATAAACATCTGTGTTAGTTTTGGGAGTGCTCTCACGACAGTTCTTTCTGCCCAGAAGAATGGTCTGACTCATTGCAAGATCACAACAGGTATGTTAAACAAGTGAACCTTAAGTTCCTCTATTACAGAAAATTACCAGTTAGTATTGGACCCCTTCTCAAATTAAATAATGAAAGCTTGCTACCACACTTGATCTGCTGGAGGTGGGACAACAGAGATGTAAAGTGCTATATTTTTTATTCTCCTGCACCAATATTGCTATCCACTGAAAAGCTATATTCTGCAAGTTGACTGTCTTGTTTAGCCTCACTGTGAGAAGCTGTTGTGGTATATGATGTCCACTAATGTAAGTGGGCACCTTGCACCAGTCCAGATGGCCCTTATGGTGATTTAAGAGGTCTTAGACAACCTTAGAAAGCTCTCTAAGTGGTAGCTGTGGAGAGCAACATTCAGGCTTAGTCTTGAAGGAGTGTAAAGCAGCTTGTTTTACCAGAATGCAATCTTATTGTATAGATTAAATGAAAAAGAACCACACCAAGTATTTATAAAAATATGAATTTATTATATAATACTCTCTAGTACGTTGAAATATCTCCCACACGGAGTTAAACACAATGCACACAATACTTCAGCAAAGTAACACAGTAAATAGCACAAAATACACAGTGGCCCGGGGGGGGGGGAGGGGGTCAAACCATATACTAGGAAAGTGGTATAAGAACCACAACTTGAGTCAGGATGATGTCGAGAGGAAGTAGAATTGCTGGGTACCCACAAAACCACCCAAGGTAAGTAGATAGAGACCCCATGGAGAGCACGTGCAGTGTGTGAACACGACCGTGCGCTCTGTACAAGTCTATGTGCAAGTCACGGTTGGATTTTTAAAGATTAAGGACCCTTCCCAGTGGACCCTGGAGGAACCCCTTTGAAGACAGAAGGTTGGAGAGCCACCCCACCCGTGGATACCCTAGTACCCATGTTTCCTACACCAGGGAAGCTGGGTGCATACGTGTGAAGTGGTGTTGGAAACTGCCGTTGAACCCAATGGAGGACTGCTGGAAAAGTAGAAGTTGTCTGTGGGAATCCAAATGTGGATTCTTGAAGAAGAGTACCTGAAAGCAGAGGGGACAGAGTCTATGCCACTCAGGAGTGACCAGGAGACTTGGAAGACGAATGCCCTCCGATGTCGGGTGCTTAAGGGAAGATGACGATGACCTTGACTCTGCAGCTGTGAGGACCAGGCGATGCTGAGGAAGACCAGGACCCGGGTACGAGCTGTCCCGTGAATGATGTCGAGTGCTGAGGGGTCAGTGTCTGGCAGGAGCACCAACAAGCCTTGGCAAATGCAACCCACGAAGGAAGTCAAGAAGGTGCAAAGTTGGGACCAGCAAGGTCCAGGGGACTCACCACAAGCAGGGGAGTCAGGGCAGGCCCCGAGCAATCAGGGGAGCCCAAAAGAAACAAGTGTGACCCTCAAGTGGACCCACAGGCCGAAGGCACTGGAGTCGCAAGAGGACCTCAAGCAGCTCACCAAAAGATGCAGACCACGATGCACATTATGAGGTGTGGCTGAAGATTCTGGTCACTGGAGGTGCTCAAGGTTGGGGCTACTTGGAGCCCGAAGATCTTCTTGCAAAGAAGCCAACAAGCCTTAGCAACTGCAAGTTGGACGCGGTGCACAGGGGTTCGGTTATTGCAACCCCCACGAGGGATACTGGCCTTAAACTTGGTGAGAGGGCAGGGCAGGCGTCAGGAGCTGTGGAAAACCACCACCTGTGTTGAGACTTCCTTCCAACAGAAACATAACCTTTAGCTAAACAAAAATGGTGTAGGCCCAAGTCAGACGCCAAACGCTGCGCTCCGGAGGAGGAAGAGAAGGCCGCCTGTTGCCGTTCCTGTTGCTGACCGCCGGCTCGCCGGCTTTTGATGCCTGAGACCTCTGGACGGCGGCTACATCCACTCTCACAGCGGGTCCGAGGTGAGGTGTGGCGGGGCAGACTGCATCGGGGGCGAGCTCCCGCACCTATTCCCAGCCCGCATCCTCGGCGTGAGACGTTGCGAGGCAAGTGAGGGAGGGTGCGTGGAGCCCGCTATTCTGCCGTGCCGCGGCTGCCACTGCTGGCCTGTTGCAGGCTCCAAAGTATCGTAGTGGCAGCGGCGGCTGGGCATAAGGCAAGGGGCCTGACCCCTTCTGTGGAAGAGTGATCCGGGGAGCTCCACGGAAGCGGCCCGGCTAGGCTGGGTGCAGCTTGTGGGGGTCCCCGAGTGCTCCCGCTCGGGTCCTTTCCTTTCTCCTTCCTCCCGCTCAAAAGGCTCCCTAAGTTACAGGGACTGCAGCCAGACTTTGCCTAGATGTACCAGCTGCACCAGCTATTCAGCTTAACGTCCAGGGTGTGGTGCGACGGGTGAGGTGCAGCAGGGGGGAGGCCGCACAGGAGCTTCTATAGGGTCTCCCTCAGAGCCTTCCAGACTAGCCTCCCACCAGCCTCCCACCAGCCTACCAGTTTACCAGCCACCCAAACAAGAGTCATCAAATAGTTATTAAATAGTTAACAAAAAGCCAAACACAAGGCTCCAGCATTAGCATCAGTTTCACTCAGCCAATTCAGCCTCACCCAGCACCCCCCCTGGATCCCCCATCCATCTGCCTAGGCTCTCCAGGGCCACCATTAGCATAACTGCAGACACAGCCCTCCGTCCATCTAGGGCCCCAGTGCCCTAACACCCAGTCCATCTGAAAAAGGGGATACAAGGGAGCAGAGGGAGTCAATAGGACTAATTACAACGCCAGAAGCAACTCTTCGGTCGCGGCGGACCACGGGGCTGATTCTTCAGGAGGCCATCAGGAGGAATAAGGAAGGATAAGGATAAGGACTGCGCCCAACCAAATACAGCACATACAATAACAATAACAATAACACCAACAACACCTGGGCTATCCACTCCCACTTCCACATTACACCTCGGCCTCTGCTAGCTCGCAAAGCCCCGTCAAGGAAAACAGGTCTGTGAGACATCAAGGCACAAAGAACGGGACCTCTGCTAGCAATCTCCAGCCACCCTAAGTGATCCTAAGCACAACGCATTCAAGGAGATGAGGTCAGGAAGAACCAGGGTGGCCATGCCCCCCGGGACAGGGGGGAGAAAAGGAAAGAAACAAAACTCTTGTGTTCAGTACAGCGCCGAACCGCAACTTATAGCAACAGACCTGGACCAAAGTGAAATGTCAGTACCGACGGGACCTACCCGTTCAGCATATTCAATTCAACCCAATATTTACACAAAATTCAACTTCTAAAGGGAGGCAGGATCCGTTCTCTGCTTAAGCAATGCCACCCTCAAAGGTCTGCAAACTCAGCTGCAACCCCTACAGTCGCAAGGTTCTGCCCCAAGCACATTGTCATCAGAGGAAGTCAGTCCGGGCACTAGGGACCTAAAGAGCCCACCTAAGCCTGGTAATGCCACGGCAAACAGGACAGCCAACCAATACGTCTTAAAACTTAGCCCAACAGCCCAAGAGGCAGGTGGTACCCAGAGATCTATGTGCATGGCCGGCCCTGAACAACCAGGCAACCCAAGGGTCCTGCCCTTCGGCACAGGAGACAACTTGAGTTCAACACGGCTATCGGGTCCTCTTGGACACCCGACACTGCCGGATCAGCTACAACAACAACACCAGCAACAGGTCCAGCAACAAGTCCAGCAACAAGCCCAGTTCAAGCCTCAATCACCAATGTATCCAGTGTGGGAACAAGCAGCAGCGACTACATCCCCTCCGGCTTCCGTTGGAGCGTACGTGAACTCTGGGCTCCCCCCAATAACAACTAGCCAACAGGGCCTCTCAAAGAGGGTCCCCTCTCGGGAAGACACAGATCAAAAAACAACTACGCAGCCGCTCCCACCTGCGCACAGGGCAGGGGATAGCGCCACCAAGATTAAAGGCGCGAGTGACGCCACAGGAGCCATAGGGAGAGCAATAGGGGGCCAAATTACCGACACCAATCTCAGCCCTTCACAGAATACGATGACCAGTATCCACAGCACTCCCACACCAACATCATATCTAGCAAACGCAAAATCGCCAACCACTCCACTACTCTTTGCCCAAGTGAGTCTGCTTATCCAACAAGGAGGACAACGTGCAGGGACTTCGGACCCAATTCAGCAACAGGAGGGGAAGGCAATTATCTCCTACCTGAATACACTAGAATGGGAAGACATGCTCGCCACTTACTCACCAGATCAGGCACAAAGGGAGCACCCTTCCCAAGAGCTTCACTGGGACCCATCTCCCACGGACCCGAGCAAAAACGAGCCAAAGGAGAGAGCGCGCTCAAAGGAACAAGCTGCTAGTACCTGGGCTTCCTTATTAAACACAATACAACTGGCCGTCGAAGCACTTCAATACCAGTCCGAAAAGATGGAGATCCAGCTCTCATTATTGAATATGTTGGCACTCTTCACGGCAGGCATCGACGAGAAATTAGGAGACCTGAATGGCCTGATAAAGAGAGCTCAATCTGACACTCACCTCAGCTGCAGCTGCAACCAGATTGTCGACAAACTGTCCCCTTTGCCCTCAATGCTAAGTAGCATGATAAAGGACATAAAATGCGCAACAGCTGGAACTACAAGCAACTGACAGGGCAACCTCAACACCACGGAGGGCATGATCAATGGTCAATCAATAAATACTTCAAAAAGTAAGACGCACCAAGGCAATTCACACGAGAACACTGAGAAGATAGGTGGGTCTGGCAACGGAGGAGCTCACAGCGAACCGACGAAAGTCCAACTAGAAGGGGCGCAAGCTCCAAAGCGAAATGCCAAACAACGTCGTCAACAGAAAAGGAAAAGGCGCTACCAGAAGCCCCCCATAAACGCAACAGCCTACTTTTCCATCTTCTCAGGTCCTCACAATAAACGGGACATCAACTTAGGCGAGTCAAGTCCACAAAACCAAGCACAACGGTCGCCTAACAGTACCAACAATTCTCCGGAACAAGGAGGCGTCTCAACCCAGACAAATGTAGCCAGGGAACAGGCGGAAACCAGAGAAGAAAAGGACAAGGAACCACATCTAACTCCCTAACAAAAAAGCCCTGTAGAGGCTACAGCCAACAGTCATCGCATCGCCAAGCTCTCATAGGAGAGACCTTGGCATTATCCAATACCCCTGAACATCTCCAACAGCCAAATGGAGAGGTGGATAACTCTGAGGTTCT
Organism: Calotriton arnoldi; assembly: GCA_963921515.1. Lineage (NCBI taxonomy): Eukaryota > Metazoa > Chordata > Amphibia > Caudata > Salamandridae > Calotriton > Calotriton arnoldi. The sequence continues at coordinate 654,911 of CAWUFW010006346.1, forward strand.
AAGGTTGTCAGAAACAATGGGCAAAGAAACTAACATGAATTCAAGCTACGGGCCCAGTGGAGGATGCACAGGAAATAAATCTAGGCCAAACCGGGACCCACGGCTCACAGAGCTCAATCGGCCTTTCCCACCAACCAACGACTGCCCCAGCTGGAGGATCCTGGTTAAAGAGGACCAGAACGGTGAGCAAGACACAAAACAAGCACCCTCTGAGCTAATAACATCTATAACAAACCCATGGAATGCTAGGTCAGGAACATCAAGTAACCAAGTGGAAATCCAGCCCAAAGTAGCAAACAGCCTCATATACCAATCCGCACCGATGGCCACAGCAACTGCACATCTGTCGGCAACACAAACATTAAGAACCACGCAGCAAGAAATACAGGCTTTGATTTTCAACCCCCTGTACACTTCCAAGGGCCATGAGGACATGCTAAACAGAGGCAACATTATAAGACTAATGAAGGCAATTCCAAATCTTGCTGGTCTAAGCTCAAATGATCTACTCTCCATAGAGTTCATACGCACTGCAAACCCTCTAAGGCCAGAGGCCACAAAGGCAATGTGGAAATCAAGTAAAATTGTAGAGATAATCCTAGCAGAACAGGGTACTTTTCAAAACTGGGGTATTGACATCTCCCCCTTCCAAAAACCAGGTTATCCATCTCCCTTATTACCACGCAATTCAAGCTTTGGTCCAACAATACAGCATGTACACACAAACTCCGTACTTAGAGGGGCTCGGGAAAGATCGCCACAGCAGAGTGCTAGGGGACTGCCGGACCCACAAGAAAGATTCCGGAAAGCATCAGCCTCCTGGAGCCAATTAACTGACAAGGAAGTAATTTCCCGAACTATAACCACACGCACAGAGGGGGACTGACGCCATTCACAGGACGAAGGCTACAGTGGAGCAAAGGGGACTCCACTCAGACTATGCTCGTGGAATATTAATGGTCTAGCAACAAAAATAGAGGATCCAGACTTCCTGAGTTATGTCAGAACCTTCGATATAATCCTGCTGCAAGAAACTTGGCTCACGGACCCACAGCATATTCAGAGTTTTATGTGCTTTCCCACACCAGCCACAAGGGGCGGTAAATTCGGACATCGGTCAGGGGGCTTGCTACCTATGTGTCTACGATGAGTATACCTTTAGCAACTCTCATGGGCACGACCTCAGCAGCAATAATAGCAGTTACAATTACCATCTTCCTCCAGGGCGAAGAAACTGAGGTGGGCCTAATCAACACATATATCCATCCAAAACGTAACGTGAAAGACTCAAAAAAGCTCACCAACCAAGTGGCAAAGTACGCAACAGAGATGAAAACACCAACGTTTATCCTGGCAGGGGATCTAAACCAATACCTCTTTGGCTCAGCAGAGGGAGAGGAGACATCTATACAAACTGGAATCTACAACATCCCCATCCAATGCGCCCCATTACATGCTAGGAAGAATCGCATCAAAAGTCGCCTTCTAGATGACTTAGAACACCTAAACCTCCGAGCGCTTAACAGCAGATTCCCCGATGACTCACCTCCAGTCGAATCATTCGATTCCACAACAACAAGATCCATACTGGACTACACGTTCGCAAGCCTCTCTCTGTTCCCACATATCTTGGGGTTTAGAATGGGGGACAAGGGGGATAGTGATCACCGCCCACAAGAACTGCAGTTAACAGCCACTGCACCCAGGTCTATTAAGCAAGATCTAACCATGGGGCCCATATACACCTCCAACTTAAGAAGGATCAAATGTTCAGTATATAACACAGATCCTCTGGCAAAAGCTGGAATCGAACTCTTTAAATCTGAAGCGTCAAGCTCAAACGACCCAATCGCCCATTGGGGACAGTTCACTGCCATACTTTTAGAACACCATGCCGCCACCCTCTCCAAAAAAGACTACTCCCAGGCCACGTGCCGGAAAAACATAATACCGAAAGGCCAAAGAGATCGCCTCAAGTTCCTAAAAAAATCAATAAACATCACAATGCGCAGGTTGAGAAGACTTCCGGGTGACGCTAGTATACGCTCACTCTTGAGGGATCAAAGGTCATCATTCAAAAAACTAAAATGGAACATCAGTAAAGATCAAGAGAATGCAACCTGGGCAAAACTTCTACATGATATAAATCGCAACGACAGTGCCCGCTTCTGGAAAACCGTGAACGGGATTATCAACCCTCACCATGAAGGCATTGCGTCATATATCTCGGAAGCAATCTGGGTGGAATTTCTTACCATGCACTTTAACAACCAAACAGGAGGCGTTGGAGCACAAATCCCTAATAGCTGGCCATCAGAAGAACAAGTTGGAGCACGCAACAATGAGACGATGGAACAGATTTTGCCAGCCACAGAAGACACACCATCATGCGAAGCTAGCAGCCCCCTGTCACTCCTAATAAAAAAGCAGATCGCTAAAGGGAGGAGAGAAGGGGCACCGGGACCGAACGGTATTCCGCCCGCACTGTTCAAAGCCAAGGCTGAGGACTGGGCTGACATCTTGCAGCCTCTTTTTCTGGAAGTCAGGCTTTTAAACAGATTACCTGAATCTTGGAAGGGCTTGACAATTGTGCCAATCCACAAAGAAGGAGATAAGGCCGAGCCAAGTAACTACCGACTAGTTGCCCTGATAGATAATGAAGCAAAATACTTTGCGGGCACTATTTTAGAGAAGCTCACATCCTGGGCAGAGGCAAACAAGATAATACCGCTGAACCAGACCGGCTTTCGCAAAATGGCTGGAACATCAACAAACATTCTCACAATCTCTCTAGTGATTGACGCAGCAAAAACCTCCAACCTACCCTTACACCTATGCTATATCGACTTTAGTGCTGCATTCAACAACGTGGAGAGGGGTAGACTGTGGGGGAAATTGGCGCTCTGGGGAATCCCACAGCCTAATTTAAACACTCTGTCACTTCTCCACACAGACACCTGGGTGCAGGTGAAACTAGGCGGCAGCACCCACCTCTCCTCAAAAGTCCCCACAACCAAAGGACTGAAACAGGGATGCGTGCTCGCACCCACCCTGTTTAATTTATTCATGGCCGACCTCCCAAAGGCACTCGATGCCTGTAACTCCCACTCACCCAAGCTAGGAGGCAAAACATTGACCAATCTTATGTATGCAGATGACATTGTTCTGCTTAGTCATACCTACGTTGGTCTTCAACATCTACTAACGGAAATGCAGAACTACTCCACAGAAAACAACTTAAAAATTAATCTTAGTAAGACTCGGTCAATGACAATAAACAACAAAAAAAAACGGCAGAGGAATTGTTTTTTGGGTGGCACTAAACTCGAACCAGCTCACGATTACAAGTACCTAGGAGTCATAATTGATAAGGAAGGGTCATTTATGCGCCAAAAAGAGGAAATAAGAAGGAAAGGGCTGTTAATATCTCTATCGATGAAAAACCTCGCAAATAAATTGATGGGGCCGACACTGAGCCCGCTTTTGAAGGTAGTCCAGGCCAAATTACTCCCCACGATTACCTACGGCAGTGAGGCAATGCGGGGGGAGATGCCAAGGTACTAGACAGCACACTGGTCAAAGCATATAGGACCATGTTTTGCCTCCCGCATTACACCTCACCGGCTCAAATAAGGCTGGAGTTCAGACTTTTACAGCAAGCCCTGGCCAGGCACGGATCTTACATCATCTGGTGGCATAAGATCAGAGATGCCACTACAAACACTTTAAATCATCTGTTGTGGCACGATATCCAGCACAGGGAAACTTCCCAAGCGAGAAGCTACCTTCAGACAGCCCTGGAAATCACCAGGCTCAAGGAACTCTGGGACACACAACTCGGCCATCTAACTTTTAAAAAACTGGTCTGGAAATGCATAAAACAAATCTCCCTGGTGGAGGACAAGGCAAGCTTCTCAAATAGATCTCATGCCTGGATGACCTTGAATTCCTATAAATCGCTTGTATCACAAGCATTTTTTAATCAGGGCTACGCCAAAGGTATAAAAATGAATTTTCTAAGGCATAGATTGGGTATCCTCCCATGCGTTCAGCACCTTTCACCATGGCTGAAGGCAACAACACAAAGCACGTGCAGGCTGTGTAACACCAAATAAGGAGACATTCTACATCTAATCTGCACATGCAAGTAATTGCATCAAGAACGGCTACAGTTACTAAAAGCACCCTTTAAGCAGAAAGGCATCCGCACCAGGAGGCAAACATTGTTGGCCTGCTTAAACCCCGAGAACACACAACTGAACTGTAGACTGGTAAAATATCTTATGCTGGCCGAACAAAAAATTGCCTAAAATGTAGAAAATTCAATAATCCAACTTAAGGACGAACCTTCCGGTGTTGCAAGCCGGCCTGCAGATGGTAACGGCTTTTCTCGACCACACCAAAGACGAAACACTAGCACTTTCATTGAACAAATTCGGAACAAGATCAAACAACTGAACAATATGCACTATATGGCACTGATCCATGGGCATGTCCGGCATGAGCCAAAAAATTGCGACCGCACTGCACTTTACCTTGCGAACTGACGACTTTCGTCACCGCCAGCATTGTCAACTTTGATTTCAAACTGTACAGCATTCTTTATCTTGGGTTTTAACTGATTTTATTAGAAGACAATATTGATCTTACAACATATTTTTTTTTTTTAAAGGTGGCAATGGTTGATGAAATTTTACTGAATATTTGTTTTTTAAAAATCGTGATGCAATGGTTTTTGGTAACTATGCAGAATAAAGTAATCTGAATCTGAATCTGAACCACCTGTGTTGCAGAACCCATGGAGTCCGGAGGAGCTCAGGATCTGCAGACTGGTTGACTTAGTTGTGGTGCCTGCAAATGCAGGGGAGTCACTCCTTCACTCCAAGGGAGATTGCTTCAGGTGTCTTTGATGCTTCACAGGCCTTGGAAGGTTCCTGTATGATTCACAGGCACAGATGATACAGCCGACTAGAAGGGAGATGAAGTCAGTCCCAAACGAAGTCCAGCGAAGTCCAGAGTGCCCAGATGGTAGACGTGCAATGGTGTTTGATCTGAATCTTGTCCCACGGCGAATCTAGGGACCTACACCCAGGTAAGCCCTTAAGTACCCTAGGGAAAGGGTTGGGAAGATTCAGGGGACCCTCCCAGGGGAGGGTCTGGACAGGGGGGAGGTTACTCCCATGTCCTTTGTCCAGTTTCATGCCAGAGCAGGAGCCAACAGGTCCCAGAACTGGCAGCGTCAAAAGCTGTACTTCTGTGTTTGTAATCCGAAGTTGGGAAGATGTTTAAACGGTATCGCTCCTTAGGTAAAATAAGGTCATTGTTGACTCGTAAATCATTAGATGTATTTCGGGCAAAGTGTCCCTCTGTCTGCGTCCAACACCATCAAGAGTTGAAACTCGTCTTGACGGTGTTGGACGCAGACAGAGGGACACTTTGCCCGAAATACATCTAATGATTTACGAGTCAACAATGACCTTATTTTACCTAAGGAGCGATACCGTTTAAACATCTTCCCAACTTCGGATTACAAACACAGAAGTACAGCTTTTGACGCTGCCACCTCTTTGAATAAGAAGAAGAGATTAGGACACACGCTATCCAACTGGGGATTACAATATCCTAGAGATACAGAAAAGATATTGCGTGGTGGATTTTATTTGAGAAGAAGTAAAACGTATATTATTCAAAGGACAACTGATGAGCCCTGAAGAAGTCCTTAAATAGGACGAAACGCGTTGGCTACTGTGAAGAAAGGAGAACAAAATTTAAAGAATAAAGGAATGTGTGAATCATGATATTTGGTGGAACTATTTCTTTACCTTTAATGTGTGCGGATCAAATTATTTGTGTAACTGTTTGTTGTGAAAGTTCTTTTCACTCATTAGGAAACTAAGGGGTCTTGTTTCCTTTGATCATCGCACCATATGCCAACAATATTCCCGAAATTTAAATAAGTGCGGTATTGTATCCTAGACCTCCTTTGTGAATCATTCAGGTCCCAGAACTGGTTTGAACTGGACTATGCACAGGGACACCAAATGTGCCCCTCATGCAGACTTTCTGGTGCTGGCAAGCGCACCCACCCAGCCCTAATACACTAAATTCTGTCTGGGAGGTGGTTACACCTCCCTGTGACAGGATGCCTATTGTTCTACCTTCCTCTGCTCGAGCTTGGCTCAGCAGCAGGAGGGCAGAAATGTGTCTCTGGTCGCCAGCAACCATTTTGTGCTGTCCGGGACTAGAAGGCTGGTACTGGGAACACTGAGAGCCGAACGGAGGGCTCTTCCAGTGCTTGGAATCATACCTCCCACACCGTTTACGATGTAGGGGTAGGAGTCCAACATGTTCAATACCAAACATGATAGGATTCGTTGCAGCCGTTTTCGAGCTGGTCATTGCGTAACTACGCGGTGCCCCTCTATATAGTATACGGCTGCTTTACTGATAACCCAGGAGAATGGACTCCGTAGGCGGCAGGGGTGTCCTGCTCATGCAGGGGCACCCTCTCACTTAGAACCAAGCACCCTGCCTTCAGGTTTGCAAAGGCCTGCTATAGGGGTGACTTATAGGTTTTAAGTGCAGTGACCCTGAGATATAGTAAACCTATAGTAAACCTATAACTTTAGTAAGTGGTGCAAGCACCAACTTGCACAGTCTGCAATGGCAGGCCTGTAGTTCCATTTTGAATGGTCTCTCATGGGTGGCATAATACATGCTTCAGCCCATGGGAGGCCTTTGGGGTACCCATGCCATGGGTACCATATACTAGGGACTTATAAGGGTACCCCAGTATCCAATCTGGGATGTACCTAAGTACTGAACACAACAATTTAGGGAGAAAGCAGATAGACTGGGGTTCTGATTAGCAGTATTTCAGTCAGACAAGTGAAAAACAGCATTACATCAAGCAAAAAAAGTGGGGGTAACCATAGAAGTAGATCCTACTTTCCTACACTCACATTTGATCTTTCAGCCTTCTTAGGTATGTTGCATGATATGGCAGACTTTGTCAGACTCATCATCTTTGCAGTTGAATGGTGACCACACAGCAGCTGTGAAAATGTGTATTCTACGACACTCCAGACAACTTGTGGTTCCTAGAGATTAGGAATGGTTAACAGAAATGGTTTTTATTACCTACTGTGAAAGACTTAAATACTCCATAAAAAACAATTTGAGATTTTTTATTGAGAATAAAGGACCCTCTTTTTTTCTTATTCAGCAGGACAGTAAATTATTTGGAAATTGAATACTCCAGATTATTTGTGTGTGGTAGTTAAGGTAAGTGAACAATGGTTTTAATTCCAAATCAATGATTAACCAAGTTTCATCCCCACTGTCATGTGGTCATCCCCATTTGAATCTGTTATGAAAGGCAGATCAATGTCCAAACTCAATAGCTACTCTGAGTGACTAGTAGTCTTGCAGCTTACAATGATCATTAACAACAGTCCAAAATGGACAATTATGATATATTTTAGTATTCCTGCTGACATGCAGTTTGTTTGCAACCATGATGTGCAAGCCTGGCAAAAGTTAATAAATGGAATGGTTTGTAACATTAGTTATTTTCAGAGAGCCAAATTGAAGAACACAGATGTTTACATAATTGAATTAAACATTCACTTGTGTTAGAAGACCCCGAACTCATTGTGAAATTTGTTTGGCATTAAGAATAATTGATGTTACTTTGATGTTTGTGTAAAAGATTGTACATACATCTGTATTGCACTCAACATCAGTGAAGTGAATGGTAATGAAATACGCTTAAAGTTGACTGGAAGCAGTGATGTGGGTAGGTTTATGTGGATACATCTAGGACAACACTTAATGCTCTTTTGTATGTTATTATTACATCCATTATGTGTTGTATGAAAATATCAATAAAGAACTATTGTAAAAACCCATGCAAAGACAATATTAGGAATTGCTTGAATTTCCTATATATGTATGTATATTTATGGTATTTGGATAACATACCTTAGCCAAAAATCAGTGAAGCCCTAAGAGGGTCAAAAGCAAAGATACAATTAAGGGATTATTAGAGGGGTTGCTGGGTTCTGAGAGAGGAAGTGGACTGTTACTTGTCATGATGTAGGTGCGGATTTATTATTTTATGCACAATGCAGCTCAACAACCACAGTTGCTGCATTGCATTGTACAAGGGGTAGAGAGAAGCGCAGAGCCATATTTACTAAATGTATCATGCTGCTGCTCTCATTCCCTGCAGGGGTGCACAAACAGGCAGCCTAGAGTCACACACAACCTTTGCACTATGGTGCCATGGTGTATGCGTGCTATCTAGCATAGAATTTGTACTGGAAGTATACACTTGCTGCGCTCAGACAATTTCTATAACATTCCACACATGGCATGTGTGCAGTACAGTGCAGCACATATGCAATGTGTAGACTGTTTGGAGAAATGAAAACATTTCTCCAACTTTGCGCCTACTTCAAGGAGGCATTACTTTTTTACTCAAAGCTTAGTCTGACTATCTTTGTAGACAAGGCTTGAATAATAAAGTATGGATACTTGCACTGATCCACCTAAGAACCACCCATGTAATGTCCCCTTGACACAGCACCTTTCCAGCGCAAAACACCTTTTGCTAAGAAAAGTAAATATCCTTCCATGACTTTGAGCCACTTGCTTCACTGTGTGCCGTGCAAAGTCTTGGTAAATTTGCACCATAATATCCTTTAAGGAAGTATATTTTCAGTTCTTACCTAAATTTGGAGCACGGTTGAGGCAATTCTAAATCATAAGGAGATGTCCTGGATTCTATGTGGATAAATGAAGAAGGCTTGCTACCTTGTATTTTTTTTGCAGTTGTCTTCAGTCTGATAGTATGGTGTCCTGAGTGCAGGTGTGCTGAGAGTCACTGGAAGTCTAAGCTCATCAGCAAAGCAGGCCGGGATGATGGTTGAGATGGCTTGTCAATGAAACAGTTGGTTTTGAAGACTTTTGTTTGAAATCTTTTTTATTATTTTCTCACACTTGTGTACATAATTATAACACTGAAATTGTTGGCAATAATCGTACAAACATATACCATCCTGGCAGATCGTTTATAATGCTTATCTTCGCTCAAAAGTCCACGGAGCCCTAGCCGGGCCTGTTGGCCTTGTAGTATTGGGACGGTTCGTGAATGAGCAAGCTTGGCATAATTAACTAACATAAGTAAGTAAAATGGCTTTGCTGCCAAGGTCTATTTTGCCAGAATACAACAAGAAAAGAAACTGGGGGCAACAAAGGGAGGACAGAAAGAGGGAGAGGTTGGGGGGAGAGGATTCCCATAGAGATATCGCTTGGGGATACGCCATAACCCTGATTTGTTGTGCCCGCTTGCATTAGCGTCGGCATGAGAGGGTAGAGAGCGATGCAAGGGTGGTATGTCATTGGCATGGCCTGCTTCTTTCTGGGGGCCCCGCCCCTCCCAGTAGCAAAGCGTCTTCAAATAATTGGAGGGCCTGTAGGCGAGGAGGGAGGGACCGGCAGTGCTCTAGTTTAGATAGGTGCTGTACTAGTGGTTGCCATATTTGTGTGAATTTGGTGTCAGAGTGCGTGATGTGGCTGGTCAAGAGCTCCATTGCCATGGTGTGCCAGAGGCGGGTGAGCCACACTGGAGTCAGCGGAGTCAGGGCATTCTTCCAATGCAGAGCAATAACCTGCTTCGCTGACCCTAGCACATGGAGGATCAAATGACAATCCGAATGGGACATGGCTTTGAGAGCTTGAGGTCGGAGTCCGAGGATCGTTATCTGCAGTGCGCTCGGGATAGGGAACCCCACTACGTCTTTGATGTGGCTCAGCACCTCTTTCCAAAAGAGCGTTAGCATTGGGCAGGACCACCAAATGGGTATAAATGAACCCGTATCAGCGTTGCACTGCCAGCACAGGGATGTGGAGGTGGGGAATATTTTCTGAAGGCGGAGTGGAGTGTAATACCAACGAGCATAACTTTATATGCCATCTCCTGTTGTGAGATGCTTTTATATGTTCTGGGGATGTCTCTCCACAGCTGCTCCCATTGTTCTAGAGGGGTATCATCGGCAATATCAGTATGCCATTTCTGCTGATAGGGGTGAAGGGGCAGAGGGTTAGGGTGCTGCAAGACCGGGTATGTGCGTGAAATCAAGCCTCACGAGCCATCAAAGGAGCGAACTAACGTCTCAAATGAGGTGAGTTGGCGTGTGGCTCCCTGTTTGTTGAGGGGTATAAGTAACCAGTGCCGAATTTGATAATATTGTAAATGTGCCGTGGCTGGAAGATTAAAATCCTGTCTGCAATGATCAAAGGACTTGAAGGCTTCTCCCCTAAATAGGTCACCAATCGTACGACACTCTCCGCTTACCCAAGCCTGGAAAGAGCTGGCCTGTAGGGCTGGGGGGAAGCCAGGATTGTGGGCAAGAGGCGTACTGGGGGAGGGGAAATAAGTGAGACCCCGGCTAATCGCTATTTTATCCCATATATCCAGGACTGTTCGCATTTGGGTGGCGATGTAGGCACTGCGCGGCCTAGCTCTCTTTGGCAGCCAGGTCAAGTCCCACAACGGACGACATGCCACTGCCCTGTTCATATGAAACCAATGTTTCTCACTTTTGTGAACTACCCACTACGAGATATAACGCAAATGTGCCGCCCAATGGTAAACGAGAAAATTGGGACAGGCAAGGCCCCTTCAGACTTTCGGCAGATTAAGAGCCTGTTGGAAAATCTTGGCCTTTCTTTGCCCCAGATGAAGACCTTGACCTCTTTCGGGAGGCTTACGATATTCCCTTGGGGAATGGGCATCGGGAGTGTTTGGAAGAGATAGAGTACCTTGGGCAAGATGGACATTTTAACCGCATTGAGGCAGCCCAGTCATGATATGGGGAGAGATTTCCAACTCCTAAGGTCTTCCCTGACGGAGCGTCTCCAATCCGGCCAATTTGCCTGAGACCACGACTCCAGCGTGGCCGTGAAATTAAGGCCCAGGTAGCGAATTAAATGAGGAGTCAAATGAAACGGGGTGTGAGCACTAAGCTCGAGAACCTCTTGAGGGGAGAGAGTGAGATTCATTGCCTGTGATTTATTTACATTAATTTTCAGTCCAGAGATGCGTTCAAATTGAGAAAGCAAAGTAAGAAGCGCAGGTAGGGAGCTCTCGGGGTCAGTTAGAGTAAGAAGTAGGTCGTCTGCGAATAGCGCTACCTTGTGTTCATCACTTCCAAATGGTATGCCCTTGATTGCAGCCGACTGGCGTATGCTGATCGCTAAGGGCTCTCCTGCCAAAGCAAGGAGCATGGGGGATAAGGGGCACCCCTGGCAAGTACCCCTGACAATCTGGACGGGAGGGGCCAGTAGCCCATTGACTCTAATTTGTGCCGACCGGGTGACATAGGATGCCATAATACGAGATACCATGACCGGGCTCAGTCCAATTTTCCGCAGTTCCGCTTGGAGAAAGGTCCAGTCCACCCTATCAAATGCTTTCTCAGCGTCAAGGGAAAGAAGAAATGCTGAGATATTACGCCGCTGGACCTTTTCCACCAAATGGGCTATCCGCCGAATATTATCAGCCGCCTGCCTTTGGTGTATAAAGCCCACCTGATCTGGGTCTATCAGATTGGAGATGTATGGTTCCAGGCGCTGAGCCAATATTTTGGTATATAGTTTGGCATCCAGGTTAAGAAGTGAAATAGGGCGGTAGGAAGTGCAGGATGTCGGGCCTTTCCCTGGCTTGGGGATGAGTGCTATTTCTGCCCTGGACATGGCAGGGGTCAAGCTAGTGCTGTCAGGGAAGGAATTAAATAACCGTAGTAAGTGGCCCTGAAGTTGAGGGAGGAACAAGTGATAGAAGGAGGCCGTGAGGCCATCAGGACCTGGCGTCTTGCCCGGTGGTAGGTTTTTCAATGCTTTTTGAAGTTCCTCTAGAGTGATCGGATCTTGCAACTGCTGAGCGTAGGAAGGGTCAAGCAGTGGCCAGGTACAAGAGGCAAGTAATGGATCAATCTCTTCTTGAACAATTTCGCCATGGCTATAAAGAGCTGAGAAGAAAGTGCAGAATGCCTGTTGTTTGTCTGCTTCCGAGGTAGCCCATGTGCCCTCTTTGGTCCAGACTCTGGCAATATGAGTGCAAGAGATATGCATTCGGAGTCGACAGGCCAGTAAGGAGCCAACCTTATTACCCCCTTTGTAATATTTTTGCTTCAGGGCAAGGAGCGAGTGCCTTATTTACTCGGATTGCTTTTATTTGGCTGCAGAGGGAGGCCAGCCGCTTTTGACGTTGCCTCGACAAAGTTGCGTGATCCTGCCGCTCCAACACCCTAATATCTCTGGTGAGGCCAGCCTCTACCAAACAGGATTCCCGTGTTCGGGCGATTGCTATGGAGGTGATGGTGCCTCGAATAGTTGCCTTAAAGGTGTCCCAGAGAATGTGGCAGCTGGTGCCAGGGAGATCGTTCATTTAGAAGTACGTTTGAATTGCCTGCCGTATTTCTGCTACATTGACCTGATCTCGTATAATGTGCGGGGGAAGCCTCCAATATGGCACGGAGCGGGGAGGCACTCCTATGCCTCCCAGGGAGATCTCCAGGTGGGCGTGGTCTGATATAGATATGTCTGATATAGTCACCGATTCTAGAGACCGAACGAGTGTTTGGGATATGAAAAAATAATCTAGACGGGAATATGAGTGATGGACGTGAGAGAAAAAAGTGTAGTCTCTTGCATCTGGCGCCGTGTACCGCCAAGCGTCCACCAGGCCCAAGGTCTTGATATCCTGCTTCAGCGCTGCAGACATTGCCCCTGTACCCTGGAAGGAAGTCGCACTACGATCTAGGTGAGGGTCCCAAACTAAGTTAAAATCTCGCCCAACAAGCAGCGGGCCCATCTCCTGAAAGGCCAGGTCTTTAAGTAGATTCCTGATATATGTGTCTTGAGAATGGTTGGGGGCATAAATGTTGATCAGTGTGAGGGGACTGCTATTAAGTAGTAACTTGAGCTTCACGTACCACCCCTCTTTGTCCCGCACTATTCGTGTCCCCTGTATATGTAGACCCACTTTAAAAAGGATAGATACCCCTGCTGTTTTAGATACTGAAGACCCCCAAATTTGAGTCGGGTATTTGGGGTGTGCCATGCGCTGTGTATCTGCTTGTAGGAGATGAGTCTCCTGGAGGTAGACAATGTCAGGGTCCTGGATCAATAGGTAGCGCCAAACCTGCCGCCTTTTATTGGGGGCATTCAGCCCTTTCACGTTAAGCGAAAGACATTTAACCTGTGCCATCGTACTTTATGCGAGGAGAAGTGTACAGTCCAATGTGAAGCCCTCCCATCTGCTAATGGCGATGCCCTTGTCCCGTTTGGGGATGCCCGATGCCAGGGTATGGGATATGCAAAAAATGTAGCAGTTAGAGCCGCGCCACGTGTGATGCCCTGTATAGAAAAATGTGTCTCCTGTGGTGAGAAGGTGGGGCGATAGTAAGGTGAGCTCTCCGCCACCCCCAGAGTATTCAAAGGAAAGGGAGGGAAGAAAAAGGAGGGAAGGAAACAAAAACCAGTTGAATGGTGGGAGGTGCCATCATGATCTTGCTGCCAGCCGTGGTCTCCCTAACAGCGGCCGGCCCATGCTTCAGAGTCAAGGAGGGGGTGAAAACTCCCCCCAGGGTCCAGTGCCCCTTCATGACTAAACCAGGTATGGGGGGGGCGGTGCGAGGGCCGCAGAGCATGCTTTGAAAGTAGCAAGTCATGTGTGAGGCCTTTCCTTGATGACGTTTTGTAGGCACACAGTAGTCGAGTGAACAATGGAACCAATTGGTGTGGGGAGTCAAGGTGTGAGAGCGCACCCCGTCCGGGTTGCGAGGGCACCCAAGAGGCCGGGCCTCACCACCTAAGATGCACTGGGGGAGGGCGGGTTTGAGGTTGGCGGAGAGTGACCCGGGGACTGTGCGCTATCCATGTACTTGAGGTATTGTATGATGTCTTGCTTGGCCTGCTGCAAAAGTTCACTTGCTCTTCGTGCCCTATTTCGAGGACGTGGCACAGTTGACCATTATGGTTGCAGCGGCGCCCTAGACTGGGAGAGGTCAGAGCTCAGGCTGGCAGGGCGGGACTCCGTCTTGAGCTGGAGTAGGTGTTGGGCCTCCCTGAGGGATCTGAGTGGTGACTTGCGCTTGCCCTCCCATTAGAAGATCAAGGCAAAGGGATGGCCCCACTGGTATTTAATTTTCAAGTCTCTCAATTTATCCGTGACCGGGTTGAATTCTTTTTGCCGTCAAAGTGTAACGGGAGTGAGATCCTGGAAAATTTGAATCTGATGTCCACCATAGGTCAAGTCGGTCTTCTCCCTGGCCGTGCGTAGGATTGCCTCCTTCTCAGTAAAGAAGCGCACCCAGGTGAAGATGTCTGGGACAAGGCTTGTGTTTCCACAAGGGACTGCTACTCAGTGCGTCCTGTCCAGTGCTGAGGGGGAAGAATCATCATCACCCCTGACCGCCTGAAGGAGGTCTGCCGTGAAAGTCATTATATCCTGCCCCTCCATGCCCCGGGGGACCCCCTTGATGCAAAGGTTGTTCCTTCGACTCCTGTTTTCCAGGTCCTTCTGTTTGATTTGTAGTTCAATGTGCTGTTCTTCAAGTGCCGTCATTCTACGCCATAGGTCTTCCTGGTCCTCTGTTCGCATTTTGAGTGTTCGCTCAAGGTCTACTCTGCCCCCAATTTATGTCACATCGCGCCGGAGATCATGCAGGCATGCTTTGAACTTGGTTTTGAGTGAGCCGATTTCTTCCTTTATTTCTTGAAGAAAGTTAGTCATAAAGGCCTACGTTAGGGGGCTCGCCATGGTACCCTCGGAGGATGGCGCCATCTTGAGGGCAGGCTGGGCTGCCACAGCAGAGGGCGGCTTTAACCACATTGATGGAACCGTTGTTTCCTTAGAGGAGCCTGGGGCGGTATCCTATCCTGCTTTAGTGCGGGCATGTTTCCCCCGGAATACCTCTTCTTCAGTGCATCCCACTCAGGGCACCAGGTCTTAGGTTGCTGGTCTAGAGGGGGGCGTTGTTTTACCATTGGACCCCGACCCCCCAGAGCACCGGGATCCCCCAGTGCATGAAAGCCAGCAGTGATGTCCCAAAGTTCATGGTAGTCTAGCGTCAGTGGGTCCCAGGGTCACCAGGATGTCGGGTGAGCTCAACCCAAGGCCCACCGGGTAAACTAGAGATGGGTGCGTGCCCGCCGCCTGACAAGATAGCCGAACCCTCCACTCACGCTCAAGGTGGGGGGGCACCCCCACAGCCAGATCCTGATCTCTCTCCTCCTGGCTGGGACTTTTTTAGCACTTTAAGCACTGCAGGGGCAAGGGAGTTCAGCCCCGGGTAACCACCTTCAGATTGTCGCGGTCAGAGGTGCAGCCAATCAAGCCCCCCCCTCCCGCAAGGGCTCCGCTGAAGTCCGGCCATGGAGGGAATGAGGTGCAGGAACGGGGCCAGGCTCACTGCCCGATTGCTCAGCCGATCGCCTCAGCCCCCACCACCACAAACAGTTGCACCCCTGCCGCTCGAGTCCCCGCTTCAGCTCTCACCTCCTGTTTCGTTGCGATACATTTCACGCGGGTCCCCGGCATTGGTATGATGACCTGCGGGATCATCGGTGAGGCCAGGCCGCTCCTTCCCAGGCACGTTCGTTGGTGAGCCCGCCCCAATGCGAGGGCCCGCTACTCACTATTGATCTCACCCCAGGGTGCCAAGGGTTCCCCACAGTGGCTCCAGCGGGGGACACCATGAAAGGATGCAGTTGGTTCAGGTCGGTTGGCCACCTCCTTGTCCCCTGGCAGGGCTCCGGGCAGCAGGCGTCTGGGAAGGCCGCAAGATGGCACCGCCGCCCCCAGCCGATGGGGGCCTTCATGGAGGTTGGGTCGGCTTCAAGAAGCTGCACCCCTGATGCAGCCTTCGGGCGCAAGGGTCCTCTCAACTCCCCAGAGAGGAGGGCCCGGCTGGGTGCCCAGCAGTGAGGCCTGCTCCGGCGCCGCCACACGCCGGAAGGCCCACCGGGCTCAAGCCGGGTCCGGTGTCCAGCGCCCGCAGAGTAGGGGCATCGAGGGTCAGCCCACGGGCCCCAAGTTAAGGTCCCACGCCCCGGCCATCAAAAGTCACAAATCTGGGCCCCCACAGTGAAGCTCCGGGCCTCCGCCGTGCAGGCCGCTCCCTCAACGCCTGGGCTTAAGATGGCGGGTTCAACCATTCTCTCTGGCTGTCCGCTGCGAACTGGCCCCCATCTCGAGCTTGGAAGGCAATCCATGCTCCGATATCGGGGCGGATGGTTTACTGCACACTAGGTGGGGGTCTTCCAGTGTTTTCAGGGCCCCTCTGGCGATAGATTCATCGGGACGGCGTCGGGAGGACGGAGACACTGCAAGGTGCATCCTACTCCATCAGAGTCTTGTCCACGCCCACTTGAAGATTTTTAAGGCCATTAGAGGACTGAGTAAAGTTCTATTAGGGTGACAGTAATATGTTTGTATTACTGCAGGCCTTTGACGAGGGGTGCAGTGGCATGAAGTGTGGCCTTAAGTGCGGGCCAATGTGGATTCTGGGAGACTATGTAGCTGGATGTGGCCACCATCAAGATTGGAAGGACTTGGATGGCAGTTCTGAAGTCGCTTTCTAGAAGGATTTATTTTACTTTCTTTAGAGGAAAGAGTTAGAACCAGGCCGTCTTGGTTTACTTGGTGATGCATTCCTTAAGAGTGAGATTGCTGACCAAGCTGAACCAAAGTGACCTGACATAGGGTTAAAAATTGCGATTCTTTTTGAATGTAAGACATTCTTTTGGAGAGTACTTATTTATTATTTATATTTAATAATTAATATCTTATACATTTTTCTTATAAATAAATATATACTATTTGTATATGTTTTCAACATTAATTTATAGTTACTTATGCATACAAAAAGTACATATTTAGAATTTCTATATATGTATTAACATTAGTTTAAATGTATTTACATTTTTAACTATTTTAAATAATTTAATTTACATAACCTTATTCCCTATGGTTTTTTTTTAAAAGTCCCTACCTCTATTATGTTCTATGGGAAGGTGTTGTGGTACCAGTGGTTGGTCATGTGTAATGCTGGACTTACTACAAAAGTGCAGTTTGTGAGTACCGCAAAGTAGTAAACTCATTCAAAAGTGAAAACTTACCCTAAAGTGTAAGTTACTTTTGTGAATCAGGCCCTCTGTTACTATAAAAGTGTAAGTTACTACAAAAGTGCAGTTTTTGAATACCAAAAAGTAGTAAACTTACCTAAAAGTGTAAGCTTACTCTAACTGCAGTTTGTGAATCAGGCCCCTAATGTTGGTTTAGGTTTGCTGCATTTGGATGTTCTTCACAGTTCTTAATTACAGTCCTGAAAAACTTTGCTAGGTTTAGGTTTTCAGGCATTCTACTGAAATATCAGGTGACTTCTACTGCAGGCTTCTATTCCTGTTGTATGGAATTGTCCCAAGCTAAGATGTCCGCATGAGAAAATGAATCATGCCAACACATGTTTTTATTTCGGTGCAAAAAACATTTTTACCCATGGAGAAATCCCTGCCCCTGCAACCGCACCAAATCTGTTCTGTTCTCCTTCCCACCCTGAATGGGAAATTAGTAATGGCTTTGGATGGAGTAAATCTCCAACCATTTCCAGGGTGGGAAAGGATGGGAGAGAGTCAGAGAGGAGTCTGGGAATGCCTATATGAACATTTTTGTAAGCATTCCCAAATTTCCAAGGCACACTATGGCTTGGAACACTTATTTCCCATCCCTGGACTGGGGTTTACAAGTGGTATTTCTCCATCATTGTGGTAGAGACGCCCACAATTTTAAAAGCAATTACACCTGTCAGGAATCCTTTCATGGCTTCCTGACAGGCATACAATTGGTAAGTTGTAAACCTATGTTTATGAATGACTTTCCGTTTGTGTATCGGGCCCATCGACTTGTGGCTTCCACAAAGAGCTTAGCAGCAGGTGCTGCATCTACTGAACCATCTTATCTAGGCAAACACTGTGCCTTTGATTTTCATGATTGAAACCCAAACTATGAAATACAAACAATGCTAACTGGCAGAATTGAGTTGCCATTGCATCAGGCTGGGTATAAACAAGGAGATATAAATTCACTATCTAGTGATCGTATTGGCCCAGTGAAAGCTTTGGAGTAAACAAAGTGGTGCCTGATTTCCCTTGAACATGGTGAAGTTTAAATAGGCACCCTGAAATTTCACGAGTGAGTGAAGCAAATGAGGTTGACTTTGCCTCAGAGAATTTGGGTAGGGTTCCCATCTCGAATTTTTTTTTGTAGGAATTAAGCCATATTTAAATTTTATAGAATGTTTTTCAGATAATTGACCATGAAACCATAGGTTTTGCCAGTAGTTCAAATAATATGGGCATGCAATATGAGATCCCTTTTAGTAGTTTTGAAGATCTATGTAGCATCTTTCTGCAGTTTCACCTTCTGTATCTTTTAATTTACTACCTAGCCCCTTCTACTAGATTTGCAGTTATATATTATAAATGAATATCTTTGAAAATTCATTTTGGACATTAAAAGAGTTATTCCTCAGGTTACAAAGAACCCACCGGCTTAGACACTGGACATACCCCTCAGATTATAGAGATCTCACAGGTTCAAATATTAGACATACCTGAAAGGTCACACCAGTTTTGCACACACTGGTCTCACACTGTCTGTGGTTACCTGTTAAAAGGCGAGTTTTGGCCTTTATTATGGCATTGTCTGTCAACGGATCCTTCTTTGGTGACATCAGGTTAGAGGAGGCGGCAAATCAAACTAAGAGTCAAATAGGTTGAGTCCCCAGATTGAATATGGTATGCAGCCCAACTTTGGCCAATGGAGAAGCTGAGAAGGAAGTTCCTAATTTGCCGTTGTGCAAGTGGCCATCATGCTGTGTTACCGGCTCTGATGCAGCACTGCGTTATAGACAGGAACAAGCTCCTTTCACCCTGGTCGCTGCCTCCTTTCACAGACTGTGAAGTGAGAGATCTGTGGCACTTCTTTAACTGCCTCAGCAAATTCCAAGTCAAACAAGCATTTGAAATGCAATCGGTCTCGCCTTTGGGACCTTATATGTATTTAGCTATGTAGCACATTAGCCTGGGTGCTAAACATCTACTGTTCTTTAACATGGAGGGAAAGTAAGCACCAAACTGCGTGACACGCCAGGTATGGGAACACATGGAGAGAAATATTGCCTTTCAGCGGGAAATTGTATAGTCCCAGCTCTGTTTTTAATATAAAATCAGGGCCTTCGGTGGTCATATCACTGAAAATACAAGATTTGAAAAAAATATTATTGTCTACGGGTGCTCGTGGAAGACAATTTCTATGGACTAGAGTCCAGAGAATGCTAAAGTGATTCTGGTATTTTACTGACCTCTGCTGGTTGTTTTCTATCAAGAAAGTTAAATAGAGGCAGTTGCGAGAAAAATAAAAAAAAGTAAGTCCCTCAGCAGAAAGCAATTCTGGTATTTTACTAACCTCTGCTGGTCGTTTTCTATCAAGACAGTTAAATAGAGGCAGTTGAACAGAAGAAAAGTCCCTAAGCGGAAGCAGACAAGTCCTAGGGCTGATCTCCAGAGCCCACAAAGTACATACACATATAAGTATATACTAAAGTATATAAGTATATACTAAAGTATATACAAGAGGTCTCGAATGCTCGACCTAAAAAAAGACATCCTTTACAGACAGTCATAAACGAAACAGATGACCTGAGGCCAGACTCTACTCGTGGACTAATGACTACACAAGAGTGGGAGCTTGTAAGTAGTGGGGCCACCTCCAGGAGGCAGTAATATCCCACCCACCACTGATATCGGATGCAAGTGCTCCTGTGGAGTTGTATGCTGCAGGCAGCCTCACAGATGTGACAGAATTGTCCCGTGCAATAAATACACGTTTTACACTGCACTCTGGAATGCAGCAAGGGCAGCGGCGAGCATATCGTAACATTTCGAGATTTAAATTAATTTACAGAAGTCTGTGTGTCTTTCTAAACATATTTACAAACTTAAAGATGCATGTTGTCTACGAATATAGGATTCTCCCCAGATAATCTTGGACTTAGCACTGTTTGTGTGGAAAGGCTGGCCTGTTCAAGTACAACCTCTTCCTAACATTCAGCTACGAAAAATTAAGCAATTATATTCCGGATTGTGTGTGTTATCAGCGTGTTTAGATGTCAGCCATTTCCAACGGACTCATTGACCTTCGAAGCAGAAGGATAAAGTGATAATTAAAGAGTACTAAAACATCACAGCGGCCATTAAGGGAGCATTAATTATGAAAATCATCGAGCCCGTTTGAGCACGATAGCCTCCAGTAAATCTAAAGCAGCATTACTGCCACAGCATATCTCTCATAAGAGTGCTTAGTAGTCAGGCCGAGTAGAATCATCAATGGCCACCTTTTGTCTACATTACCATGCCATTACTGAGAAAAAAACTGATTACTTCATAAAACAGCCTTAATTCAGTAATGCAAGAGCCGCTGGACCTTTCTGTCTGGAAAACCTGCCTTTTGCACCAGCCTGCTGCACCCCCTGAAATGCTGACAGGGGATAAATTAAGATTTAAATAATGTATGTGTGTGTGTTTTCAATTTAAAATGTAGGCACTCTGTATTCCCGTCATGTATAAATGCAGGACAGCGAAAATACTTCATAATAATCATGCGATGGGGAACTGTAAGGAGGAATGAGGGAAAATGGAACAACAAAATGGTGAATGTAATACTTCAAACATTGTAGTGCTGCTATTTTAAGCAAGTCTGCAAATATGAGACGTTGGTCCATTGAAATGAAAGAGAAAGGAAAACAACGAAGAAGAAAGACATTATAGCTAATAGAGATAATAAATCGTCTGATGTCTGCTCATTTTAGAAGTCATGAACATTTTATTTGAATTGTAGGCTTCACATTTTGCTATAAAGTCTTGAGAGTAGTAGCAGGTCGAATGCCAACAAATGTTAACATCGTGGTGCATAAAAATCCAAACAGTGATTCAAGTAAAACTACTTTAACATAAACCTAAATACAGCACCATATAAACATAGGACTCAAAGAGTACCAAACACAGGTGCAGGCATTTAAAAAAAAAAAATAGAAACATACAAATGCTTATATTCCAGAATTACAATCACAGCCCTGCGAAGGGAGCTTGCAGCTAAAGTACAAAGGGCAAAAGAGTCATATCTTTGGCAGTCAATAAAATACCTTAAAAAGTGTATAGGAGGGAGTAGTGTATTGAGCGCCTCACAAACAATCGTCTTCCCAAGGATGTTAAGAAGTATGTTTCTGGCTTAGAGGAGGGGTGTAAAAAATTTCTTCTCTTTCGTGCATAAATGTGCAAAAAGTATGCAAAATTGTTTGAAGTTAAACGAATGGCTCAATATGTGGTGGTAACTTGCATGTGAATTTCATTCAAAAGCCTAGCTTAAATATGGGCTAGGTGATATTTAGGGCAGTGCTTCATTTGTGAAAGAATACGTGCTGTGTCCCTTTTCAGGAGGTCTCTGCGGCTTGCACCACTCATTGCCCCTGCCAACAGTGTCAGTGACAATAGTAATACAAGACTAAACATCACTATCCTCCAAGTGCGACAATTCAGACTATTGTAGGCCCCCAAAAGCTAAAAGAATGGCTTGAGAGGCAGGTATTAGCCATTTTTAAGGTATATTAAATTAACAAACAACTGTTCTTGTGCTTGAACATTTAAAATAACATGGAAACAATTACAAGCACTATTGTGCCGCCGGAACGTCACTTTTTTGACGTTCTGGTGGCGTAATGTGCCACTCGCATATTTATAAGGCCACGTAAAGCTATGTTACGTGGCTTTCATGGCCTTATAAATATGTGCCCCTTTCACGCAGAAAACTGCGTGAAAGGGGCGTTCCATGGGTGTTGCTGGGGGCGTTCCCAACAACATCCATGGCTTTTTGACACTGCCCTAGATTTACAAGAAAACGTAAGTCGGAGGCAGCACCAAAAACGTACGCCTCCCCAGGGGAGGCGTAAGGGAGGCACAACGAGGAGAAATGTCTTTATTTCTCCTCGTTTTTCCTCTTTCAATGTGTACTGCATTCTGCAGCACACATAGAAAGAGGAATAAGACTCTTGTGATTGTTTTTGTGCAGGAAGGTTTCCCTTCCTGCACAAAAATAATCATCCCTGCAACGCAGGCACCCTTGCACCATGGTGCAAAGGTGCATGTGTTGGCACTCTGCAACCCATTGTGCGCCGGTGCAGGGGAAACGGACAGGAATGCGCCGTATCTATTAGATACAGCACATTCATGCCCTTTTCTTTTGCCGTATGGCAGCGCAGCAGCAAGGCCTGCTGCGCTGCCCTACGGCAAAAAAAAACATAAATGAGGCCCACAGTGCATTACAATTGTATATTAATAATAAAAATAGCAAAAAATTATCTAATTATATTAATAATTTAAACATATTTTTTTATTTAAAAAACAATAAAGTATAACAATTCTAAATATCATCATCATAAAAAACTTTATTTCGGCAATCAATTGCCATAAAAGCATCGATAAAAACAAGCAATAAAATACGGTGAATTCATAATATATACACAGTTTAAAAGGATAGTATGAAAATTAAATACAATGCTGACCAATAATCCAATTGATAAAATTAATGTAGCACCTCACACAACCCGAAATGTGACCAGAGGAATGCAATATAATGATCACTCATACAATTCCTGCAATATCATTCTGCTGGGCCGTTCTTTTGAGAATGGCCCTTCGGGTGTACCACATATTGAATAGGAACCGTGAGATAGAGTAAACAATAGGCATTTGTGTATTCGATTTAAATATCCTGTACACTTCAGAGCAGCGTCTTGACCCCAAATTTCTGCAAAGTTGGATTAGCCAGCGTGTTCTGGCCTTTCCATAACCCTTGCAGAAAAATAGCACGTGCAGTTCCGTTTCATCCGTATATTTACAGGCCGGGCAACCCCCGTTTGAAGCCCCCTCCCACTTGCGAGTAAAAGCGCGTAATGGGAGGACTCCATGTCTGAACTGGACATAAAGTTTTTTGGCGAGAAGTGGCTGGATATCATCCAACACCAGTTCTAAACTATACCTATTTTTTACTGCCAAAAATTCCACTGTCAAACGACCAGCGGTATTTCTTCTTTCAAGCTCGTTGAGCTTTTGCTCTCTGAAGCTCTCTATCAGGGTCTTTCTTGCTGTTGTTTGAGACGTATATTCTGCATTGTACCATAGATTGCCACTATCCAAGCCCTCACAAATGTTCTTAATGTTGGACAACCAAGGTATCCTCCCTGAACCTCGCATACCCATTATGTCAGTTATTTCCTCCCTATAGGCGGATAATTCCGGGGTACTCCAAAGGCGACGCCAATAGAGGAGGGGCCTAAGGGCCGCCTCTTCCACAATGGGTCTAACCCCTAGGTCTAAACGGAGTGGTGTTAATGAGTACTGGTGGGTAGGCCCAAAAGCTGTCTAATAAAAGAATTCTCTGTTCGCATTAACATGCCCAATGGACAATGACCCCAGAGTTCTGCTCCGTAGAGGGCAGCAGACCTGGCCTGTGCCTTGTAGATTTACATTACTGGGCTAAGTGTTTTTTCAGGGCAACTCCTATATAATTTTAAAATACCCCCACTTTTTGGGTAAGTTTCAGCCCTGCTTTATTTATTTGTGCACCCCAATCCATTTTCTCAGTCAACGTCAGTCCCAAATATTCAAAGGTGGTTACTCTTTCAAGGGGTCTGCCGTCCAAGCAAGGGTTGGGGCGGGTGGTGTTGCCTACATTAAAGGCCATGTACTTTGTTTTTTGCAGGTTAATTTCCAGGCCCCGCTGTTTGAAGAAGTCGTTAAAGTTGTCGAGAGTCCTCTGAATTCCCATCGGTGATTTTGCGAGGAGAAGCGTATCATCTGCAAACATCAGGGCCGGGATCTTGCGCTGCGCCAACCTGGGGGCATCGATGTTCTTTCCAGCGCTCAGAAGGTCTATTAGGCCATTAATGTAGAGGGAGAAAAATGTGGGAGCCAGGACGCAGCCCTGGCGAACACCTCTCTCCACGGGCAAAGGGGCTGAAAGTTCACCACACTTTCCATATCTAATACAAGCATAATTACCCTGATGGAGACGTTTTAACTGCACGCACAGGTATTCTGGCACTCCCATATCTCTTAAAATTGCCCATAATTTCTCCCTCGGAACCAAATCAAAGGCAGATTTTAAATCTACGAATATAAGATAAAGGCTACCCCCCTCGATGGTAACGGATTTCCAGTATATCGCCTGCAGTCTAAATAATTGGTCGATCGTGCATGTCCTAGCTCTAAACCCGGCTTGGAGGGGGGGTTAAAATATTGTGTTCCTCTATCCAGGATTGTAGACGCCCCAATAAAACTCGGGCGAAGATTTTCTGACCAACGTCTATAAGACTAATCGGGCGATAATTAGCAGGCAAGAGAGGGGAGCCCTTTTTATAGATCGGTATGATTTCGGCTCCCGCCCAAGTAGTGGGAATTGCCATGCCTTGTAATATGGCATTAAACAAAGTAGCCAAATAAGGAGCCCAGATGGTTGGTTCAGATCGATAAAGATCGCCAGGGATCCTATCCAAACCAGCCGCTTTTGCAGGTAGGATTTTCCCTAAGGCGTCGGTGGTTTCTCTTACCGTAATTGGGGAGGCATCATCCTGGTTTAAACCCGGGTGCGGCGGAACTCGTGCCATACTAACATCCCCTTCCTTATCCCTTCTATAGAGGATTTCAAAGTGAGCCCTCCAAACACCTTCATCTAAGTTGGGTTCGATGGCCGATCTACCAGCCTGGGAGTCAGTATTTAAGATGTTCCAGAAGGACCTCAGATCATGTGAAATTAATGCATTTCTGAGGTCTTCCCATTTTTGGGCAACCCAGTGCTGTTTTGCTTTAATTATGGCGCGTTTATATACTGCTCTGGATTCTTTGGTTTTTATTTTATCGCTACTTTTAATGGCTATGATTAAGTCAGTTTTAGCAGCTCGGCAGTTTGCATTAAACCATTTATGCTTGGTCTTTTTGGGCGCTCTCTGTATTTTATTTTGATAAAAAAAAGTGGCCATAATATCAACCAGATCTTCATGATTTTGTGAAATCTTTGAAAGTGTATTGGGGGCTCCAGTACTCTCAGTTAGTTGAGATGTGATTAGGAGATGAGGGACTATTTGATGGTAGAGGTTGGCCAATTTGTCTTGCGATTTGGAGATTTCGGCCCAACGTACTCTTCTCCCTCCATTGGTCAGGATCATACTTTGGGCTGATATTGAGGGTTTAACCTGTGCCTTCATATTACCTGGGGTAACTATTTCTAAGATAAGGGCATCATGGTCACTATCGTGTCGCGGGCAGATTTTAAAGTCTAACATCTTATGCCAGGACTGTAAGTCTAGCATAATATAATCAATTATTGAGGTGTGGCCCGTTCTATTAAAAGTGTGATTCCCCGCAGTATCCGATGTAGTACGTCCGTTACATGCTCTTAAAGAAAATTTTAATGTTAGACATTGTATTTGGAGTGCTAACGGGGTCCAGACCCTTACTGGTGAAATATTAGGTTCAGAAATACACCAGTATAGGTCCTCCTCATCTAGTTGACCTGTTACCAAACCGTCCAGGGGCTCAAATTGGCAGTTAAAATCACCACCAATAATTACTCTGCTATTTATTGGGATCGTTGAGAGAAAGGTATTAAGTTGGTCTAGAGTACTAGACTCTTGGCCCCTATACGTCGGGCGTGAGTATAAATTTATAAGCAAAATGCTTTGTTTTGTCTGAAAAGTTAAAAGAACACAAAGAATATCCCGAGAGGAACTTTCAATAGATTTTGCCTCACAGCCTAGATGAACTCCAATCCAAGTAGACAATCCTCCTGATGGTCTACCTCTCCCCGTATGGATTGCTGGAATACTAAAGACCACGTACCCCTGCCTACTCAATTCATCCCTAGACCATGTTTCTTGGAAAATACAGATTTTGTGATGTTCGATGAAGAGTTCCCATTCAGGGTTCTTCAATTTAGATGTTATTCCTGCTATGTTCCAAGACAATATTTTCACACTTGGGATGTGCACTGAAGTGGGGTATAAGGGAGGGTCAATGGTTGTACTATCTAAGGTGGACTCTTTATGATGAAGTAAGCTTGGGTTGGCATTTAGGTTGGATATTTTTCTGGCTAATGGGGAAAGTTTTCCATCCTTGTTTATTGAATTACTTGGAAGCGAGACAGCAAGGGGTCTATTTGGATTCGGTATGTCCTCAAAATCAAAATTCGGTTTATCCTCTAGTAAACTGCTTTTCCCCGCCTCTAAAGGATGAACTATGGTCTTAGCTAGTGTTAAATGGTCACTCCTTTGAGCGGTCCCTCTTGTCTGTGTGGTATGCATGCAGGATTGATCTCTATCTTGTGTGGGGACTACCACTTTCGTTAGTCAGTCTACTGCCTCAAGAGGACTAAACCTGTTGATCACTGGGATATTAAAAAATAATGGAGTTGTTTGGGCCTGCAAGGGTGTGAAAAGTTGGGAATTCTGGTTAGTTGCCCACTTCGGATAACGTGCTCCTCTATACTCTTGTGGATGCTGACCAATGGAGTAGAAGTAACCTAGGGGCAATAGATTGGTAGATCTTCCTGGCCTGGCTGGGTAATGGTATTCTAAGAGATGATTTACAATCCCCCTGTTCCTAAAATTAATAACAATACAGTCGCCAGCGATATCTTTGGGCCTCCAACCTACCCACCCTACCCTACGAATCATAAAGATTTCCTCACTGTCTCTAATGGAAAACTGTTTGTTATTAGTTAACCAATGAATGCATTTGTTCTTCAGATCAAAATAGGATTCCCTAGTGCCTTTCTTTAAGTCAGGAACTCCAGCTAAAACTACTACGTAGGGATTGATGCTGGGGGTAGATTGATGCAAGGAAGGGCTGTCCCTACCTCATGGGGTCCCTCCTGTGGCCTGCTCTTAAGCCGGACCCTTGCGCCAATGGTGGGGCTATCAGGAGTTCCAACAGCCCCCCCAACATTGTCCTTTTCTTTCTGTCCTCCCTGCTTGAGCTCCTGCCCATAGGTAATTTTTCCTTTCTCCACCCCCTTAGGACTACTGTGTTTCTCTCCCCCCTTCTCTTGGTTAACTTGTGTTATTTTGTTAGGAGGGAACATGTTAGCTTTTACGTGCTGGGGGCCGGGTCTTGTATGGGACAATGTGTTGGCCGGCTCCTTTTCTTTCATAATCGCCTCAGACCTATCCACCCACCGTTCTACTAATTTTGCGAGGTTGTCAACCCGATCCCATACATTTTTTCGTTCGTCCCTCAGTATGGTCCTTATTTGGACCTGCATGTCAACAACCACGTCCATGACCCAGGTTGGCTGTTCTGGGCCTCCATTAGATAGGGGCTGTGAACATTAGGCCTTGCGGCGGTAGGAGTCTCAGAGACTGGAACTTTTCGTTTTGGCCCTCTAGATGCAGTGGCTTTAGTTTTCAAATTTTTGGGCGGGCCCCCCCTGGGTGTACAACACCCACCCTACTTTCTGCGGAGGGGCCTGTATCACATGTAACAAGTTCCTGGTCCGTAATGTAAGGAGAATGAGTTAAGTCAAGTGGGCTAAGAGGTGCCACAAGATTAGGTGTAAGGGATAGTCGTCTCTCTGTTAGCTCAATCTCGTTGGCCACTACACCAATAGCTCTCTGGAGCATCCGGTCGATTGATGTCTGTTGGATAGAAGAGGCCGGCTCTACTGGGGCTACATTTGGCTTTCCCGCCCCTGCTCGCCTCCCCATATTTGCAGAAGGGATTAATTTAAAATTCAAGTATAGATGAACAGGGGGCCTTGTGTCACTGACCTTGGTGAGGATTTGAGGGGGTCCACTTCCTGAGCCTGTCCTATTCCCCTTCAGGAGTTTAAGGGGGTGGCCCAGCCCAGCCTCTTCCGGCCTCTTCCGGGTGCGAATGGGCCCGTCCCACGCCGCGGGGGGAGAGGCAGCGCTATAAGCGCGTTCACCAGCGCCTCCCCCTCACACGCAGCACCTGTGGCGGGTGCAGGGGGTGCTGGGACTGGTAGTCCCCTGTCGCGATGTTGCACCCCTTCTGAAGGCAGGTAGCGCTGGAGTGGAGCCTGGTTTCGCCACGAGCGCTGGAGGGAAGGTACCCTGGGACTCCTGTCCCACTAGGGCAAAAGCGATGTTGGTGGTGCGGCAAAGACTGTTTTCCCGTGAAGAGTTATACGTTTTTTGAAAAAGTTTTATTCTCAATCATAAATATCTGTATTTCTGGCAAGTTTTTGATGCTCCCAGCGCAGCTCCCGCTGATGTTTCCAAGGCAGCCCTAGTATGGTTCCCTCAAATTTCCTCCTATTCCCCCAAAGTCCAGGCGCAACCAGACCCGACACACTGTCCCAACACCACGCTACTCCCGCCCTGGTTCAGCACCAGCCCTGGCTCAGTACCAGCGCGGCCGACTGCGTCAAGGAACACTAGGCAGGTGCTTCACAGAACGCAGAACACAGTGTGCAGTTTGATGGGTGGCACTGAGAGATGCACCACCCGTCCTGTTTGTCCGCCTGCGTATGCTGCTTAACTATTGGGGAGAAGGGGGTAAAGGAGAGCAGGGGAGCGCGGGAGCGGGAGTGTAGAGAGTATAGAAAAATTGCCTCTGCTCCGCTCGACCTTGCTCAACCTAACCCTCATTCCACCTTCCGCCAACGTGGGTGCACCGACTCACCGGTGGCAATCTCCCGGTGGCAATCTCCCGCTCGCGGTTAGTGGCGCTTGCACCGGTACCTGCTTACAGCGGCGATTTCGTAGTTCCTGGAAGCCTGCAGCACCACAATAACAGCACAGTACAGCGGTGGTGGCCGCAGCAGCGATGGCGATGGTGGTTTTGGCGGCAGTAGTGGCGGCGGTAGTGCTGTAATGGCTGTAGTGGCCGCGCACACCATACACCTGGGCTCACTCCACTCGCGGTTCTCCCTCCACTCGCATTCCCGCCTTACAGCCTTGCAGCAATACAACGTTTCCCAGCCGCTCCGTTTGCGGCCGCTCTCTACTCCAAGATTCAGGCTCCAGCACCAGCTCCAACGAAAACACGGACAATCCTAAATATACAATAGTAGGGAAAAAGTTAGACTTTGAAGGAGTTGGATTTTACTATTTCCACTCCAATGTGAGCAAATGTTTGGAGGGGTTATATATACTATTCACACGCCAATCACTGTCATAGGGGGGAACATTTTGGACTTTGGACAGGCCAAATTTACTATACCCACTCCAATGTAATCAAAAGCAGGGCAAGTGTTGGACATTTTAGGGGTTAGATTTACTATTCCCAATTCCAATCTGAGCAACATAAGGAAAGTGTTGGGCTCTGGAGGGGTCAAATTTACTTTTCCAACATAAGCAAAATCAGGGAATGTATTGAACTTTGGAGCAGAGCCAGCTTGATTAGTGGGCTTCGCTAAATAACAATAGCAAGCAAATTATTTCATTTTATAAACAATTTAAACATTATTTTTTATTTAAAAAACAATCAAATATTAACAATTCTAAATAAACATTAGTATGGAAACTTTTGGGCTTTTGAAGGAGTCAGATTTACTATCCCCATTCAAACCTAAACAATATTAGGGAAAGCATTGGATTTTGGAGAGGTCACATTTACTATTCCCACTTCAATATAAGCGAAATCAGTTAAATTGTTGGACTTTGCAGGGGTTAGATTTACTATTTCCACTCCAATCTCAGTTATAGTAAGGAAAGTTTTGGACTTTGGAGATGTCAAATTTACTTTACCTACTCCAATGTAAGCAAATTCAGGAAAAGTGTTGGGCATTGCAGGGATTAGATTTACTATTCACACTCCGATCTGAATGACATAGGGAAAGCGTTAGACTCTGGAGGGATCAAATCTACTTTTCCAATGTAAGTAAAAGCAGGGAATGTATTGGACTCTGAAGCAAAACCAGACTGTCTAAGAGGCTTCTCTAAATACATAGTGCAAAAACAAATGGTTTTAAAGTATGCTTTAAAACCTTTTGTTTAGCATTGTTTACTTAGATGCGCCACCAGGTCCCTAGCAAACAAACTGGCCCCACAGCAGGGAAACAGGCCCCACCCTGCCAGCCCACCGAAACTCCCGGTATCCAATCCAGTCCTACTTTGGAGGGGTTACATTTACTAGTCCCACTCCAAAGCAAGCAAAAGCAAGGAAAGTGTTGGACTTCGGAGGTATTAAATATACAATTCCACTCCAATATGAGTAACACAGGGATTGTTGGACTCTGAAGGGGTCAAATTTGCTATTCCCACTCCAACGTAAGCAAAAGCAGGGCAAGTGTTAAGCTTTGGAGGGTTTAAATATGCTATTTACAATCCAGTGTAAACAAAAGTAGGGAAAGCAATGAACATTGGAAGGGTTAGGTTTACTATTCCCACTCCAATTTGAGCAACAGTAGGGAAAGTGTTGGACTTTGGAGGTGACAAATTTATTATTCTCACTCCAACATAATCAAAAGAAGGGACATTGTTGGACATTAGCGGGGTTAGATTTACCATTCCTACTCCAATGTAAGCAACAGTAGGGAAAGTGGTGGACTTTGGAGGGATCAGATTTTCTATTCCACGTTGGAATTTTTCAGACTGCAAAATTTGGAAGCGACCGCCCTTTGTGTGGCCGGAAACATCCATTTTCCAATGGCAGCTTGTGCAGCGGACGGAAAAGGCCTGCAGCTCAAGCTGCCATTGAAAAATTGATGTTTTTAAACATTCCTGCACCATGTGGCAGGTTCCATGAGGTGCCTGCTATATGGTGCAGGGATGTTTAGTGCCCCCCAGGACCCATAGCAGAGGGCCGGGGGAAAGAGGGCCCTGCTAGGGGCTCCCAAAGTCACTTTCCGGCAGCCTTTCCATGTCGGAAAGGCCAACATGGAAAGGCTGTCAGTAAGTGCCATCATAATCCCGACGGGGGAGCCGAGGCTGGCTCCACCATCATTATGGGATTATGCTGGCTTCCGACGCTCCCACGGGCTCCTTGAGCCCGTTGGAAGTGCAACAGAATCCTCCCACAGGTTTCCCTCTGACAACCATCATCGTAATACGGCGTTCAGAGTGAAACCAACAATGTCGGGCAGAAAGCCTCTGACAGCTAGTCGGAGGCTTTCTACCTGACATCATAATCACACCCATAATATCTTACAAACCCAACAACTCGCTACTACATTAAAAAATTCTAATTAAATATAAAAACAATTATATTTTATTAGAAAAATATACAAAAGACACTAAAACAATTTAATTATAATATTATTACAATACTAATAACTTAAGCTTGTGTCTCAAGATAACTTATATGCAATATTTTGTCAGAGAACCATTACCTATGACAACACAGCTTTTCATGCCCAGGGGCCATATTTTGCGATCATGATGTTACGTCCTATAGGAAAGTTATTGTGGAGATGCTTTGAAAATAATCTTCAGGCTGTCCTCAACCAGTTGCAGCTACGTTTGTGACCAATAATAGAATTCTCTGAAGAAACACCAGAAACATGTTGCTACGGTCATCTTGAGAATCTATTTATGAATTCACTTTCATTATCTCATAACCTGCTATCTGACCTGACATGTATAGCGTTACTATGCCAATTTCATTTTACTCCTGACTACCGGTAGATTTCTCATGACAGTCTATGGATATAACGTGACTCTAACAGCCTGATTTATAGTTTGGCAGATGGGTTACAATGCCACAACATTATTACTAGTGTCTAAGAATATAATGCACTTGTCATAAGATAAACATGATATTTGCTGTGTTTGTGATAGGGTACCTGTCTGCCACACTCTAGATCATCGCTTTAGTTACAAATTGTTAAGATGAATACACTTCATTGGTTTATCTCTCATACTTATGATCCCTCACTTTTTAATGTTATCTCACGTGCCATTGGAAAGTAAATAAGAAATAATGAAAACTCACATTATTGATTCTGAAGTATGAATCCTTCACTGCCTGTAGTGAAGCTCAAGTTCTTTGAGAAATTCATTTGGTGTGGCGATATATATGTGATACATTATGAAACTGACCAGACTCAAGTAGTGTCCTACATATTAAATATGAGCAGTCATTTTCTTTTTCAATGTAAATGAACAATATGAGAATAGGTAAAGACTGTAGGTGGTACTTTGTGACTGAAACTCAAATATGATGCTCACCAGTTTTGAGAATTTGAATTGGATAATAATTAAGATTGTCATTTCAAGCATTTTCAATATTTTTCTCTACCCCTTCTATTCTCTGGAGTAAACGTGTTTTTCTTCCCCACCTTTATTCCCCTCCAGAGTGCTGTAAATAAGATCCTCATATGTTTCAGTAAGAATTTTTGAATGCCTGCTCATTTATATGCATCCCCTGATGAAGGGCCTGATTATGACCTTGGCGGATGGGATACTCCGTCACAAACGTGACTGATATCCCGTCCGCAGTATTACAAGTTATATAGGATATAACAGAACCTGTAATATGGCGGACAGGATATCTGTCACATTTGTGACGAAGTATCCTAGCCGCCAAGATCGTAATCAGGCCCAAAGTCTTAGTTATAGTGAAAACACATGTGAGCATCCCTGTTATGACTATGCACTGATGATCTTGAAATTAAATTCATCATTTATAATATGATGATCAGCTGTGAATCTCTGTTATAAGTGTCAACTGATGAACTTGAAACTAATAAAAATCTGATACCTCTGTTATAATCATCGACAGATGCAGTTTAAATCAATAAAACTCTTTTGAAGAACACATAAAAGAACTTGTAAGTTATATTTGTGAGATAGAAAGGATCAGAAAACTAGTGCACCCATATTGTCTTCGAAGTCACTGGATGGCAAATTCAGTAGAAACACACTCTATTTGGCAATGTAAACCTGTTAATTTCCTGTGCCCAAATTAACAGTCATTTGTATGCAGTTTATCTACTTGCTGATATGCTTATAGATCATTCATGGAAACACAAAGCATAATTGAATATGACAATCCAAACATCAGCAGTACCCAAATAATCCAGTTAGCACAACTATACAATATTAGCTCTCCTCTAAAGGACTTTTCTGGAGCCCATGCATGATATACTTGATTCCAAAGCTTTTCCAGGATTAGCTGCGTCCTAACTATCACTTAGGATCTGATTTTGAGGCATGCAGATCATCATCCTTCTGACAACTTGCCCCCTCTGCCTCTGCTCGTAAAAACCATACATGGACAGCTTGAAGCCTGTTTGGTTCAAACTCCAAATCGATTCATCTTTGTTATGTTCTCATCTCATTTTCTTGCGTTACAGAACCACTCTTATTACATTATCCATTGCAAAGATGGTCTCTATTCTCTGATCGGTGTCATTTTCTTGTGCTTTTAGGAAGAAAAAATACTTGACACATGTCTCAATAAATTCCTTAATATCATTTATCTTTACACTTCTCAGAATCGCCATCCTGAAATTTGGCATTTTAGGTCTTATCAAAATGGATCCTATATTTCTTAAAATAATGGCAATACTCTTCCAGTTGAGTGTGAGTCCAGAATATATTTACCATATTCTCACATGATTTTTCAATTCATTTAACTAAAAAGTACATTTTGAATAACATCTCCCTCTCTCCATGAACAAGCCTTAATTAATTTCATCTTAGCATGGCAAATACTCTTTACTACCAAATAGGAGGTATTAATGTATCTATGTATGTATGTAAGTATCTGCATGAAATTGGGTTATTAGTTGTGCAGGGTGTGAGGCCTGCACAAGTAATAGGTCCACAAGTGTCTCCTTAATGTGAACCAAATACCCCATTGTAGCACTTGATTCCCTCAGGGTAGCAAATCCGAGAAGTCCAAGCAGTACTCAGGGGTGGTGGTGTGGGCTCTATCTCTATCAACTGGCAAGTAACAAAAACACTCAATAAATGACTATGCATTAATTTACAAATAAAGACAGTAGGTAGATGAAAATACCATGGGTGATATTCTCAAATCACATAGTGGGTCATGAATCCTATAATCACAATACCTATCCTATACCAGATGCAAAGTCACATTATAATGGGCTGTCATCTTAAATAAAGCAGGCTTTGTCAGGCAGGGTCACCATATTATCATATAAAGCAAGTCTATTGGCTTGCTCAGGGAGTCATCACATTAAAATGTAAGGCAGGCCTATTGGTTTTGTTAAGGCCTGGACACATTAATATAAACTGTAAAGACATTTTGAGACTCCACGTTAAACCCAAAAGAATCAATAGCAATATTTAAATGCAATCATTACCATTAATAAAGGCATTGCAATGTTTCTCAATAATCATTTGTGATAAAACCCTTCATATAAATAATTTCAAAACAAAATATCATGTTTCATAGTCTTTCTTTACACTATCAGGCCACACAAAATTAAGCCATGGAACCAACAGGTGTTTGGACAAAATATTGTGTCAAGAATATTGGGATGTCATTTATAGAGTGGACAGGAATATCAATGTTGTTGTTTTCAATATCAATTTAAAAAATATCAATGTAGTAAATATCATTGGATATAACATAATTTGTAGCATAAAATAGTATGTAATATAT
The DNA here is from genome assembly GCA_963921515.1 of Calotriton arnoldi. Taxonomy (NCBI): domain Eukaryota; kingdom Metazoa; phylum Chordata; class Amphibia; order Caudata; family Salamandridae; genus Calotriton; species Calotriton arnoldi. The sequence goes on from CAWUFW010006346.1 coordinate 689,630, forward strand.
TGTTTTTTCCAATGTGTTTATATTAATTTACTATGTCTTAATTTTAGATTTTATTGTTTATTAAATTGTTAAAATATGTAATTTTTAATTGTTTAATTTTTTTGTCTTTTAAATATTTCTTTTAGTAGGAGTATGTTGGGTTAGTAGGGGATATGTAAAATATTTTTGAATTTCTTATAATTGGTTTATATTGGAGTGGGAATAGTACATGTCACCCTTTAGTGTCCAACACCTCCTTAAAATTGGTTTATATTGGAGTGGGAATAGAAAAGGTCATCCCTTTAGTGACTAATTACGAGTCTGGTGGTCCGAGGACCGTTAGAATCGTGGTGGCACGGTGGTGGCAGACTTGCGACCACCACATTACAATCCTAGTTGTCGTGCCGGCCTTGGACCACGACTCCGACAGGGAACCGCCGTTCCCTGGAGGTTGTACGGCAGTCAAGAGGCATCAATATGCGTGGCAGGACTGCTGCGGTCCCGCCAAGCATAATGTGACTTTCATCTCCACCACCGGTTTCATGAAGGTCTTTCCTCCATGAAAACAGTGGCAAAGATGAAAGAAAGGTGCCTCACACCTTGTGGATGCACACAGGGGGGCACAATATGTGCCACCCTTTGTGCACGCACTGAAGTTCCAGCACGGCATGGACTTTCGAGTCTATGCCGTGCTGCAACTTCCTTTGACGTTCCCATTGCGGTGCCTACTATATAGGCACCACCGTGGGAACAGCAAAGGAATCGCCCGCCAATGACAAAAAATGTAATTATTTGGCGGGCAATTCTCACACGGGTTTGGCAGTGCAGCTGCACCGTCAAACTGATAATCGGGCTCTATGGGCCTCATTAGGATGGCGGTCGGACTTACGTCGGATTGCCATCCATTCGGAAATGGGACCGCCCGACTACAAGTCAGCGGTCCCGCCAGCCCAATGAATTCACCTAAAACATAATTATGAACTACAAACATTTAAATACAAATAACAATAAAAAATATTATATAAAAAAAATCATGGTTAAATAAATACAATTATATATAATACTGCTGAAAGAAAGCATAAATTAGCATTTACCAAAAAAGGGTCTGATTATGATGTCGGGCTGACTTACGTCTGTCCGACATCGACACAGAAGCAGGACCGCCCGACTAGGAGTCGTAGGTCTCGCTGACTGCATTACGATGTGACCGCAATGTGTATTCTTTATATTGCGGCGGGTGCTGCGGGCTGCAGCACATGCTGCAATACAAAACACGGACATCCTACATGTCCCTGCAACACAAAACTGAGGGCCAGGGGTAAGGGGGGCACGCTACGGGCCCCCAATGTCCCTTTTTGCCAGCCTTTTTATGGCGGGTAAACTGCCATGAAACGGCCGGCGGGGAGGGACATCATAATCCCTACAGCAGTGCCTGGCAGGTGCCGCCACCATTGTAGGGATTGCGGCTTCCTCCGACGCACTGGCGGGCTCAAGGAGCCCATCGAATGCGCAGCAGTTCATCTTTCCGACCGCCAACCATCCGCCCGCTATTGTAATATGGCGGGCGGTAAACATGGTTACGATGTTGGTGGGAGACCGCCACCATCATCGTAATCAGCCCCTTAGTGTTTAAGATTTTCGCCAAATTTAGTATACTAAAAAGGAGTCACATATATTTTTTACATTTTATTTTTTGACAATTTTTATTTATTGTATACTTTTACATTTTGTCAAATATATTTTTAAAATAAAAATAATAGCAATTTTAAAGAGAAGCAAATAAAAATATTTTTTTAATTGTAAATAAACAGAAAAAACTGATTTTATACATATTTGTATAATGTACATTTTCACATGTTATTTTACATTCAATATCATTTTTAAACTTTTTACTTTTTTACATGCATTTTTTATACAATGTGTAACATATTGATCATTAGTATATATTAAGTATTTGTATATATTTTATACTATTTAATTTATATTTTACAACTTTTCAACATGTTTTACAACATTGTTTGACATGTTTAACATTTTTAATAATTGTTTACATTTTTGTTAAATTTTATTAAATATTTTTACTATAGTTCCAATTTATTTTAATGGGGAGATAGTCTTTTTTGTTTTTGTTTTATTTGACAGCCATTTTTTTTTTACCACTAGCTTCCAATTTTTTGTATATTGGTGTTATTTGTGGGTCATTTTTACAGGAGGCAAGTCGCGGTTAGGTGCTGCTGTTCGTCGGACCAGGTAAGTCCCTTTTTAGGGATTTTTATGTGTTTTTAGGACAGGGAGAATTTAGGATGGATGTTTAAATGTTGGGTATACAGTTTTTGGTATGTTTAAATGGGGTTTTATTAATGTTTTGCACCATGTTGCTGCATCACGTTATTTTAAATGTATTATGAATGCATGATTATGTTATTTCTAAAATATGTGATGTTACTTATGTTTTGATGATTAAATGTGACGTATGTATTTATTTGTGACTGTAATGTATTGTATGAGTGGGTGTTTAATGTTTCTTTTACAGGTTTGTGTGTGCAAACAATTTTAATGGGAAGTTAGAGTTTACAATTTTACTTTTAAAGGAAATCTGTTTTGATGTATTGTAAACCAATTGCTTTTCCTTAGATTGCCTTCATTTTTGGGCTTCCTGTTACAATTCTTTTATTGAAATATTTTTGTGTTTTATAATATTAACCTACAGACTTTGCTTCGAGGGCTTTTGATTGGATTGGTAATATTTGTGCATTCTTTGGGGGCTTTTTTATATTCGTTTTCGTCAATTTTTGGTGGATTACTATTATTTGTTATGTGGATTTGACAATAGATCTTTTTATTGTGGGTGGGAAATTTGATATTGTAATGTTTATGTTATCTTTATGTGATTATTATGTGATATTGTTTGCATTTGGTGTTGAATTTATTTGATGTGATGGATTGAATTTGCTTTTAAGTTGTTTTTTGGTTAGTATAATATATATTTTTAATTATTGATATTCATATATTTTTATTACATCAGTGATTAAGAATTTTTCTATTTTATATAATTTTTTCACTGTTTTCACTGATGTAATAACATATTTACCTTAATATTAAAAATATATATTTGGCTTATTGTGTTAGAGTATGTTGTAGTTTGTGAGGTTTATGGTAGGTTAATATGTATTTTAGAGGATAGATTTGGCTATTATTTCTAAGTAGTCTGTCTTTTGTTATTTATGAATATTTTGACTTTGCTTTGTTGCATGTTGTATATTTTTTAGTTTGTCTATAAAGTTTAGTGTCTATTTCGGTAACAGATTGTTCTATTCTAAGTTCTCGGTAGCTTTGTTCTTTTTGTAATGCTTCGATAAATTTGAATAATGTAGGTTGAGTTGAAAGGCATTTTGCCATCCTTCCACTGCATTGTTTGTTGTGGCTTCCTGTGGTAGGGTGCCATCATAGACATTCCATCACGGTATTTGGAATTTGGTTTAGCATCTGTGCCCTGACCGATGCAGTCTTTCACCTCATGTATCTTAGAAATAGTCCATTAGGGGACTTAGGGCCTAATTACAAGTTCGGTGGTCCATCTTAAGCCGAACCCATGGTTGTGGCCGCTGGACTGCCAGATTAGCGGTCCACACGCCGTATTACGAATACGGATGTGGGACCGCTACAGGACCCCGCAACCGTTGGGGTCCTGCGTCAGTGGCGGTCAGAGGCCCTAATATGCTGACGGTGCTGCTGTGTCACCGCCGAGCATATTAGGAGTTTCCTCACTACCACAGTTTTCATGGCAGTCAGGGCCAAGGGGTGTCTGCAGGGGGGAACATGTTGTGCCCCACTGTGTGCAGTCACCCTCTTGCTGTGTTGTGGTATATTTTTAGTATTGCTTGAATCATAATCTTCAAAGTCTATGATTATTTTCTGGGGGTAGTAGTTATTTGCTTATTGTTTTATATAGTTTAGGAGTTCATAGTAGGTACTGCCTCGTTTAATAGGGAGTAGACCATATGTGTAAGGGATATTGGTGTTTTGATATTCACCATGTATGTTGTATATCTGATTGTATGGTTTGGGACACAATTTGAAGGTCATATCGATCATCTGTGTTTGGCATTGGGTAAGTTTCATTAAGTTGTTTGCAGTTGAGAAGATTGCCATTCATTTTTCATTATTGTCATTGTCATGTAAGAGGAAGGGTTCCTATTTAAATGTAATTGTTAAATGGTCTGGTATGTCTATGTCTTGATATCTTCTAGGAGCAGATGGGGTGCTGCTGGTGACTTTTTAATGTAATTAGATGTTTTAAAGTGGAGATAGATGGCAGTTGGCCTGTCATGTGTTCAGGGACTTTAGGTAGTATGACTTCAAGGATTTTGGTTGTGGGTTCCTGAGAACTGGTGCTTGCTTGTCTTATGTCTTGTAAAATGCCTCTCACTTGTACTTCCGTAACATTTGGAGGGTGGTTGTGCTGTTTTACATTAATTACATTTTCTTTTGTAGTTGCCCTTCCGTAGCATGCATTATAATAATATTTAGTACATTTCCCGTTTATAGTTTCTGCTGATGCACTTTTTTGGCTGTAGATGCGGCCATATGACTTAATATTTGTTTTCCTTTTTGTGAAGTGATAAATTTGGTACCTTCTGTCATTATATCTGTAAGTAGTTTATTAATATAAATATGTATTATAGTTCAATTTTGCATGTTCATTATCAATATATTTAAAAATGCAGTCACTTTTATTTTATTTACTTACCTGTATGATTTGTTGAGATGTTTTGCACGGTTTTGCAGCTTTTCCTTTCAGCTCGTTTAAACTTGGAGCAGATTTTTGTTTGCTGTAGAAAGAGGAAAAAAGTTAGAGAAATTTAAAATGGTATTTTTTGCTAGTTTGTCAAGGTTTAGGGAGTTAGGTTTATTTTTGGTTGCTGCATGGGTGAGTTTCTAATGTATAAAGTATGTATACTTACTTTATTTTATATTCTTGATATGTTGTTATAGTTGAGATTTTCTAGCAGTTTGTGGGGTTGGAAATGGCATTCTTTTCTGTTAGCATGTGTTTCTATTTACTTGTTAATTAATCATTTTTCAGTTAATATTATTTCATTTTTATTTTTAATATAAGTATTACTTCCTTGAATATGTAGTTGCAGAGATGTATATTTCGATGTATAATTGTAGCTAGAATCTGGCAGAGTTTCCTCCTCTTGTAGTATTTATCATTTGTGGAGTAAATATTTGTTTTAATTAGTGTCCCTTTTATAATGTTTGTTTATTTGTCTGAGTTGTTTTATTGGTTAAAGTTGTTTATAGTGTTATTTTATTGGTTGGTTTAGTATAATTCGAATTTTTTTTCAGCTAGATCTTTGGGCCTCATATGATGCAGGACAGCTCGCCGCATTATGATGGCGGGCGGATGGAGGGGGGGCAGAGAGACCGACCGCTATGCATCCAACGGGCTCAAGGAGCCCGTTGCACTGTCGGAGGGCCTGAAATCCCTTCAACAGTGGCAGTGCCTGCTCAGGCACCGCCATAGTGATCACAATGTCCCTTTCCACCGGCCATTTCACGATGGTTAACCTGCCATGAAAAGGCAGACAGAAAGTGGCTTGGGGGCCTGTAGCAGGCCCTACTTCCCCCTGGCCCTCCTATATGGGCCCTGGGGGGCACCTATAGAGCCCCCTACATATTCCTGCATCATGTGGCAGGCACCGCCACATAGTACAGGAATATGTCAGAAGAGTTTTTTTTGTATTGCGGTGTGTGCTGCAGCCCACAGCACACGCCGCAATACAAAGACTACACATTGCGACTGAGGTGAAGGCGGTCACATCGTAATGTAGCCAGCAGAACTTCTGACTCCTAGTCAGGCAGTACTGCTTCCGTGTCTGTGTCGGGCAGACGTAAGTCCGCCCAACATCAAAATCAGACCTTTTGTTTTGTAAATACTCATTTATCTTTTCTTTTAGCAGTATTATATATAATTGTATTTATTTAATTATGACTTTTTTAATATAATATTTTATATTGTTATTTGGATGTAATTGTTTGTTGTTCATAATTATGTTTTAGGTGAATTTATTGGGCTGGCGGGCCGCCGACTGGTAGTCGGGTGGTCCCATTTCCGAATGGATGGCAGTCTGACGTATGTCCGACCGCCATCCTAATGAGGCCCATTGGGCTCCATTACGAGTTTGATGGTGCGGCCGCACCGCCAAGCCCACGTGGGAACCACCCACCAAATAATTACTTTTTTTGTCATTGGCGGGTGATTTCTTTGCTGTTCCCATGGTGGGGCCTATACAGTAGGCACCGCAATGGGAACTTCAAAGGAAGTACCAGCAGTTAAATGTGTGTAGGTCATAATTATGTTTTAGGTGAATTTATTGTACATTTTAGAGGTGTATATTTTTATGGGGTGAATGTTTAATTTTTGGGTGATGTAATATATTTTAACCCAATTATAGATGTGTACTATAAGTTTAGAATTTATTTGAAGTAATTGGTTTACGTGAAAATTATTTTTATTTTTATTTTTTATTTATTAGTTATTTTGACGATTTCGAATATTTTTGTTATCAATATATGTAAAAAAACAATATTTGTGTGATCGATATTACTGATTTTTATAATTATGTATACGGAGTCAATATTTTTGTTCTCAATATTTAGTTTCCCATATTTGTGTTTCCCGATATTTGTTGGATCAATATTATTTCACTGATCCACCAAGTACTAGGGGTTCCAAAACTCCCAAGCTGTAGAGCAAAAGCTCCAGCTCTGAGAGTACTTGAAAATAAGGTAAAGTGTCTCCCTAGTTCAAGTATCCTAGGACCTGGGAGACATAGGGTTAATTTTCTTTCCACACTCCTGGGGGGTTTCTGCAACATCTGCAGGCCCCACACAACACTTACAAAAATATGGGTGCTGCCCTTACTCCTCTTTGTAGCACCACAAGAAGAAATTGTTATCAAAATAGCTACCTTTGCAGAGAATTATGGGGCACTCCCTTGCCAGAGCAGCAGGCTTCTCCCACCATCCTTTGTCAATGTGGCTTTGGGCCACGTGTTTTCTCCTTCATTGTTGTTAATATTGGATTCTCTGGTCCTACTGGGGCACCCAAAGCCTTCCATAATGTTGAGGCAGCACACCCTGCCCCGTCAGCTCCAAATCCAGCTGATCTTGTCTTAGGCTAGCGCTGGAGCCGGCATGCAAACTGCCCCCTTACTTGTGGATGGGCTGCTGTTGGTGCTGTGCCTCCACACTGCCCCAGGAATGCACATGGGGAGCAGGAGGCAGCACCATGACACAGGAAAACATAGTGGTGCCCCCTTCTCTGTGTCCCTGCCTGGGGGGATGGGGTCCCTGACGCAGAAATGTATGTTGGTTTGGTCCGGCAGGCCTCTTTTATCTCCCCACGTCGAGCCCGGGAGGTGGAATCCTTGGGCCAAAGGCAAGTCTAAGGACGGGGCCCCACTCCTGCTGCCCTTCCAAGGGGATAACAAAAATAGAGTTGCACAGAACCCCTGGGCACTGCTTGAGGTATTTTGAGGAATTATGGCAGAGCCCCAAGTGGGCCATTTTTCATTGTAGGCAGGTTAAAATGAGCAATCTACAAAGGTGCATAACTCATCCCTAGTTGGGCCGATTTTGCTCAACAGGCTTTTGGGCCTCCAACGGGGATCTTTTTTATTGGCTCCCAGTGCCAGTATTCTCCTCTCCTGGCTCCTGGTGCTCCTGTCTTGCTAGTGGGGGCATCTTGTGCATCCCCTGTTCTACCAGCCAGCAGAACACACTCTTTTCCACACTCCAAATCCCCAGAGTCTCCTGGCTGTCTGGCAGGGCAGTTCTGGTGAAAGCAGAGTCCAGATCTTCCCCCAACTCTTCCTCAGGCGGCATATGGAGGCCAACGCCACTGGTCCCGAAGGTCAGCTGGAGGCAAAGTCCTTAGAAGGAGGGGCTTCTTGTTACAGCTGTTTATGATTCTGGTGTCATCTTCATCAAGGGTTTTTCTCTTATAAGTGTGGGTGGAAGGTTTTGCATGCCAGGCAACCCTGGCCAATCCTAGGCTGCCACATCATCCCTCTGCCACTGACCCAATTCTCCTACACAGCATTCTTGGACAATCCAATATACCGAACCCATATTCCCTTTGTCTGAGATCTCTGTGCCCACCCAGAGGTTTTGCTATGGTAATTGTCAAGCTCTTGTTTGCAGTCGCTTCAAACCAGCTGTAGAGCAACTACTCTCCCCCTGGTTTCGGAGCCAAGTTGGCTAGAGGAAGAGAGGAAGGGGATAGGCCTGGTGTCCACTTAATCTGCTTGTGACAGGTAGGCCTCATTGAAGTGTAACTAGTTCTTGAGGACAGCACCCAGACCGTGCTGTCAAGAGAAGGTTAACACCTCCCCATACCCAAGCGCAATGTTCTCTGTCTGGGAGCAATCGACATCCCACCACATGGGAGCCATCCAGCTGCTAGGCAACAGTAGAATATTTACAAACTTTAGACAGGAAAATGGTAAATTTCTAAAAAGGAAGCACAAATAAGTTACAAATGGTTTAAAGAATACACTTGAAGTAATTCTCTCAGGAAGGATTTTTCTGTACTTTTGGTCAATCCCTTGATTTAGGACAGTAACCCCCACACACCGTTTGGTGTCATAATTCATTGGGTTCCTCCTCACACTAGGGCCAATGGTCCTAGCAAGTCCTTCCTTCCTAGTAGTTGGTCCAAGGTCAACAAAGACCATTAAGCACCAGGCACTTGGAAATGAGATTAGTAGGCTAGGGTCTTTTTCCTATTTGGGAGTTCAGTTTGATGATAAAGGACATGGTTACCACTAATGTAAAAAGAGTAAATGTGTCATGGCTGTGGCATATAGCTGTGATATTTGGGGCTATGCACACACAAGAAAATACAGACTGAGGAATACATTTCTAAGGCACCTTTTATCGCAGCCATAGAGTGTTTCTTCATATAGGGTCCATGAGGAGGTAGGTATGGCTTCATATCTGATATATTTGCCCTTCAATCCTTGCCTAAATGTATGTTATTCACATCAAAAGGCACCGAGACACACAGAAGTAGTCTATACAGTACTGCTGGTTCGTAGCTGTAAAATGTTATAAAAAAATCAGTCCGGAATAATTTTTCTTCTTTTTATTGTCCAGTCTTTTCATACAAAACAAGCACAATGGCAGCCGACACCTGTTTCATCCTATGGACTTTTTCAAGCCTGCAAACAACATATACACATATGTAAGCAAGCAGCTCTTATAGTCAAACATTACATATATATGTGAAGAATTATAAAGAAACATATAGGGGCCGATTCCGATCTCGGTCGGAGGCGCACCCAATACTATTCGGTCGGGAAAAAAGCCATGCGAAAGCGAGTTTCCCGACCGATCCGTACAGCACACCGAACGAGCAAGTACGATGCGCACAACAGCAAAAATTCCGGCCGAGCCGTACTCACCCAAACCAGGTCCTGTTCTCCGACCGAGGCGAATCCGGAAACGCCGAATCGAGTCGCACGGAAGGGAAAATGCAGCCCCGTCCGGCCGGACAAGTACGATGCGCTTTCCGTACGCGCCGAACCCGTCGCTACGCACGGCACGTCAAAGCATCCGGGAGAGGCGCACATAAGCTCCGAATCGCGCCACAACACGATCCACGGCTACGAGACGAACACGGCACCGACGAGGACGACGCGAAGCGACGAGGACGAAGCGAAGCGACGAGGACGAAGCCAAGCGACGAGGACGACGCGAAGCAACGAGAAGGACGAACGACACGAACCAACCATGAATCCCTTCGTCCCGATCATACCAATATTCTACATCTACTACCGGAACAGGCACGGACGCGTACGGCGCAGAAGGTAAGTCAGACACCAACCACAAAACACATACAACACGTACACGACACATCACACACATACACTGGGAATCTGAATATACTTACACCAGCAACAGCAGCACCATAGGGGCGGGATGCCCATCACCAATGCCACATATGCACACAGGGGCCTGAATGCGCGCCACCACCCCAACCCAGGGGGGCTGGATGCCTACCACTACTACCACCCTTAGCCAGGGGGCAGGATGCCCACCACTACTACCACCCTTAGCCAGGGGGCAGGAAGCCTACCACTACTACCACCCTCACCCACGGGGGCAGGATGCCTACCACTACTACCACCCTTAGCCAGGGGGCAGGAAGCCTACCACTACTACCACCCTTAGCCAGGGGGCAGGATGCCTACCACTACTACCACCCTTAGCCAGGGGGGCAGGATGCCTACCACTACTACCACCCTTAGCCAGGGGGGCAGGATGCCTACCACTACTACCACCCTTAGCCAGGGGGCAGGATGCCTACCACTACTACCACCCTTAGCCAGGGGGCAGGATGCCTACCACTACTACCACCCTTAGCCAGGGGGCAGGATGCCTACCACTACTACCACCCTTAGCCAGGGTGGCAGGATGCCTACCACTACTACCACCCTTAGCCAGGGGGCAGGATGCCCACCACTACTACCACCCTCACCCAGGGGGCAGGATGCCCACCACTACTACCACCCTTAGCCAGGGGGCAGGATGCCTACCACTACTACCACCCTTAGCCAGGGTGGCAGGATGCCTACCACTACTACCACCCTTAGCCAGGGGGCAGGATGCCTACCACTACTACCACCCTTAGCCAGGGGGGCAGGATGCCCACCACTACTACCACCCTTAGCCAGGGGGGCAGGAAGCCTACCACTACTACCACCCTCACCCACGGGGGGCAGGATGCCTACCACTACTACCACCCTTAGCCAGGGGGCAGGATGCCTACCACTACTACCACCCTTAGCCAGGGGGCAGGATGCCTACCACTACTACCACCCTTAGCCAGGGGGCAGGATGCCCACCACTACTACCACCCTCACCCAGGGGGGCAGGATGCCCACCACTACTACCACCCTTAGCCAGGGGGGCAGGATGCCCACCACTACTACCACCCTCACCCAGGGGGGCAGGATGCCCACCACTACTACCACCCTTAGCCAGGGGGCAGGATGCCCACCACTACTACCACCCTCACCCAGGGGGGCAGGATGCCCACCACTACTACCACCCTCACCCAGGGGGGCAGGATGCCTACCACTACTACCACCCTTAGCCAGGGGGGCAGGATGCCCACCACTACTACCACCCTCACCCAGGGGGCAGGATGCCCACCACTACTACCACCCTCACCCAGGGGGCAGGATGCCTACCACTACTACCACCCTTAGCCAGGGGGCAGGATGCCTACCACTACTACCACCCTTAGCCAGGGGGCAGGATGCCCACCACTACTACCACCCTCACCCAGGGGGCAGGATGCCCACCACTACTACCACCCTCACCCAGGGGGGCAGGATGCCTACCACTACTACCACCCTTAGCCAGGGGGCAGGATGCCCACCACTACTACCACCCTTAGCCAGGGGGCTGGATGCCTACCACTACTACCACCCCCACTCATAGGATGGACAATGCATGACACAACAAGCACACCACAACCTAGGGAATGCAAGATTAAGACATCCCCCCACCACCATGACAAGCGTGTGAGCAGGCTGTGTCAAATGCCTACAACACCGAACATGACTTTGAACATACAATGTGACCCCCTAGCACATGTGCCACACATATATGTGTGTGGCACCCACAATGCAAGCAGCCCATGACCATTGTGGCAATGGGGCCTAAACCCCCATCATCACAGTGACCAAAAGGTAAGTGTGGGGTCCATAGCTGAAGCACATTTTGACCATTGTGGCAATGGGGTCTAAACCCCCATCATCACAGTGACCAAAAGGCAAGTGTGGGGTCCATAGCTGAAGCACATTTTGACCATTGTGGCAATGGGGTCTAAACCCCCATCATCACAGTGACCAAAAGGCAAGTGTGGGGTCCATAGCTGAAGCACATTTTGACCATTGTGGCAATGGGGTCTAAACCCCCATCATCACAGTGACCAAAAGGCAAGTGTGGGGTCCATAGCTGAAGCACATTTTGACCATTGTGGCAATGGGGACTAAACCCCCATCATCACAGTGACCAAAAGGCAAGTGTGGGGTCCATAGTTGAAGCACATTTTGACCATTGTGGCAATGGGGTCTACACCCTCATCATCACAGTGACCAAAAGGTAATTGTTGACAAAGAAAGAGCTGCAACTGCCAAACTGCATGGATCATTCCTGGTCACAGAACCAAAAACTCATCTGTGGCAAAGTAGTGTATGTGTCCCATTGCAACATAAATTGGGGGAGCCAAATACTGCAGTGCAAATGAAACATTCCTTTGGCCATGTGCAGACAAACAACACCCATGGGGGCTGAGACCGTCAACAGTCATCAATGACACAATGACAGAAGTGACCATCAGAATGCAGAACCACATATTTGCACCAATGGGCACACAAATGCAGATACCCTGTGGAGACAGCAGATGTGAGGTGAACAGATACCATACCATGGCAGCAATGGGACACACAAACCATGATCACTGTGCTGACCGATGACCTAGGAGTCCCAGGGACAGCAGGGGAAACACACCAAACAACATACAGCCAATGGCACACCCAAGATATGCCAATGCAGTGGTGCAGATGCACAAACACAAACAGGCAGACCAACACTGTCATCATACACAGCAGGTGAGGGGTGGGGGTGCCAGTGTCCCCAGGCAACAACACAACACATGAGGAGAGCTGAATACCAATCATACAGATGTGCATACACTGCCACACTAAGGTAACTCATGGATCCAAATCCCCTATGTGGGCAAGCAGGCATTGACAGGTGAGAGGGAGCACAAAACACACATGTCACACAGGCACGTAGGAACAACAACTGACACAGCAAGTCACAGACACACCACAGCACCACCCCCAGGGCCCCCACAATGTGGTGACCCTGGGCTGAATAAAAATACCACTGTGATGACAAAGCTAAATGTCGTTCACACTGTGAACCACAGTCAGGTGTCCTGAGCAACAAACTACCATCACACCTACACAAGCACAAATCAATCAGCATGGCCAGTAAGCCAAGGCCAACATGGAGGCAGGGGACTAGCCGGGCAACAACTCTCATCTGCACACACTCAAGACCACACCCCTCGACCTCCAACAATGTGCAGCAGTGAAGTACACATGCACTGGTGACATTGCACATGCACCCATGACTATTCCAGGGTGGTGGGTGGGAACCAAGGTGTAGAAACACATCACACATGGACACTCAACAAGACTCCTGAATGTCTGACACACTGCACACTACGCTGTACATGGACATGACGGCAATACCACACCGACCAATGGGATCCCAGCCACAGTCACACACCAATGAAGAAGCCAAGGTCACCCACAAAGAACACACATAGACAACAACCAACATTGCAGCCCGGACCCTAAGGAGTGCCAGCAGTCACACACACAACGTGTCACAATCACTGAAAGATAACACAAACTGGAAATCACATGACAGGGGCAAACAACAAGTGCCAAAGGGAAACCTGACTGTGACCCATCTGCGTCTGCACACAAACTCTGCCCTGACAGCAAACACACCTATGGGTGACACCCTGATGACCAGTAATGTGCCATGCACCCACATCACAGAGAACACAGGGAGAAGACTTTGGGGGAACATAGCTCAAGTCAGCAAGCATCACAAACAGGTACAACACTAGGGATCACAGCATGCGCAGATGAATGGAAGTGAACACACAGACATGCACATACAACACACACCTTGGGCGCAGGCAATGTCACACGTGTACACACTGCCATGAGGGTACTCCACTCCTGTGTGAGGAAAGCTGTGCCATATGTTGCCTCAGTAGGGCCCCATCATGTCAGCTGAGCACTTGGTCACACAATCAACAATTAGCACCAAATGAGGGCTCCCATCACATCAGCCTGGTCATGGATGTGCCAACGGAATCATCAGCACAGATCCAACACACTTGTATAGCAATGTTGCACTGACTACACGGATGAGTCCCTCCCCATTGATGCCCAAACCTGCATGTCCACTGGAGATGGCAACACGGTCAGGGAAGTAGACAAATGCAACGATGGCAGGCACAACAGATGTGCAGGGGTGGAAGCCACAGATATGAAATTGCCAATGTAAGTAGGAAACCCATTGCCAAATACTGAACACATGACACCCTCAGATGCTGCTATTGATGACATGGATACACCACATGATAGGACACATTCCCCCTGGACCACATGGGTTCCTGCACAGTAACACTTCATAATCATGAGACCAGATATCACCATCACTGCAGCAAGGGCATGGTTAGCTGCACCAACAACATGTACATCTGAAGCATGAGCACTAGAGAAAAGAAAGTTGCTTTATTCAGCATATGTGTTGTTTGATAACGACGTCCAGAAGAAATTAGAGCAAAGGCCAATGGCCAGTCCATTGTCAAAGTTCAAACAGGGTGACACTGGCAGATGTCACCCTACGCATGCCTGCACAATACCAGGGACAATCCACTAGGAGGGGCAACCGGGGGGCAGGCCAGGCACCGCAGGGACAGGATCAGGGCTCACCAGGGGAGTCAGGGAAGGGGTGGTGGGTGCTGGAGAGCCACTGACAACTGCAGTGGAGGTGTCTGACATGGTGTGTGCCGGCACAACTGGGGGGCATGACTCAGATGTCGTGGGTGCCGGCACAACTGCAGTGGACCCTGCAGATGGGGTGGACAGGTCCGCCACTGCAGTGCCCAAGTCAGACAGGGCGGTAGTGGACTCCACTGCAGTGCCTACCTCCAGGGGAGGAGAATGGGGAACAGGCAAGGTGGGTTGGACAGAGGGGGAGGACACCCTCACCACATCAGTGGCACAGACAAGCGCAGCGGGGGGTGTGGTGCTGGGAGAGCAAGTGGCAGGGGGAGAAGGCCGGAGCATCTTGGGGATGGTATATCTGTGGGTGGGGGAACCTGGGGCAGGGTGTGGTGGGGGCACCTGTGCAGTGGGGGCCTGAGGGATGGAGGACGGAGACCTTGTGCCTGAGCTGCAGGGCGGTGGCGGGGTCTTGCTCTTAGCACTCCGGGGGACTTGCGGGTGGGGCCTCAGTCCGTCTGCGCCTGGGGGAGGGTGTCCGGGGGCGAGGGGCACTCTGCTCCGTGTGGGTGGGCTTCCTCTTCCCCCGGGATGCTGGGGCAGCTTCATCGGTGGGGAAGAGGCCGAGGTCACAGAGGAAGAGCTGCTGTGACTTTGGGGTTGCAGGTGAGGCAAGGGAGGGTGCTTTGGAGGGAGAGGGAACTGAGGACTGCGCAGTGCATGTGGATGCGTGTGTGTGTTCCAGGGCCCCATCCCCTGTGAGTCTGGCTTCAGTCCCCTGAATGTGCGTGCGTGTGCGTTTTGTCATTGGCGTGTGTGTCAGTGTGCTGGATGTGTGTGTGCTGGTGTGTGCCTGTGCCGGTGTGTGTGTGCCTGGGATGGGTAAGGTGCTGGGGAGTGTGGATGGAGCAGAGGCAGGAGGGGTGAGGGACCGTTTGAGGAGGGACACTGCTGCCGTCAGGGAGGAGTCCATGGACCTATTGCCCCTCTGTAGGTCAGACATGCCCGATGAGATGCCCTCCATGAACGACACCAGCTGAGTCAACAGCGCGGTGTGCGCATGGAGGACACTCAGCATGGCTGTCTGCCCTACATGGAGCTGGCGAAGGAGGTACACAGACTCCTCACTCAGGGCAGCAGGGGACACAGGGGCAGGGGGTGCGGTGCCTGGCCCAAAGGAGACACGCTCCCGGACATGGGAGCCTCCACGGACCTGGGGAATGGGAGCCGATGGGAGGGCGGTGGTGGTGCTGGTGGTGGCGGGGACAGCAACACTAGCTGGGGTGTGGTGGCTGCTGACACCCGCCTCCACAAGGGAGTCATCCTCCGAGTTGCTCTGGTCCTCAGCTGAGGTGGATGCTGCTGAGGACTCCTCGGTGTGGCTCCCCTCGCCCTCCGTGCCACTGGGTCCCTCCGACCACTCCTCGGCTGCTGACCCAGTCTGGCTCTCCGGCTCCTCCTGGTCCGTGGAGCTGTCCCCTTCCGTGGCCGTGGATGTATCTGCAAACAATGGGGAAACAGACAGACATCAGTCACCTGCACATAACGCACACACCACTGTGAGCACAGCACATCACAGAGCAAGCCCTGGCATCATTAGTTGTACATTGCTAAAAGTGCACTAATTGAACAGGAGAAGTCAATTGTCAGTCTGATGCCAAGCATGGCACTCACATCCCACATGGCCTTGCACCCATCTGTCTGGTGTCTGTTGGATTGCAACACCCCAGTGTTGACACATGCACCAAGTACACAGTAGTTGGACAGTGCAGAGGACACGGTGTGGACACATCACAGCTCTTGCCACTGAGTCAGTACAGGTTTACGGATGTAAGGGATGCCCAGAGTCAAATAGGAAATGCATGTGATGCATACCAGCGACAGACACCATGATGCACCCATGTCCTGATAGCCAGCGCCACTATGGTGTGCATGTAGCACATGTCACTCCCCTGCAGGATCACCAATCAGTAGACACATGCCATGGCGGAGGCATGACTGCAAAGTCATACATCACTGTCTCAGTGATGTATGACTTTGCAGCCAGACAACAACACTCTGCACTGTGTCACAATAGTAGGTCATGGGGAATGCAAGTCCTGGAGCTGCACAAGTGCACATGTACATCCCCCCACAACACATCCTCTTAACCCTCATCTGTCCAGGTCATACCTATTGGACATATGGGAGACCTGTGACACTACCCTCTGAACCTGAGCCCCTCACACTCTGCTGTGCATGGGGAACAGCTGCCTGAACTTCACATTTACATGCCCCATTCTGCATGGGCAGCTGATCAGACACCTATGTGTCACACAAGTATCGTCTCCTATGGTCACATCTCCAGTGGCATGCTGAGCCCCTACCAAGAAACTCCACAGCAGTCCTGGCGACTAATCCACAGCACACTGACACAGAGGCAGACACCTGAGGGGTCAAATCACTGTGCACAATGTGTCCGCTGATACACGGGAGTGGGAGTACAGAGTGTATTGTATGGCCTGGAGTAGGCATGACTGTCCAGCCCCACATGAATGAGGGATGAGCCCTGGACTGTAGGCAGCTGGCTAAGTATGTGTGACACACGTCATATACATACTCCTGGGGCCCAAACATTGTTCCCACCCGCAGCATGGGTGTGTGCCAGGTACCCCAGCCACATGTGGTGGATCAGCTCAGCAATTGGACCACAGATCAAAGTAACACGCTGAATACATGTCAGAATACAGGCATTGTGTAAGCAATGGACCCACCCATGATGCCCACCACAGAGTCAGGGAAACAGATGCTGTCTCCCACCTTGAGTCAAGCAAACTGCAAGGACACAGTCCTAAGTGACAGAATTCCCTGCATGTAAGGGCCACACCTGGGTATCAGATGAGGAGTGGGCAGTGCACAATAGAGGGACATGGCTCCTGGACAACATGACTGCTGTACTGTGGCAGTTCAACCTGGCCCGAGGAGGGCACATAGCATGTTAGACAGAGTACACAGTGCAGTCTTTGACTCACCCCCTCCTTGCTGCTCTCTGGCCTTCAGCTGCCCATCCAGGTCTGGAAAGACCACCGCCAGGATCCTGAGCATGTGGGGGGTCAGGGTCCGTGTTCCGCCCCTCCTGCGAGGAGGCGACAGCTTCAGCTGGACCCGTGCAATCCTCCGGGTCCAGCCCCGAAGGTCCTGCCACCTCTTTTGGCAGTTGCGGATCCGGCGCTTGTAGACCCCCACGGACCGGACAGCCCGGACGATGTCCTTCCATATCTCATGCTTCCGATGGGCAGAAGCCTGTCAGGATGACAAAGTGATAAGGCCATTACTACACATGCAACATATCCGTGCATGACACAGTTGCATATACATGTCGCAATCACAGGGGCACATGGTGTACCCAGGCAGTGCACGGCTGCCCATGGACAGTTTTCCAGAAGTCACTACATGGTATCATTGCATGGGGAGTAAAACCCTGTTCAGAAGCACTGTCACTGCACCATACCTGTCCAGTGCAAGTCACTACACACTATGGGGGGTGACAACTACTCAGTGAGCCTGCTAGCCAGTGGTGTGCTGACTCTCAGCCTTGCTAGTCAGACAAAATGCACATTCAGAAAGGCAGTGCACAGAACACTCACCTGCTCCCCTGGTGTCCCATACAGCTTGCTGTACTGTGGAAGTAGGCTGTCCAGCAGGGCCTGGTTCTCCTCAAGGCTGAAGGCTGGGGCTCTCTCCACAGTACGTGCCATTGCAGGGTCCAGAGGGGCAGAGACAGCAGCAGTGCAGTGGCAGATGTCGTCCTGGAGCATGTAGTGCAGGCAAGTGGGCTCTCAGGGGAACAGGCAGCAATATATATGTGCTGGAGAGGCAGATACTGTCCCTTGTGTCCAAAGTGATAGGTCCAAGTCGTTTGCATCTTCTGAATCTGGCCAATCCATGGAATAGCAGCACCAAAACACGCCCACAGCATCCTTCAAAACTTCAACTTCATGACATACATGATTTTGCAACATTGTTGTGGGTGACCAACTGATTTTCCAGCAACCGACTCGTTCGAAATTCGAAAACGCGTCCGTTGCCAGGCAAGCCCATTGTCAATGGGTGCGCACCGATCGGTCCATTGAGGTACAACGCGCACAGGGGTACAACGCGTACCCGCACACATTGAAAGCAATGGGCCGGCCGGAGGCACCGATCGGTCCATTGCTGTTCAACGCGCACAGGGGTACAACGCGTACCCGCACACATTGAATGCAATGGGCCGGCCGGAGGCACCGATCGGTCCATTGCTGTTCAACGCGCACAGGGGTACAACGCGTACCCGCACACATTGAATGCAATGGGCCGGCCGGAGGCACCGATCGGTCCATTGCTGTTCAACGCGCACAGGGGTACAACGCGTACCCGCATACATTGAAAGCAATGGGCCGGCCGGAGGCACCGATCGGTCCATTGCTGTTCAACGCGCACAGGGGTACAACGCGTACCCGCACACATTGAAAGCAATGGGCCGGCCGGAGGCACCGATCGGTCCATTGCTGTTCAACGCGCACAGGGGTACAACGCTGCACCCGCACACATTGAATGCAATGGGCCGGCCGGAGGCACCGATCGGTCCATTGCTGTTCAACGCGCACAGGGGTACAACGCTGCACTCGCACACATTGAAAGCAATGGGCCGGCCGGAGGCACCGATCGGTCCATTGCTGTTCAACGCGCACAGGGGTACAACGCTGCACTCGCACATTGAAGCAATGGGCCGGCCGGAGGCACCGATCGGTCCATTGCTGTTCAACGCGCACAGGGGTACAACGCTGCACCGACACATTGAATGCAATGGGCCGGCCGGAGGCACCGATCGGTCCATTGCTGTTCAACGCGCACAGGGGTACAACGCGTACCCGCACACATTGAATGCAATGGGCCGGCCGGAGGCACCGATCGGTCCATTGCTGTTCAACGCGCACAGGGGTACAACGCGTACCCGCACACATTGAATGCAATGGGCCGGCCGGAGGCACCGATCGGTCCATTGCTGTTCAACGCGCACAGGGGTACAACGCGTACCCGCACACATTGAAAGCAATGGGCCGGCCGGAGGCACCGATCGGTCCATTGCTGTTCAACGCGCACAGGGGTACAACGCGTACCCGCACACATTGAATGCAATGGGCCGGCCGGAGGCACCGATCGGTCCATTGCTGTTCAACGCGCACAGGGGTACAACGCGTACCCGACACATTGAAAGCAATGGGCGGCCGGAGACACCGATCGGTCCATTGCTGTTCAACGCACAGGGGTACAACGCGTACCCGCACATTGAAAGCAATGGGCCGGCCGGAGGCACCGATCGGTCCATTGCTGTTCAACGCGCACAGGGGTACAACGCGTACCCGCACACATTGAAAGCAATGGGCCGGCCGGAGGCACCGATCGGTCCATTGCTGTTCAACGCATCACTGTATATGTGACTGGCATAGGTCAGCATGCCTGTCTCAGATGGACATGTGCCAGCCACAGATAGCTCCCAGGGAGTGAGGGGCACACCTACATCACGACAGCCTGTCCAAACCTTATCATAAGGCATGTAAGGCTGCATTTCCTATTGTGTGTATGTTGGTGTACATGTTGTCCTGTGGGTGTCACCTGTGGGCAGCCACCCCCAGGCTGTGCACGTGTTAATGGGGACAGGATCCTGGGTGTTACGTGTACGTGACCACTGTGATGTGCAACTGTTCATATCTGTGCATGTGTCATGGTCACATTTCACAGTGGTGTTTGTGTATGTCATGTCACATACCCCGTGAGTCCCATGTGGGACGGTATGTTTGAGCCAGGGTGTCCCAGTGGCACAATAGTGATGGCCCTCCACAGTCTTTGTGCATGTAGTGTTTACAATGTCTCTGATTTCATGTGCACAATGGGAGACAGTCTCCACATCCACGTTGTGTGTGCATGGACTCTGATGTTGTGCGTGTGTGTCACAGACGTCCATGGCTCTCCTGCCATGGCAAGTGTGGCCACTACCTGTGGGGGTCATGTTTGTTTTGTTGTGGTGTACACATGATACTCCAGGTGATGCCAGTGTCCATGTGGCATTACAGGGTCCCTGGGAATGTGCCTGTCGTTGAGCTGTGGTGCCTGGGGCACATCTGTCCTCACATGTCACTGGGGGGTGACTGTGACACAGCATCATGATATCCAATGGGCCAACCTGGGACAAATTGATGCCACCTGTAGGACCGTGTTGACAGATGTTGGCCATGTATGTACCATACATGTCGTTCCGGTACTGCACACTTCATGTAGTTGTGCCTCATGATGATGTATGTTGGGATCTTGAGTGTGTTCAATGCCGCATATGTGGGGTGACTGACGATCTTGCTTACTTCTCCTCTGCACTGCAGGGCTCCTGCTGTCCATCGGCCATTCCCAGACCTGGCAACGATGGTGGAACGGGACAGCATCCGACGGTACCGCTTCACCAGGCAGCTGATTGAGGATTTTGCAGTGCAGTTGTCCCCACATTTGCAGCCTGGCCGGCCGTATCCTACAGCGCTGACCCCCAAGGTGAAGGTGATGGCAGCCCTACACTTCTTTGCCACCGGTACCTTCCAACATACTGTGGCGTCTGCTGGTGGGATGTCACAGACCATGTTCAGCCGTGTGCTCCGCGATTTCTTGGCGGCAATGTTGCTCTTCCTGAACCGGTACATCTATTTCCCTAGACTGCGACGACTCACTGACGTGAAGAGTGACTTTTATGCCCTGGGGAGGATGCCGCATGTCATTGGCTCCATTGATGGGACACATGTGGCTTTGGTACCACCACAGGCCCAGGAGCAGGCCTACAGGAACCGCAAGCACTACCACTCGGTCAATGCACTGGTGGTGTGTCTTGCAGACATGACCATCACACACGTGTGTGCCCGTTTCCCTGGTTCAGCACACGATGCCTTTGTGATGAGGAGTAGTCGCATCCCCAGGTTGATGGCACAGATGCAGAACCAGCGTGCCTGGCTTGTCGGTGTGTACTGACTTTGTGCCATTGTGTGTGATCTGATCTGTAGTATTCCGCCCACTTTTCCAAGTCAGCTGATGTGCACTTGTCTGTCCGTAGGTGACTCGGGATACCCCAACATGCCGTGGTTGCTGACACCCCTCAGGAACCCTGTGACACCTGCCCAGATGCGCTACAATGAGGCACATGGTCGGACCAGGAGAGTGATTGAGCGGACCTTTGGTCTCCTGAAGAGCCGCTTCCGCTGCCTGGACAAGACCGGAGGGTCCCTCCCATATGCCCCTGCGAAAGTGTGCAAGATTATCATCGTCTGCTGCATGCTCCACAACCTGGCAGTGCGGAAGGAGTTGCCTCTCATCCAGGATGACGATGACCAACATCCGCCACCTGTGGAGGATCCTGGCCTGGACCACGATGCCAGTGACGATGATGATGATGATGGTGATGGTGATGTCCGCACACAGCTCATCACCAACTTCTTTAGCTGAATGTGAGTATCCTGAGGTGTCATGTGAATGATGTGAGTTGGCATGATGTGTGGGTGGTGCTCTGGTGCTGTTGGAGTGTGTCCATGGGCTACTTGACAGGATGTGTGTTGCGATGTGTGGTGACAGGTGGGCTGTACTCCCCAACAGTGTTGACATGCTAACTTGGTTCTGGGTGGGTATCTTGTAACATGTATTGTGCATGAGTTTTGCTGTTCTGTCCTGTACTGCATTGCTTTTGACTGTGTGTCATTTCTGTCCTTCACAGGGTACTTTCAGATTCGTTTGGTCAACTGTGTCCACCGACGACGTGATTGCACATCCAGGCTGGTAGCTGTTGTGTCCCTACAGGTGATGTGCGCCACACCCATGGACTTCCTTCTGTCTACAGTTGTTGACTGTGTGCCCGCTACCAGGTGGGGTTACCTTGCATCTGTAGTGGTTACGGCATGTTGCTACTGTGTAATAAACCTGTGCTTCACTTAGTGATGTGCGTTGTCTGTGGTCACACATTTGACTGCCATTTGCTTACTGCACCTGTGGGCTACTTGACTACAACTGGGAATGGGTGTGGTGTCTGTGCATTGCACCGTCTTCCCTGGCAACATCAGTGTAGGCAATGAGTCAGATGGCCTAGGTGTGTATGTGTTGTGTAGCCCTGGTGGTGTGTCTCCCTCATATGTGTCACGTTGCCTGTACTCACATGCCTGTGTTGTCCTTGCTGTTGCAGTTCGCATACACAGTGTAATTTTGCAGTTCATCATCCCCATAACAGCACCCACGTTGGAATCACGACAGAGGCAAGTATGGTGTATTAGTGTGTTTATTGTGATACATCTGTGATAATAGTGCATAGGATGGATTGTGCTGTACATGAATCTTGCAATCCCAAGTTCCTAGATGAATAGAAAGTCCAGGTAGACAGGATCCCCAGTATCGGGGCCACAGTTGTCTGACACATTGTTCCAACTTGTACTCCCCATGCAATGTGTGGGAGTAGTGTTGCCATCAACAGGGTGAACAGTCTGTGCACAAAGGCGAAAATCCAGAACAGGTTCAGGCTTCCTGGGAGTTGCGCTTGGCCATCAGCCTCTCACTTTCCCCTCCTCGGACGACCCCTCTTCTTGGGGGGGCCCTCAAGTGCAGGCTGCTGCGGTGCAGGGGACTCTCCGCCAGAGTCCTCCTCCCTCCCTGTGGCAGTTGCAGTTTGTTCGGTACCAGATGTTGTTGGCACACAGGGAGGTGTGGACTGGTTGCTGTTCATCTGGCGGAGGCATTGTAAAATGTCCCTGTGCACCGCCGTCATCTCATGTAGTACATCCCACTTGGACTCCACGCGGGACATGTGGGAGTCCACACGTGACATGTGTGACTCCACGTGGGACATGTGGGAGTCCAAGCGGGCATGATGGGCAGCCTGCTGCTGTTTGATGTCTCTGAGGAGCCCCACTACCTGGCTGAGCTCTCCGGTGCTGGACTGGTACGCATCAGCTATGCGTACCAGTTGTGGGTCTTCATGCACACCAGCAACGTCTGCAAGCAGCGACCTCTGTCTCCCACCCCTCCCACCACCCCTGCTGACATGTGCAGTGTGTGCAGTTGCACGCACAGATAACCCTGGTCCACCTTGGGGGTTGGTGGTGGTGGTGGTGTCCATGGCCCCAGGTTGGTCCAGGGTCACTGCGCTGGTGTTGTTCCTTATTCTGTCCATGTCGGCAGGGATGGTATTCGTGGTGACAGTCGTTGGAGGGGTGGGTGCAGGGGGTGCAGCTGGTGGACCTGCTGGTGCTGCAGCTGGTGGTCCTGCTGGTGCAGCATGTTGACTTGCACCGGATGTGCCAGGTTGTTCTTCATCGTCCGAGGAGGACAGAGGCTGTACGACGCCAGTGAGCTCGGCATCCTCTTGAGCCTGGGACTGGGACTCCTCAGCGTCTGCTGCTGTGTCCCTATCATCACCTGTTTTTGGGAGACACAAACAATGTATGTCATGTTTCTGCAGGCATCAGTGGTTGACACACCTGACAGTTGTGACTGTGCCTCGGGGTGCGGGCCTGTACATTGTATTGTCCTAAGTCGTCACAGTCAGGGGTTGATATTGGTGTGGCACATTGTCCTGCATTATTTGGGCATTTCTATGTATTCTCTGGGGTGTGAACATGGTCTGCATTGATTGTGTTTGGTTGACAGCCAGACCTCCTTCCCACCCACCCACCCACCCAGTCAGTTATCCCACCATGGAACGTGCTTGCATTGCAGGGAGTGTAAGTTGTCTCTCAGGATGTCAGTCAGTGGTGTCCTGCTGTTTGTTGGTGCACAGTTGGCAGCAGGGCCTTGTGCTCCCCACAGCAGTAGCCAGTGTCAGCCATCTTGTGAGTCCTTCTCCACTCCCTGTGATGTGAGCATGGTTCAGGGTGGTGTTGATGGGCCAGTTGTGAGGCTGAGCAATGTCTGTGACTACGACTCCCATCATGCTATTGCCTCCACCCCCCTTCCCAGCATGCCCATGCTTCCTTCCTTTTGACTCTGCTTCCCTGTGGGGTGGGCTGGCTGTGCTGACAGGATGGCTGGGAGTGTTGTCCTGGCAGTTGTTTGGCTAAGAGTCCCAAGAGTGTCCCTGTGCTTCACACAACATAACCCAGGGTGGTGGTGCTTTGTGGGATCTTGTGTTAGGATGGAGGGCATTGCATTCTACCAGGTGGGTACTGTGGAGTTTGTGTTGGGGGGTGTGAGGGGAGGTGCTGGTGACTATGGTCAGTGCTGCAAGTCCCCCTTCCCACCCAGCCAGCCAGATATCCCACCATGGAACGTGCTTGCATTGCAGGGAGTGTAAGTTGTCTCTCAGGATGTCAGTCAGTGGTGTCCTGCTGTTTGTTGGTGCACAGTTGCCAGCAGGGCCTTGTGCTCCCCACAGCAGTAGCCAGTGTCAGCCATCTTGTGAGTCCTTCTCCACTCCCTGTGATGTGAGCATGGTTCAGGGTGGTGTTGATGGGCCAGTTGTGAGGCTGAGCAATGTCTGTGACTACGACTCCCATCATGCTATTGCCTCCACCCCCTTCCCAGCATGCCCATGCTTCCTTCCTTTTGACTCTGCTTCCCTGTGGGGTGGGCTGGCTGTGCTGACAGGATGGCTGGGAGTGTTGTCCTGGCAGTTGTTTGGCTAAGAGTCCCAAGAGTGTCCCTGTGCTTCACACAACATAACCCAGGGTGGTGGTGCTTTGTGGGATCTTGTGTTAGGATGGAGGGCATTGCATTCTACCAGGTGGGTACTGTGGAGTTTGTGTTGAGGGGGGTGTGAGGGGAGGTGCTGGTGACTATGGTCAGTGCTGCAAGTCCTCCTTCCCACCCAGCCAGCCAGATATCCCACCATGGAACGTGCTTGCATTGCAGGGAGTGTAAGTTGTCTCTCAGGATGTCAGTCAGTGGTGTCCTGCTGTTTGTTGGTGCACAGTTGCCAGCAGGGCCTTGTGCTCCCCACAGCAGTAGCCAGTGTCAGCCATCTTGTGAGTCCTTCTCCACTCCCTGTGATGTGAGCATGGTTCAGGGTGGTGTTGATGGGACAGTTGTGAGGCTGAGCAATGTCTGTGACTACGACTCCCATCATGCTATTGCCTCCACCCCCTTCCCAGCATGCCCATGCTTCCTTCCTTTTGACTCTGCTTCCCTGTGGGGTGGGCTGGCTGTGCTGACAGGATGGCTGGGAGTGTTGTCCTGGCAGTTGTTTGGCTAAGAGTCCCAAGAGTGTCCCTGTGCTTCACACAACATAACCCAGGGTGGTGGTGCTTTGTGGGATCTTGTGTTAGGATGGAGGGCATTGCATTCTACCAGGTGGGTACTGTGGAGTTTGTGTTGGGGGGGGGTGAGGGGAGGTGCTGGTGACTATAGTCAGTGCTGCAAGTCCCCCTTCCCACCAGCCAGCCAGCCAGATATCCCACCATGGAACGTGCTTGCATTGCAGGGAGTGTAAGTTGTCTCTCAGGATGTCAGTCAGTGGTGTCCTGCTGTTTGTTGGTGCACAGTTGCCAGCAGGGCCTTGTGCTCCCCACAGCAGTAGCCAGTGTCAGCCATCTTGTGAGTCCTTCTCCACTCCCTGTGATGTGAGCATGGTTCAGGGTGGTGTTGATGGGACAGTTGTGAGGCTGAGCAATGTCTGTGACTACGACTCCCATCATGCTATTGCCTCCACCCCCTTCCCAGCATGCCCATGCTTCCTTCCTTTTGACTCTGCTTCCCTGTGGGGTGGGCTGGCTGTGCTGACAGGATGGCTGGGAGTGTTGTCCTGGCAGTTGTTTGGCTAAGAGTCCCAAGAGTGTCCCTGTGCTTCACACAACATAACCCAGGGTGGTGGTGCTTTGTGGGATCTTGTGTTAGGATGGAGGGCATTGCATTCTACCAGGTGGGTACTGTGGAGTTTGTGTTGGGGGGGTGAGGGGAGGTGCTGGTGACTATAGTCAGTGCTGCAAGTCCCCCTTCCCACCCAGCCAGCCAGCCAGATATCCCACCATGGAACGTGCTTGCATTGCAGGGAGTGTAAGTTGTCTCTCAGGATGTCAGTCAGTGGTGTCCTGCTGTTTGTTGGTGCACAGTTGCCAGCAGGGCCTTGTGCTCCCCACAGCAGTAGCCAGTGTCAGCCATCTTGTGAGTCCTTCTCCACTCCCTGTGATGTGAGCATGGTTCAGGGTGGTGTTGATGGGACAGTTGTGAGGCTGAGCAATGTCTGTGACTACGACTCCCATCATGCTATTGCCTCCACCCCCTTCCCAGCATGCCCATGCTTCCTTCCTTTTGACTCTGCTTCCCTGTGGGGTGGGCTGGCTGTGCTGACAGGATGGCTGGGAGTGTTGTCCTGGCAGTTGTTTGGCTAAGAGTCCCAAGAGTGTCCCTGTGCTTCACACAACATAACCCAGGGTGGTGGTGCTTTGTGGGATCTTGTGTTAGGATGGAGGGCATTGCATTCTACCAGGTGGGTACTGTGGAGTTTGTGTTGGGGGGTGTGAGGGGAGGTGCTGGTGACTATAGTCAGTGCTGCAAGTCCCCCTTCCCACCCAGCCAGCCAGCCAGATATCCCACCATGGAACGTGCTTGCATTGCAGGGAGTGTAAGTTGTCTCTCAGGATGTCAGTCAGTGGTGTCCTGCTGTTTGTTGGTGCACAGTTGGCAGCAGGGCCTTGTGCTCCCCACAGCAGTAGCCAGTGTCAGCCATCTTGTGAGTCCTTCTCCACTCCCTGTGATGTGAGCATGGTTCAGGGTGGTGTTGATGGGACAGTTGTGAGGCTGAGCAATGTCTGTGACTACGACTCCCATCATGCTATTGCCTCCACCCCCTTCCCAGCATGCCCATGCTTCCTTCCTTTTGACTCTGCTTCCCTGTGGGGTGGGCTGGCTGTGCTGACAGGATGGCTGGGAGTGTTGTCCTGGCAGTTGTTTGGCTAAGAGTCCCAAGAGTGTCCCTGTGCTTCACACAACATAACCCAGGGTGGTGGTGCTTTGTGGGATCTTGTGTTAGGATGGAGGGCATTGCATTCTACCAGGTGGGTACTGTGGAGTTTGTGTTGGGGGGGGGTGAGGGGAGGTGCTGGTGACTATAGTCAGTGCTGCAAGTCCCCCTTCCCACCCAGCCAGCCAGCCAGATATCCCACCATGGAACGTGCTTGCATTGCAGGGAGTGTAAGTTGTCTCTCAGGATGTCAGTCAGTGGTGTCCTGCTGTTTGTTGGTGCACAGTTGCCAGCAGGGCCTTGTGCTCCCCACAGCAGTAGCCAGTGTCAGCCATCTTGTGAGTCCTTCTCCACTCCCTGTGATGTGAGCATGGTTCAGGGTGGTGTTGATGGGACAGTTGTGGGGGGGGCAATATGTGTGACTGCGACTCCCATGATGCTATTGGCTACACTGACTTGGCCAGCATACACAGAATTCCTTCCTTTGAGTGGTCTTCACTGTGTGTTGGTGTTGTTGTGGTGGCTACATGTGTGGATGTGTGTGTTAGTTCTATTTGTGCCACTGCCTAGCTGTAGTTGTGGTTGTGTTTGTACATGTGTTGGCACAGTTGGATGTGACTTTTTTGATGGCATGTGTTGTGTTTATCTGACTGACATACACATTTTGGGATGATTCTGTTCTAGTTGCTGTGTAATTGCTATGAGTGCATGGTTTGACTCTCCCCTTGACAGTGATGTGTGTGTTTTATGGCAGTTTATTGTGTACATTTGTTGTGTACTCACCAGGCTCTGGGATGTTCTCTAGTCCATATACGCTCACTGGCGGAAGGATGGCCCGCACCTTCTCCTCCCAGGGCCTGAGGTATATTGGCTTGGCAGGAGGGCCACTGCCGGTGTGTTGGCTGTTGATGTAGTCTATCTTCAGCAGGTCCCGTACCCTCCTGCGCACGTCATACCACCTGTTCTGGATGTCCGTCTTTGTGCGCCGACATGGTGATTGGGCGTTCACCCTGTTGATGATCCTCTCCCACATCTTGGTTTTCTGCGACATGGGGGTCTGTTGGACCAGAGTGCCAAACAGCTGTGGCTCCACCCTGAGGATCTCGTCTACCATGACTTCCAATTCACTATCTAGGAACTTGGGATTCTTCTTGGGGGGCATGGTGATGGGTGGTGATGGTGGGTGATGTGTGTGTTGGTGTGCAGGTGAGGGTGTGTGAGTGTGTGTTTTGCTGGGTGTATGTGAGGTAGGTATTTGTTGGTGTGCTGATGGTGTGTGGCTTGTGTGAGGGATGAGCTGTGGGTGTGTGGTTGCTTTCTCTTGGGTGCTGGCAGTGGAATGGCATTTGCAAAGGCTCATGGTAGTGATTTGTGTCCTTTATATAGGTGGAGTTGTGGGTGTGTCTTTGTTCTCTGTCCCCACCCCCCCAGTATTTATTGGCTTGGTAATTGCTTGTTTGGGCTTTTTTTGGTTGATTTTTCCTTTGTGCTGTTTGTGTATGTTGGAAACGTTCTTGTGACCGAGTCGGACCCTGCATTGGTCTCGTACGGTGTTTTCCGTTTCGTTCACGCTGTGTTTGTGCAGTTTTGTATGCTGCGTACGCGTCGGTCGCGGTGTATTGTGTTGCTTCGGCTCGGTTTTGTATGCGTGTCGGTCGTACGGCTTGTCCTCCATCCGACTCGGTCGTGGTTTTTCGCGCCTTGCATCGTACTTTGCGGGTTGGAGTTGGCGGGTACGAATCGGTCGGATTTGTTCCGGGTGCGTGTCGGTCGGTTGGATTCGCGTGTTTTTCCGGCCGGATTGCTATTTTCCGAGCGGCTCGGTCGGTCGGCTTGGTTTCCTGACGTGTCGGTCGGATTTATCGCGGCTTGCATCGTACTTGGCGTGTCGGGCGCCACTGGTACGTGTCGGTCGGTAATTTTTCCGGCTCCGAGTCGGTCGGTGCTTTTTCCGGCCCGAATCGGAATCGACCCCTAAGTTTAATAAGATCCCATCCAAAGAGTCTTTCCTACTAACCCCAACTGCCAGATCCTCCTCTAATTCCTTCAATCTGTTGATCAACGCCTTCTCCCTCTGATTTTCCTTCTTACGTCTAAATAAACTATAGCTCATTGTTTCCCCGAACTCCAGCCTTGAAGGTGTCCCATACAATCCCGGTGCTAGCACTTGCTCTATTAATTTCCCCAAAAATCTGAATCCATTCAGTTATATGCCTTATATATTCCGGATCCTTTAATAAGCCTCTCTCGAATGTCCATGGCCTCATTTGCTTGGGTTTCCCCCTAAATTAACAGTAAGCACTAACGGATTATGATCCGAAAGCAGTCGGGGTATTTCTCGATTTTACACTTAGATATTAAAGAATATGTAACAAAAAAATAATCCAATCTCACCAATACCTGATGAGGCGCCGAAAAAAATGTACTACCTGAATCTTTAGGGTAGAGGGATACCCATACATCCCGGAGTGCATTATTCTGCACCAAATTAGTAAGCGCCTTATATACCCTCTTCTTTCTGCCCATATAACCTCCCCCTTTTTCCCCCAAAGACCACCCATACCATTAATATTATAGTCACCACACATTATCACCGGGGCAGGCCAGGAGGCTAGCTCCACATCCAAAAATTCAAATAATTCTGGGTCATCTCCCGTTGAGCCATAGACCGAGCAGATTGTGAAAGCAACCCCATTTATCCAACCTTCAGCCAAAGCCCACCGGCCCCATTTATCCGCCGCTTTCCTTCGAAATATAACACCTAACCGCCGAGACATAATAGCCACCCCTCTTGTTTTAGTGCCTTGATTAGTATTAACTACTAACTCAAAACCTAGCTGTTCTAAGACCTTTCCGCGACTACCTTCAATATGAGTTTCCTGAAGACAAAGTATATCGATGTGGAGTGCCCTCAAAGTTATAGCGGCTCTTTGTCTCTTAGTCAGGTCGTTTAAGCCACATATGTTCAAAGATGCAACACGCAGATTCATCAAGTGTTAATTTGTTTACTTATATTCAGTTTGTATTCAGCTTCTAACATCTTTAAAACTTTCCTTATGCAATATTGTTTGCTGAGTCTGTCCCCATTTTTTTGTTTCATATCAAACTGTGCATTAGTTTTACCCTCACCTTCCCCCCCTCCTCCCACCATCCACTTCCCCATCCCACTGAGACCCCCCCCACCACCCCCACCCCCCCTCATTCCCACACAGGCAAATAGGTCCAACGGACCTATGTGTGGCGACCAAGTGTGACACCTCGAGTGGTCCCTGATCCCCCCTGCCATCAACCCATTTTTCAAAGTAATCCTACTTACTATGCTGTGATAACCGCTAATAGCCAAAGACATACCTTAAATCAAAAGGAAAAAGAAACAACACAATAAGCGCTGGGAAGAAATATGCACCAATGCTGAGTTGGGAAGCATTAACTTAACCCACTCAAACCTTCTCTTTGGCCTCCTTTACCTCCCCAGATATTCTTGTGCCTTAATTTCAGAAAAGAACATTCTGACCCGCCCATTCTTTATGACCTTAAGTCGGGAAGGAAACAGCAAATAAGCTTCACAGCCAGCCTCATGAAAGGGTGCTATTAGTTGTCGGAGTCGCCACCTCCTCTCAACTGTGATATGGCAAAAATCTGGCCTAGTAAAAAATGTATGTCCATCATAAGTCCTCTTGGAGTCTGGCTTTGCCATGTCTATGAGCGCCTGTCTAAGAAGAAAGTTGCCCACGTAAATCAAGATAGCTCTTGGTCGCTCTTCTTGTCCTGCGCCCTTATTCTTCTTCTGGGTGAAGGGAAAACGGTGTGCTCTCTGAATTTCTGCCTCCCAGTTCCACTGTGCTAAATCCGGGAATGCACCCTTTAAGAGAGCCACTACAAAAGACATAATGTTCTCCCCTTCACCTTTTTCCGCTATACCCAACAACCTCACATTATTGCGGCGTTGCCGATTTTCGAAGTCCTCCATCTTCCACATCATGTCTTCTGATACCTTATCTTGCGCACTTTTAAGGTTTTGCAGTCTTCCAACATCCTCCTCAAGAGCTTCTGTTCTTTGCTCAACGTGAACAACTCTTTCCACCATCTCTGATTGTAGTTTATTCATTCTCCGTAGACACCCTTGTAATTTTTTTGTAGACGCCTGGGCCCGCTGGCACTTTGCTCTAGCTTCACTTTGCATCTGCTTCAGAGTAGCATATACAAGTTCTAACGAAGGCATAGATGTAGTTGAAGATATATCCCTAACCAAACCACCAGAACCCCCCAGTGCGCTCCCCCTAGCCTCATCTAGATAGGTCTGGCTTGTAGCTGAATAGTCCCAAACTAATTTGCGTGCTGTCTCTGTCTCACTCGAAAGAGTGCCTCTTTTAGATCTACGTTTGGGCCTGCGGGTTTTAGAACGAGTATCCCCATTGGATGTAAGCGAATCGCCCGAATCTGCCTCTGTGCCCTCCTCGGAGTTCTCTCCCCTACTGAGTGACCAATCAGTATCATCGTTTAGCGAAAAGAACTTATCCCCTTCAGGGAGCCTAATAATGGTTTCGGTTGCACAGGATTTATGGCCAGGCCAGCGGTACTCACTTTTGCCGCGCCCATCTCTGCATCTGAGAAGGACGTTTTCTGTGTTTTCCTTATCCCCTGCAAGTGAGTTATATCTGATTCTCCCAGCAGTTCACCGAGATGGGCAGACACTTGCAGATCACCTTCTCCTTTCTCCTTCGTGAGGTTCACCTCAGGACAATCAAGGATCTCCGATGCTCCTATTCCAGCTTGCAGGTCAAGTTCATCCACTTCTGCCGCCACCACTGTCTGACACTCCGTCAGTCCGTGATCTGATTGCCTCGGTGTTGCTGTTGTTGTTGTTATTATTGCGTGCAGGTCCGATCCAGCCTCGCTATTCCCGCACTCGCTGATCTCTGGCCCCCCGGCAGCAGCTTTCTCCTGAGCAACTTTGTCCGCGGCTGCTGCTGCCGCAAAAGTTTCGACCAGGGTTGGTTGGCGCAGGGAGCTCTCCCCCCGTCAGCGCCGGCCCCACAGTCCTTGATTTACCGCGTCCCTCAGCGGTCCCACTCGTTCCTTTGTTGACGGGATCGCCGTCTTTCTTCGCTGGATTCATCACACGCCGTGACAGCCCACCATGCCTTACCGGGCCAGGGAGACTCGGATTCTCCTTTTGCGTTTCTTTCAGCGCGGTGTCCTTAGCGGCACGCTGACTCTTGGCCCCATCACTGCACTGCTTTTCCGTCGGATACCGGACGCCCGTAGAATCGTCCAGGGCACCACAACCACGAGTGCGAGCTGATCGCCAAACTTGCACGGAGAGCCTCGGAAATCGCCTGCTTCAGCTTTGCCACGTACTCCGTCAGGTGAGCCTGGATTCGCATAGCAGCCTTTAGCTATGGATCACCACATTGTTAGCTTCAATGGGTCTCCGGGAGAGAGGATCTGGAGCCACTCTCACTGATGTCAGTCGGCAGCCATCTTGCCTCCCATACACAAATACCCCCTAAAACATATGTTACAATTTTTTTTTTATACATTTTCACACTAATATTTTTAAATTACTCCCCACCTTTATCCCCTAATAACCCAACATCCCGCTCCTAAAAAAAACATACATTTTACACTTTTAATATAAATTTCATTTTTTAAATTAATTTCTAATTTCTAAAAATTTAAAATTAATATCTACATTTACACTAATATTTTTAAAATACTCCCCACCATTTACCCCTAATAACTAAACATCCCGCTCCTAAAACATATGTTACAATTTTTTTTTATACATTTTCACACTAATATTAAAACATTTTTAATAATACAAAATTAATAACAATACATAATATTTAATTATAGACTAAAAATTAATATTTTACAGTTTCTATATTTTTTTTCGATATTTTTTACAATACTAACAATTCGATATTATCTACTTACGATATTACTTATTCGATATTTTGTACTTCGATATTTTTTAAAGAAATAAAATGACGATATTTTTGATTGCGATATTCATGTATTCGATATTATCTAACATTCGATATTACAACTTCGATATTACTACAATTCGATATTTATCATTCGATATAATGTCTATTCACCGTTACTAGATGTCCCTCACGAGTCAAATGCAAAAGCATTGAAACCCTTTCATGAAGCATTTGAAAACGTCAAGGGCCTGAACAATCCCATCAAGAGGAGGGTGATGCGGTTAAAGGCAGATTTTTAGCACACTCTGTCCAATTGGAGGTCACAACCTCATAGTAGGATCCCTTTATGCCCTGAACACAGGCCAGGAGAAGTTCCTTAGGACAGTAGTCTCAGATGTGATGTCCTCACATAACCGCATGACACTAGTGGGGGGATTTGAACCTCGTTCTTGACACTAACAAGGACAGATCTGGCTCTAGGATTGATCAGGTGGGGGCTCTTTCTAAGGGAGGATGCAAGTGGTTGCAGGAGATGGGGTTACTAGATCTCTGGAGAGAAGCACACCCACAGTCTACCCAATATACATTTTACTCGCATGCCCACAAAACCTATGCCCAGCTCGACTACATAGTAGGGACCAGGGAGATTCACCACATCACACAGGGCATAGAGATAGAGCCAGAGGCGTTAACGGATCATGATGCAGTGATACTTACACTTGAGGTCCCATCGCAGAAAGACCAACATGGGAACTGGCGCCTAAGGGAGATCCTGCTACAAAGGCCTGCAGTAGTACAGCAACTTACGGATGCTATACGCAATTATTTTGAACAGAATGACACCCCTGAGATCACTATTTCCACACTCTGGGAGGCCATGAAAGCTGTAGTTCGGGGGGAACTCATAGCAATATCAGCAGCTGACAACAAAGCGCGTAGAGATAAATGGGCCCAACTGACAGCTCAATTCAGGGAACTGGAATGCATACATAGCTGCACAGGGGCTCCCAGGGTTTGGCGCCAAATACGCATGGTGCGTTCTCTATTGGCAGGGATCGACCTTGACAGGACGGAGTATGCTGCCTGTCACTTTAAACACTACTTCTACAAAGGGGGACAAGCCCGGGAGACTATTAGCCAATAAGCTGAGGGCCCAAACACAGCGAATGAGTGTTCAGTCCCTGAAATCCCAGGAGGGGGAGATAGCGGGGGATGAACAGATAGCGAATGAGTTCTGAAACTTTCACCCAGTTTTATACAAGAGCCAAGAGCTAGCAGCACAGCACATAGATACTTATGTGAAGGGGACGAATACTCCGAGTTTGGACGATTCCCGGGCAACCTTGTTAGATGCCCCGATCAGAGTTGAAGAGAATATCTCCGCTATTTCCCATCTCAAGCCATTTAAATCCTCGGGCCTAGACAGATTCCCTGCTAGTTTTTATAAATCATTCTGTCAGATCCTAGCTCCTATCCTTACAAGACTTTTTAATTCGTTTGGGGGGCCCTGGCTCGGTTCCCTCAAACATGCTGGTTGCATCTATTGTAGTAATCCCAAAGCCAGGGAAGGATAAGCAACTCTGTAGCTCTTATAGCTTGATATCATTGCTAAACATCGATATCATTCTCCTTCGGAGCATTTTAGCAGCTTGCCTGGGCCCTATGGTGCCAGGTATCATTGATCCGGATCAGACCAGATTCATTCAGTGTAAGCAGAGTAGCGACAACATGAAGCACGTTCTGCACCTCATAGATAAAGCGGACCACACAAGCCTGGAATCCCTTCTCCTAACCGTTAATGCTGAAAAGGCATTCAACAGAGTACACTGGCAATACATGGAGCAGACCCTGGCCCATTTTGTAATCGGTGACCACTTCCGCGCTTGGGTGGCGAGCTGCAACGGCTCCCCCACGGCTGTTGTCAGAGTCAACGGGGTCTCATCGCCTCTCTTTCCTATAAGGAGAGGTACCAGGCAAGGGTGCCTACTGTCACCCATGCTATTTGCTCTGTACATAGAGACAACCCAAAAATCAAGGGCATTCCCTTTGGAGGTGAGAGACACACTGTTAGCCTGTATGCCGATGACATCTTTCCCTCCCTAAGCAACCCTGCTACCTCTCTTCCGGCCTTTCTCGAGGAACTATCCACCTTTGGGTTAGCATCGGGTCTTCAGATATATTTGGGGAAATCTCAGGCTTTGTGCCTACCAGGGATGGGTGCGCACCTGTCCACGTTGAAATAGAGCTGCCCAGTGAAATGAGTGGAAGGGTCTCTACCTTACTTGAGGATTCAGCTGGCCCCTTCCGTAACACAGACCATTGCGATAAACTACAACACACTTCTGTGACAAATTAAAGAGGAGCTACACAGTTGGAAGGGCCACCACCTCTCCCTCCTGGGGCGGGTCGCAGGCATCAAATTGTCCATAATACTGAAGATTTTATATCTTTTTCAGACAATGCCGGTCCCCCCCTCACCCCTGGGGTGCTCCCTATGCTACAGAGTGAACTCCTTAGGTTTGTGTGGCTTAGTGCGAGACCTCCCATGAAGAGGAACCTGAGCTATATGTGGCCGGATGAGGGGGGGTTGGGTATCCCAGATTTGAAGAAGTATTTTCTGGTGGTCCAGATGAGGTAGCTAGTAGAATGGAATAGGGAGGAGTCTGAAAACATTGGTTATTTCAGGATAGAGCACTTACAAGGCTCCCCCTCTGGAAGGTTCCATTTCTTAAAAGAGCAGACAGACCGCGGAGCCTCATGGGCTCCCCAATAACTAAGATGGTCATGGAGGTCTGGGATTCTGTGGCATGCCATGGGGGGCTCACTACATTCCCATCCCCCATGACACCACTATTTGAGAATGGCAGTTTTTTTAATCCCGGGTCTACTTCGGAGGGCAGTTGCGGCCTAGCATTAGACACTGTGCCGTGCTGCGGGCCACATGTTTGACAAGACTGGAATCCTCACCTTTACACAAATGTGTCAAAAGTATAACTTCCATGAATCTGAGGGACTCCGGTACCTCCAGGTGCGCCACTGACATATGCATCCCACCAATTTGCCCATGGTTAGCAGATGCCTTACCAAATACGAGAAATGGCTGGTCACCAAGTCTACAGATAGATGGCTGATCTCAGAACTATATGTCCTACTTCGCCATCCCACTCCCACACAGCCTACACCAATCCAAGTTAAGTGGGCAAGGGAACTATCTCCTAAAGAGTGGGGGGAAATATACTTCAGAGCCCGACATACGGCGCGGAACACGGCTAGCGTGGAGAC
This sequence comes from Calotriton arnoldi, assembly GCA_963921515.1. Taxonomy (NCBI): domain Eukaryota; kingdom Metazoa; phylum Chordata; class Amphibia; order Caudata; family Salamandridae; genus Calotriton; species Calotriton arnoldi. Next base: position 726,370 of record CAWUFW010006346.1, read on the forward strand.
AGCCACTAAATATGCAACATATTGGGACCTGACCCTAGTACACCTCAATAAGAGTAATCCGGGATGTAGCCCAGACTGTTGGTGGGGATGAGAACTGCCAGGCATGCTTCTCCACATACTCTGAGAATGTTTGCAAATTGCAGCATACTGGACACAGATATTGGATGATATCGACATACATTTTGATACTCAAATTCCCCGGTTTCTGGCTTATACTGTCTTGGGCCTACCAAATCAATTGACTTTCCCACTTAAGTCTCGCAGAGGTAGGCAGATGGGGTCAGCACTTGGTGCAGTGCTCCAGAATATTCTCTCACACTGGGGGTCTGCTATTATCCCTACACACCTTGGATGGCTCCACAGGCTAATGTATACACTAGGGATGGAAAGGATATCTGCCACCCTCACAATGTCCAAGGTCTCGTTCTGTGAAATATGGCTTCCCTTTCTCAGTCTCCTGGCCACAGAATTCAGAGAGCTTACCTGTCCCAAGTATCTACACATCCTCAGGCTTTCGGAGAAGGAGTAATACAGGCCACACGCAAAGGGAGAGAGACTTAGCTACACCTCCCTTTAACAATAGGGCCAAACACCCTTGCATTGAGTAGTGGGAGGGTGGGAGGGGATGGGGGTGGGTTTGTGTTTTGTTTCCTTTTCTAGCTGTGTTTTGTTAACTGATAAAACTCACATGTCAAGCCAAGAGACACTTGAGATGGAGACCCCCATACAATTTGTGAAAGCTGAATACGATGGTTTGAACACTGTACTCCATTGTTTTTGATTCATGTGAATAATAATAATAAAAAGATTAAAACCATAAAATAGTGTATTTATTAAACAACATCATGTCCTCAGCATTAGATCTCCTTAAAGGAGACTTAGGTCTTTTGCAACAGGGCCAGGCTCAATTAAGAGGTATATAGTGCATTACAATCTCTTTGAGCTGGTCAAGTGCCTTGGCATCTCCCAAATGAAACAGCCATTTTTGAGCTCTACAATCTAACATTAACACAGAAAACAATGGCTAAAAAATAATTGATCTACTCCATATTATGTATCGAACAAATGGAGAAAACCACATTTTCTGGTAGTGGAAATACATCTGTCACATGGCCTATACATGGAGTCATTCCCGTTCCAATTACAATGTTCCATTTTTGTGAGTGCCAGAAGCATAAGTAATTAGACTGGCACGTGAAAATGCACAATACATATCTGCATCATTCATGGAATTTTCCACTTTTCAATATGTGTTGAGATGAACTCAGCCCTGTGTTTATCAGTGTTTCTAGCTGCCAAATTCCTCTAGGTCCTTCACTACTGTGCAATTCTATTTCCTTGCATGGAATATGTAATCCTGTGAAGCCAGTGTTAAGATAAATAAATAAATAAATAAATACCGCTCAGGAGCTAAGGCCCTGATACAAATCCCGCGTTTCAAAAAATCCCGCCAAGGTGGTAAGGCCTTTTACCATCTTGCCCCACTCTACTGGAACGAACTCCCTCTACGCTTGCGACAATGCACAGATTACCTGGCTTTCTGGAAACTGCTGAAAACATCATTGTTTTATATCTGTTCACCTTGGTACTCTTAGGCGGTCCTAGCGCTGAGATACCCTTATTTGGGTGATTCACGCGCTTTACAAAATACACAAATAAAATACACAAATAAAGATGTGTTTTATCAGTAACTCCTGTTTCTTTTATCCTAATACAACACACACTTTTAAATAATGGTTCATATTTAATGTTAACCAATAACAGCTGTTTGTGTTGGAACCTGGCCAACCATATGTGATTACAGTTTCTATAAAAATACAGTAATGTGGTATGACCTACCTCAATATGTAATCAAAATTGCATACAGATTAGCAATGTTATGGATATGTAGATATCCCTGTCACCCCATGGATGAAGATAGAACCACATTTGTACATTTGTGCGTAGAAGCCTTCTTCTTGGTGTTTGAGGCATTGCAATAATGTTATGCGAAGCCAGATGTGTGAACAGAAGTAGTTTCAGAAAAACTAATTCAACATTGTCATGCATGCAAATATGTGCAAAAAGTTATTGTGAAAAAGAGGTCAATGTAAGAAATGAGCAGCTTCGCATCATGGGTCTAACCCGGGCACATAACAGCAGCAATATATTTTCATTTGGACCATTAAAATATTATACCTGGTCTGCTTGATTCTCATGATGCATCTCTTCATTTGTTTCTATGACTGATATATCGTTGTGACAATATGCTTATATAGCAAGACAATAATTGTTATTATTACTGCTTGAAAGGGAAAGTGTTAACACATTGCTTAATGCATCATTTTATGATGTTTTGTTAAACATGAAGCTTGAACCAATGTTCACATATGCTGATTTTATTTATTAGCTTATTTATGATCTGAAGTTTTTCATTTCTTTCGCTTAAGAGTTTGTTTATTGTGTGTTTTCTATTCATATGAGATAGAATTGTATTTTATCCTTAGAATGACCTCACCTAGGAGTATTCAATTATGTTTCTCTCAAACCTATAACTCAAGGATGTCTGAACTCCCAATTCAGATTCCATTTAAAAAAGTTAAGTTGGCCTGACTGCCACTTTCAGCATGGCATTATCTTTTGCAGAACTTATTAAAGTGTCAGTTCATCTAAACAATGATTTGTTATATCATTAAGCAACAACAGTCTGCCACAATCTACCTGATACCCAAGATTAATGGTTTGACTGAAGATGTGGAAGATAAGCATGTAGTCTTAGTTGATGTATTATCCTCTTAATAGTTTAGACTCATATTTGGGAAAGTCCCCACTGAATTTTGCAATGTAGGATAAAAGTCAGTGGTCAATCCTACATAAACTACTTGGATTGACCACTTAATTGGAGAGGTATTCACACCAGGTTATTATAAGGGGTCCTGCCAGACTGCCAGACTCTTATGCTAAGAGTCAATCCAGTGATGAGAGGAGCTGAGCCCAGCTGATTGTGTATTTTCCTTCTGAAGGAACACTTTCTCCCAGTTGAAGTCTGATAAACAAAGCTGAGCCACCTTGAACAGTTATGCGGTGCACAGAGCCGAAAGAAACTCAAGAGGCAAGATAGCTATTCCATGCTCTCATAGTGTAGCACATAGAGGTCGCTTTAGGGTGGTAGGATACTAGAAACATTCTAAATATGTTTGAAATAGTCATTTTATTCTAGCTGCAAGCAACATTCATAAGTGCATTTTTTAAATATACTTTGTGGTTATTATTCATGTTTAAGCAACAGGATGGACTATTAAGAGGAACTTTTGAGAGGAACCTGTTCGAAGTAAAGACGAGAAGACGAGGTAAGACTAAAGAACCTCATTTATTGCCGTCCACTCTCCGAATGACTTTCTGAGAACAACATCAACATTCTAAGACAGACTCCCGAGTGAGAGTCCACCAGGGGAACGTGGAGGGGTGGGTAGGGTTGTACCACTGGGGTAAGGGAGAAGAGAAGATTACAACACACCTCCCCAATATACATAGGGTTAAACATTACTACATTTGACAATTCTTTCACAACTCCACACCTGCCCATTTTCGAAAAGTACCACATTGTTGTAGGTCTTGGATACCCAACAAGGAGGGTAGTATTTGCTTTTACTTATGTTGTTTTTAACGCTCCTTTTGACTTGTACCCAATCTCCTTCCCTCCATTTGGGATCTTTCACCCCGTTCTTACCATGGTACCACTCCTTGTACTTGCTTTGGTGAAGTTCTACTTTCTTACTAACCTCCTTTGAATTAGGTTCAACTACCGTGCCACCACCCAACCACATGGGGTTCAACTTTGTGCATGGTTCTCTTCCTCTGAGAGCAACAAATGGTGACACCCCCGAGATGGGATTGGGTGAGGTATGGTAGGCCCATAAATAGTCCCGTAATGATGATTCAACCTCATGACCATTTACCACGGCTAGCTGTATGTGTTCTTTGAATAGTCTACTAGGCCGTTTGCCTTGGGGCAATATAGTGCAGTTCTTTCATGTTTGATGTTAAGATTTAACAGAAACTCCTTCATCTGTTGGGATGTAAACTGCACTCCATTGTCGGTGACCAGGGTAGACGGAACTCCTTCCCTTGAGAATACGTCCTTGAGGAAATCTAGGACAGTTTTAATGTTAGTGCCATGGACACATTTGTGCGTGACCCAGTGCGATGTATAATCAACCAAAACAATCATGAACTTTTTATGCATCCCTAAATTGTCCATTGGTCTGATTATATCCATGGCGAGTTTGCTCCAGGGTTTAAGAGGTACCTCGACAGGGGATAATGGAGCTTTTCGTGTAGACTTTGACTTGTCACTTTTGGCACAACTGTGACAGTCCTTCACCATTTGTTCTACCAGGGAGTCCATCCTGGGGAACCAGAAGTTTACTCTAACTCTGCTTTTTGTCATGCTCTGCCCCAGGTGTCCTTCATGTGCTAACTCCACAATTCTCCTTCTCAACCCTTCCAGAGGTACAATTTTATTCTTGCGGAAAACTTTGCCTCCTATTGTGCTCAATTCAAACCTCACCTCCCAAAAGTCTCGGATCTCCTCGTCAACCTCACTGCATTTGCTGGGCCACCCTTCCACAATCATCTCCTTTAACTTGCACAAACTCTTATCCTCTTCCATGCCTTTACCCCATTCTTCTTCTGTTAATGCAGGATCAGTTATGGCCAGAATGGGACTGTCTAACACCTCTTCATGTGGTTCATTAAGTAATGGTGATCTGGATAAAAAGTCTGCAATTTTGTTTTCACCCCTTGGGACATACTCAACCTTGAAGCATAAATTTTTCAGACCCAATATCCATTTACAAATGTGGGGTGTACCGTGTTCCATGCCTTTAACCGTGAACATGAATGTAAGTGGCTTGTGGTCAGTGCGGATAGAAAAATTTAGGCCCCAAAGGAAGAACTTAAAGTGTTTCACTGCCCAGTAACACGCCAGGGCCTCCTTCTCAACTACTGAATAGTTACTCTCAGCTTTGGTAAGGCAGCAGGATGCAAAGGCAATTATTTTTTCCTCCTTGCCTTCTTTCTGTGACAAAGTTGCTCCCAGACCCTTGTTGGAGGCGTCAGTAGTGAGGATGGTTTATCTCCTGGGGTCAAAAGTGCCCAATGCTGGAGAATTGACAATTTCTTCTTTTAAAGCATCCACAGTGCGCTTGTGTTCCTACTGCCACTTGAACTCCTTGTTTTTCTGTAAAAGGTCCCGCAAATGTTCACATTTCTCTGAGAAGTTTTTAATGTATTTGGCCATATACTCTAGTAATCCCAGAAATGATTTTAACTCATCCTTGCTCTTGGGATATGGGGCATCTCTTCAGTCGTGGCTCCTGAAGGGAGTGCTGCGGGGCGGTGGGGCGGGGCGGGGGAGGGGCAGGGTGGGGGGTAGTAAACTACGGCATACGGCCGAACGGAGTTAAGTACATAAATAAATAAATAAAACCAATTACATTGCGAACGCTGCAACACCAAATGGCGATGCGGCGTGCGCAATGTAATTCGTTTTATTTATTTATTTATGTACTTAACTCCGTTCGGCCGTATGCCGGAGTTTACTACCCCCCACCCTGCCCCTCCCCCGCCCCGCCCCACCGCCCGCAGCACTCCCTCCAGGAGCCGCAACTGCATCTCTCACTGCACTCAACAAGTTGTTTTTTGGCCTGAACCCATTTTCTGAAATGGAGTGCCCCAGGTAGTCCACAGATGTCACTCTGATCTGACACTTGGATTTCTGTACAGTCAACCCAGCATCCATCAACCTTTTGAAGACATCACTGAGGGTTTGGTCATGGGCTTCAGCGGTCCATCCATACACCAGGATGTAGTCCTGAAAACACATGGTGTTACCCACGTCTCTTAGGATTTGGTGCATTATCTTTTGGAAGACCGCTGCAGCCGATGCCAGACCAAACGGCATTCTTTGAAACATGTATGCTCCCTGCAGGGTGATAAATGCTGTGAGGGGTCTAGAGTCAGGGTGGAGATCTACTTGGTGGTAGGCCATGGAGAGGTCTATGACGCTAACGTACTTAGCCGGTCCCATGGTACTAAGCATTTCATTTATGTTGGGAAGTGGGTACCTTTCGACCCAGATGCTTTCATTTAGACTGCGCAAGTCCACGCATAACCGAATGCCTTCACCACTGGCTTTAAATGCAATCACGATGGGGGCCAACCATTCAGACGTGTCAATGGGTTGGATGATGCCCATATTGCACAATCAGTTCCATTCCTTCTCTAAGGGTTCCTTCATCAAATGAGGTACAGGGCGTAGCTTATGCACCATGGGTCTAGCATTAGTCTTCAGCTTTATCTTATGTTGGAAATCCTGGCGAAGGCCAAGTTTTTCAGAAAACAATGTGGGGAACTCCTCACATATAATGGCTCCAGATTGGGTATCATCCAACAAGAGCACCTGTTCTTGGTTATTGGGATCAAGGATTATCTCTAACTCTTTCTGATGTTGCCATCCCAATAAATTCGGCCCAGTTTCCACAATGTAAACCTTTTCCACAGTGTTCCTTCCCTTAAACTCAATATGCATCTCTTTCATGCCCATTAGTGGTATGGGTTCTTTGGTATAACCTGTGGGTGAAATGTCCGGTTTTCTAACAACACACTTCCCTCTAAATTCATGTTCACAAAATCTGCATGGCTCACCAAGGTAAACGGAGAACAAGAATCAGCATACATAGTGATAACCTTCTTATTGAGCATCACATCACATTTAGGATAAATGAGATTAATAACTCCCATTGTGTCTTTTACCTGGAAGACATGTTTCCTTTCACTGGAAGTGACACAATTAACCTCTTTTACAAAACCCCCCTACTTTCCCCCACCCTCTCTGTTGTTGGGGTCACTTTCTCTACACACTCTTGCAAAATGTCCCCTCCTATTGCATTTCTTACATGTCAAACGTTTGGCTGGGCATTGAACATTGTTTGCTAGATGATTGCGGCTGCCACATCTGAAACATCTTAGTTTTCTCTCATTACTTTGCGCTTTGTTTTGTATGCTTTCAATGCCCTTGACTTTACAAATCTCGGTCTCTTCTATATTCTCCTGCACGTTGGCTGCCAGCTCCGTTGGGGACTTCATCTCTTTGATACACTTAGCAGTGCTCCACTGATTGGGGAATGACAACTGCTTCCCTGAGGTTGGGATTTTTGGCTAACAACTTTTCCTGTATACTTACATTGTTTGTGCAACGTACCAGCTGGTCCCCTATAAGTGAGGATCGCAAAGTCACAAAATTGGCTTAGGCCACTTAAAGCAGTAATGTAATTGGTTACCGACTTTTGTTTTCCTTGTGCTCTGCAGAAAAACCTATGGCGTTCCAACACCACATTTATTTTGTCTCCAAAGTAATTTTTTAATTTGAGCATGGTGCTGGCAAAAATGTCCAACGCTCCCACTTCCCCTTCTCCTTAATTCTCAGGTTCAGGAAGTGTCTCATAAATTTTCCATCCATATACCCCCAATTATGTAGTAATGTGTGCTGTTTGCGCAAAGGAGAAAACCGTTCACCCCCAATGGCTATCAGGTAAGATTCGAACAGCTTGACCCAGTCCTTCCAATTCATCTCTGGCTCCCCACTCTCATTAAGAAATGATAGGGGTTGACTCATGCTAGCTGCGGCCATCATCATGCAAAGAAGAGAGTGTGCTAAGCATGGAGCACAGAGAATTAATAGCTAATGATGACAGAACAGAGAAAGCGTTGGGTACTGCAACAGCTCCTTAACTCAGGAGGGTGGCCTAAGTCTCTACGCTGACCCCCCATAGCACAAAGGAACTGTCACACATGGGATGAATTACTGTCTTAAGTGGAGGATATCAGGCTGGCACACTACTATGCCCTGAATGTGCAAGTGGGCGATAAGCTGGAAAGCGTCTATAATTTTTCCCCATGCACTTACAGGATACGGAGGTGCCCCTGTGAGCCTGATGCTTAGCGCATGCAAATGAGGTGAGTTACAAATAGTGGTTAAAAGAGAGGCTCCTCAGTAAGCGGACGCCTCTGCGCATGCATATGCCAAAAGCCTCACCTTCCGTGAGGGATTCAGAAGATAAAGAGTCACCCACGGTGCCTGGAATGACTGGTTATCCTCAGGGGCAGACGTGGCAACCTCACACCCTCGGGCAGTACAACTTTGAGGGAGACAGCCGACACCCCTTGCGCAGGCTCCTCACCTCACCAGAGACAGCTATTCCGGTGGCTGAATAGACAGAACGCCTGCGCTGAGGAGAAGATGCGCTCACTCACTGCTAGTTACAAACCAGTCTGGCGGTGAGCGGTTCCACCTCACACATGCGCGATTCTGAGGAGATGACGGCACCCAGTGTGCATGCCCTGCACAGTAGTGGCTCTTCTCACGCCAACGCAGAGGGTTCCGACACGGTGACAGGAACGCTGCTGAAGAGCACAACAATGCTCGAGTGGACACCCAATAATCTTCATGACCCAGGAGGCTGTCACTGTCAGTCATGGGATGCAGGCACTCAGGAACAGCTGATGAGTTGCAGATGGGGGTGTTCCTCGCCAGGACCAAGACCGCCGTCCCCGCCTGGAAACAGCAGATGATGGGGGCTCTCAACATGGCAATCCTTGACACTGAGGAGGAAACGTCCTCACCGGAAGAACTTAGTGAAGGTATGCACTTTCCTTCCACTACGGTACCACACGGATCCTTCAACCGAAATGGGGAAGCTGCCTGGATCACGACCGTCCCAACTTTCTTCTGCACAGGTCCACCGCTGCAATATGGAGAGAGAAAGCAAAGGGGAGATGGCAAGGACTGCCCCCTATGCAGTAGATCGTCACCAGTGTTTGAAGTAAAGACGAGATGACGAGGTAAGACTAAAGAACCTCATTTATTGCCATCCACTCTCCGAATGACGTTCTGAGAACAACATCAACATTCTAAGACAGACTCCCAAGGGAGAGTCCACTATGGGAATGTGGAGGGGTGGGTAGAGTTGCTCCACTGGGGTAAGGGAGAAGGGAAGATTACAACAGAACCACAATTGTAACAACCAGAAACATCCAGCAAAAGGGGAATTCAGCTCTTCCTAGTGGCGGATGTTGAGGAAAAGCAGCCTCTACTTAAACTAGAGCAACTTAACGGGGAAAAAGCCAAGGAGGGTATGGGTAATAGAATCTGTAAACAAAACAAGGATCCCTTATCTAACAAGAGAAGATAGAGAGATACATAGAGCGATGAGAAAGACAGACCTCTATTAATTCTATTTTATTTAGAGTATTATAATACATGGGATTCTGTAAACCCTGTATAAACAGCAGTCACTAATTTCTTTATAACCAGTGACTTATGACACACCAAGTCACCGATTATACAGAAAAGACATCAGAGCACAACTATTATAAGGTTATTACTGTCGAATTCTGATGTCAAAATGCCTGCTGCCAGAGCCAGCAGACATGGTGAAAGGCATGTCAGGTCATGGATCAGAAGTAAGGCAGTGTTAAAAGCAACAAATGGAATGTTGCTTTTCTTTCTTCTGCTCTATTTTAATAGCTGACAATGACAAGCAGAGAGAATATGTTTATTGTTTGTACTCCTTAGATAGAGAAAAGCTAGAATCTTTCTGCATGTTTCCACATGTTCAGAGCTACTGCAGCTTTTATTTTTTAAACTGACTTGTATTGAACTGTTTGTTATATCTGTTTGCAACAATTATCTCACAGGTTTTTGATGTGTTTTTGGCCTCATTCCTTTGCACGGTTATGGAACTCCTCTGACTTTCAATAGCCGTATAATGTAGGCAGGGGGCACTTTACCCCTTATATTGCTTACACTTACCTTGTCCTTTTTTCCAAAGGTTCTGGAAGTGTGAGCTACAAGGAAGGAGCAAGCCGTGAACCAGAAGAAAAATACTACAGCAAAGAAGAGAAAGGGAAGAATTTATTTTTGTTATTCAAAGACTCACTCTATATCTAATATCCGGTGAAATTGTATATAACTGCACAGAAGACAGATCGTCCTCCATTAAGAAACCCCTTTTTCACTAAAACCTGTAGTTTCGTCCCCTAATTCTACTGAACATAGTACCCACACATAACATTTTTTAAGAGCAGGTCCTGCCATCTTCAGGGCCTGAGGTCACCCACCTCCTTCAGTGCAGAGGCTCTCACAACAACAGATCCTCAATATGCTTCCCTAATACACATCCTTCTCCTACAAGTGCCCAGGTGGAAGATCAGTGACTGAGCCTACCCTTTGACCCAGGCACACCTGAGCCCTCTTGTCTAGTAAACACCCTAACCCCTTGTCCTAGAGCACATAGCCATGGCTGCCTTCAAGGTGTTCTCTCAGGATGCGTAAGAAATGATCGGGAGTTGAGGACGACTTGAGGGGCAAAAGTTGACCAGCACTGGGAACTTTGCAGCCTTGTGATTGCATGGACAGTAGGCATGTTGCCTCATCTTTTAATCATCCCCTGCCCACATGCTTTTGTTGTGTCTCTTAGTATGAATCACCCAGGTGCTTTCTCCCTTACCCTAATGTGTCTAGTACATCAGCCAGTGTCCGGTCCTACCTTGGGATGCCAAATGTCTGAGAAGAGGTTGGTGGCGGTCATCAAATCAGAGACAGAGACTGATCAACATCTTTTGCTCCCAACCCAGAGAGCATCTTTGACACACCATCTAGGTTTCAGGGTAGATTTTATATTTCTGTTGTACTTTGGGATGATTTTCTTTAGAAGTTTTGGCCAATATTAGGAATTTTTGTGTTTGACATTTTGAACTTTTTTCTATGTTTCCAATTGGACTTTGCGAATGGAATTGCACCCTGAGTTTTCTGACGTACTTTTTAAGTTGCTCAGTGCCCTCCAAACTGACTTTCCTTTCCGTACTAAGTCACTTTTTTTTCATTTGCTCATTTCCAATGTCTGTTCCCCTTTATAAAAAAAGAAAAAGACAAAAATCCTTTCTATTTTGACTTTCTGTATAAAAAATCGTTTGAAACATTAACTTGGATGTGTTGCTACTCATTACTGAATGTGTGGGCATGCCTGTTCACATATTTTAGAGTCTTTCGGTAGTGGAAAATGTCAATTGTCACAGAGTCTGAAGCATAATACATTTAGATTTTTCTCAAAAAACCACAGTGTATAGCTACGAGCCTCAAAGACACTCTGGTGAATGGTGGCCAAAACTGATGTTTATTTTCAAAGGCACACACAAAAGTCTAATACATCATGAGTTTTGGGATAAGATGGATACAAAGCTGTGTTTCTTTATGTGAGAATGAGCAGATGATGGATTTGGATGAAATATTAATGGGTCTGATGGTTGTTCTCAATCATGACGGGTAGTCCTTGTCCACATCTTTAGTTATGCAATACTGGGCCCACTGTAGGTTGAGTTTGTATCTGTGGAGTGGGAGGTGGTGGATTTGTGGGTGGTTGCAAATTGGTTGGTTGATGGGGTTGGTGCGAGGCGTTGGCCTTTTTTCCAAGTTGACAGAGGTATATATTAGCCTTGCAGATTGACACAGGCACCTATGTTATAAGGCCTGTGTCATCTGTATGGCCCAGGCATGTCACCTTGCATCGTCCTCCTTTGACAAAGATGTTTCCAGTTCAACTTGGCCATGCTTTGGATAGATTTTTAAATGTCATCCAAGACATGAGTCTATCTCTCTTGTAATTGCGCTTCATCTTTTTGATGAAATGTTATATTGCTAATGTCTCTCCTTTTTCTGACTATATCCCATCACAGAGGATTATTGTTGGAAAACTGATACTCATGGAGGACAGGATTTGTCCATGCCAGTACCCCCTCCAACATCTATGACCATCTAAAAATGAAAGGAAGTTGCCTATTACTTATATGACCTGGGGGGACATTTCAGCACATTTTAAAGCATTGTTATGCTGGAGCTTTTGCTCTACAGCTTGGGAGTGCAGGGACGTCAAGAGGTTGGTCCTATTGTTATATTGTATGTGGCCTGTAAGTGTAAAAGAAAGACTTAAATACATGTCAATTTGATCTCAATGTTTTATTTAAAGTGTATTGCTGATAATGAGTTTTGGTAAACACTGCACTGTTTTTTTTTAACAACAGTGATTGTACTTAACCATGGATACTGGTTCCAGTGATATGTTTGTTCCTATAATGAGGTGACCCCATGAACAACTCAATAGGCTTGCTTTGCACATGTGGTTACACCGTGACAAAACCAATTGCCTTGTCTTACATACTGATGTGGCGACCCCTTGACAAAGTCAATAGGTTTGTTTTATTTAGAATGACAACCACGAAATATTGTGATGATAAACCCAGTAAAGGTGGGGGCACTGTGATTTTGGAGGTCATAACCCACTAGTGGTTAAATCGGATTTTAGAATATCACTAAAGGTACTTCCACCTGACTGATGTGTATATTTGTGCATAGTTTTCAGCACTGTGTGTAATAAATGCACATTTCCTTTTCAAAGACAAAGCACTGACTGGACAATCATTTGTTGAGTGTTGTTATTGTTGCTAGTGAGTGCATTTTGAACTTAAGTTTTAAAAGATGTTGAGCACTATTTTTTGCACAAAATTAAATTAGAAACAAAGCATTCCTGCTCTTGCCATGCATGCTTCATTTATGGACAGACCCTTAGCTATCAGCTTCTGAATGTTAGCCCTGAAAGTCACTGTGCCAATAGATTTGGCATCTAAAATTAAAGATGTTAATTAAAATAAGTGTTGATTAGATTAATATTCAAAATTTACACTAATGATCTAAAACCAGTGAGATTGTTTACATATATATGTATGTAATTCTCTTTTAAGAGAGATAAATTGATCACTGTACAAATATTAAGAAGGAAAGTCAAATGGTAAAAATAATGTAGAATTATTTTAGTTAGTAGTATATATACTGATGACATAGTCTTGGCTGATGGATAGATCATAGAAGGCTGTGTTGATGACCATTGAATCACTGAACCAGTGTATATAAAATTATGCATCAGTTTATCTGTGTATATTAAAAATTCTGTCATACACATGGCATCAGGAAGAATATATAAACCTGCTGAATCTATGCTAGTGCGATGAAGGTGTTATAATATGAAACAAGACATTGCCCAAATTTAAGCACATGGGTGGCAAGAGAGGGTGATATGGGCAGCCTATATTCATACTATTACAACTATAAAATTAAAACAAATTGAGGGATATGTTTAGTGAACATCGAGATTGGTCTCATAATTATATGCTTCCAGTTTCAGATTTAATACATACTGGCCAAGGGGTCTAAGGTGTTTCAAAAAGTAAAATAAAAATTGAGACACTTGTCAAAAGAGAAATATCACTATACATATTGCAGAAAATAATACAAGTAAAGACTTACAAACCATCTGCCTTTTATCTTTGGCCAATCCATGTCTTGGCACACTGCTTGGTGCAGAAGAGGATGTGATGGAGGTGATGGCAGTTGGCAGACAGCACAGAACCTTCATAATCTAATATGATAACCTATGACTGATCAAATTATAAGTGTAATGGATAAACACATACACACATACATATATGTTGAGTATATGTAACTTAAACATGTGATTAAAAAACAGTCATATCTGTGATGATGGATATAAAACCAAAAGATACAAAGCTTTGATTTGTGGAAGTATCCTAGATATAAGTATGGATTACCAGTGTGTGTGTGTGTGTGTGTGTGTGTGTGTGTGTGTGGTAGGAATCGATTTAGACACATGCCTTGATAGTCACCCTGCCACTATAGATGGTACTCCTGCATCTGCAGATGCTAACACTGTAGTTGAAATGCTTGAAATACGGACTGTTTTTCTTTTTTTTTTTAAGTGCATATAGTTCACTCCATTCATTGGATAACTTTAAAAAATGGATAGGAGAAGCTGTGTGTCAGTAGCAATTGAAATGTGTACCTATTTCCGCAGGTGACAGACGACAGTGACATGAGTATGAATTAGAAAGTAAATATTAAAATAGAGTGCTGCATTTTATCACCTGGCCTTACTTTGGAATTCCCCTAGAATAGTCACGCCATATAGCTGGCTAAGGTGCATTGTGGAGGGGGACATAACCTACTGTGCTAAAAGATGGGCTCCTAACTAAGCTGCTCCGAACTGGGGAGGTGCAAATAATGCTAATTCACTCTGAATCAATGGTGGAAATCGCCATCACAATGTTACCCTGACTCACCGCTGCAGCGGGATCCTCCTGATGCTGATGCCTTTAAGACTTTGGGGGGCTTGGTGGAATGGGCAGATGGTGCTAGCTTGTATTGTGCCGACTTCAGCTGAGTTGGCCACCCCAGGCTGTATCACATTTCTGAGAGAGAGCTTGCTATCGGCTGTGTCCCTGACAGTGGGGTGCTGCTTGTTTGACCCTTGGGTGAGACCTCCACTGATCCCAAATTCTCAGACTTCTCCTGCTTGCGATGGTAGTGGCTACATCTGCTGCACTGGGCCCCTTGGATGCCCGGGACGCTTGAAACAATTGTGCATCCCTCGCCCTTGCTTTGGGCTCTGCAGGCTCATCTTCTTCATCTGTGCATAGTGACCTGTGTGAGGTTATGCGACCCGCATGCACTGTTGAGGAGCTGCTGAAATCTGACCAGTCCAGCCCCCATAATTGGCTCTCATCAATGTCCTATAACAATTGATTGATACACATGAGTGGCTGAGCCCTACATGACATTCTAACATTGTTGTATGTTCTGGCAAATGAGCCAAATCAGGGGGCAGTGGGTGCTGCACATGAGAGCAAATCACTGTTACTTGACCTAAAAGTGGGCTTGGTGGCTATTAACCCCTTAACTGCTGGGCCTCATCCCCACCAGGGCTGAGCCCTTGTTTGACTATTTGGGATAGTTTGCGCTTAGGGCTCCATAACTTTTTTTCCACAAAACACCAAATTTGTCTCCTTTGCTTTCCAGCATACTGGGACTTGTAAAAGTACTCAAGGTTTGTGGATTCCCCCTGGAGGGGATGGAGAAAATAGGCAATATATAGTTAAAATTTAAGTTTTGGTGGAAAAATAAGAAAAAAAGTGCTGTGGAAAAAGTGTCTGCTTTTTTCCTAAAAAATGGCATCAACGAATAGTTTGCTGTGCTAAAGTCACCTTCTTCCCAACTTTCAGGAAGATGCAGATAGCTGACTTTAAAAAACTATTTTTTACCACAGTTTTAGCATTTTTCAAAGAGGTAGCCCATTTGTCCTATTTTTTTTTGCCCTCAACCTACTTCCGGTTTGTTGTAGAAACCAGTATGACACCCATGGGTTATCCAGAAACGCTATACATTTCTGAAAAGTAGACTACATTCTGAATTCAGCAAGGTGTCTGTCATATGTGAAGATTCCTCAAGATTTTCCCCCAAAAACCTAACTGTTGATATAAGGAAATACTGAAAATGAGTAGAAAAAACGGTTATTTGTGACGTTTTCTTCTGTAACTTCTTGTCACAGTGGCTGATTTACAAAAGCAATATACCATTACATCCACGAGACCATTCTGGTTGTGGGGATGATTAGGGTTTGTAGGTTCTCCAAGAACCCAAGGTATCCTGAGCCAACAACTGAGCTGTACCGCACAATGGTTTTTCAGTGTGTACCAAGTATAGACCAATTCATATAGTGAAATATGTAGAGTAAAAAATTGGTATCAAGGAAACCTGTGTATTTCTGAAATGGGCACAAGATTTTGAGTTAAGGAGCAGTGGTTATTTGTACATCTCTGAATTTGTGGGTACCCATACTAGTAAATGATTTAGAGTGTATTTTTCATAATGTCTTCTTTCTTACACACTGGCTTACATTTGGAAGGCAGAAATGCAGGAAAATCCAATTGGTAATAACATATGTTCTACTATTCTATGCTCCCACATGTATGCCTATGGAGATGGTACCTCACTTGTGTGGGTAGGCCTACTGCCCGAGACAGTAAACAGCCCAAATCACAATAAGGACGCATCACATTTTTCCACTGAAAACGGACACTTTTTTGCTAAGTACGTAGCTGTTGATTTTAGGCTCTAGCTTAGCTGGCACCTAGGGAAACCTAGCAAGCTTAATCATTTTTTAAAACTAGACACCTGGGGAAATCAGTGGTGGGGTGACTTGTGTGGTTTTCGCTAGTTTTTTTTACTCAGAATCCGTTGCAAACCTCGAACTTTGACGAAAAACACATGTTCCTCACATTTCTGTGAAAGAAAGTTCTGGAATCTGTGAGGAGTTATAAACTTCCTTCCACCCAGCAATACCCCAAGTCTCCCGATAAAAATGGTACCTCACTTGTATGAGTAGGCCTAGTTTCTGTGACAGGAAATGGCCCAAAACGCAACATGGATACATTACATTTTTCCACTCAAAACTGACCCTTTCTTTGCAAAGTGTGTAGCTGTGGATTTTGGGCTCTAGCATAGCCGGCACCTGGGGAAACCTAGCAAACTTGCACATTTTTTCAAACTAGATCACTGGAGAAATCCAGGGTGAGCTGAGTTGCATGGCTCCCAGCAGGTGTGTTTACTCAGAATCCCTTGCAAACATCAAACTTTGACAAAAGAAAACACATTTTTCTCAGATGTCTGTGATGGAACGTTCTGGAATCTGTGGGGAGCCACAAACTTTCTTCCACCCAGCGTTCCCACAAGTATCCCAATAAAAATGATACCTCACTTTTTTGGGTAGGCCTAGTGCCTGTGACAAGAAAACGGCCCAAAACACGACATGAATACATCACATTTTTCCACTCAAAACTGACTTTTTTTGCAAAGTGGGTAGCTGTGGATTTTGGGCTCTAGCTCAGCGGTACCCCGGAAAAACCTAGCAAACTTGCACATTTTTTAAAACTAGACACCTGGGGAAATACATGGTGGGGTGACGTACGTGGCTCTAAACAGATATTTCACCCAGAATCCCTTGCAAACCTTAAACTTTGACTAAAAAACACATTTGCCTCACATTTCTGTGGTGCAAAGTTCTGTAATCTTTGGGGAGCCACAAACTTCCTTCCACCCAGCTTTCCCCCATGTCTCCCAATGAAAATGGTACCTCAATTGTGTGGGTAGCCCTAGTGCCCACAAAAGGAAAAGGCCCAAAACACAACATGACTACATCACATTTTTCCACTGAAAACCTACCCTTTTTTTGCAAAGTGCATAGCTGTGGATTTTGAGCCCTAGCACAGTCGGCACCTAGGAAAACCTAGCAAACTTGCACATTTTTGAAAACTAGACATCTGGTGGGATCCAGGGTGAGGTGACTTGCGTGGCTCTCACTAGGCAATTTTACCCAGAAGCCCTTGCAACTGTCAAACTTTTGTAAAAAAAACACATTTTCCTTGCATTTTGTGATGGAAAGTTCTGGAATCTGCAGAGAGCCACATATTTCTTACCACTCTAAATTCTCACTTGTACCCTGATAAGTACAGTACCCCACTTTAGTGCAGCCATCAGCCGTTGACTGAAGGCCACACTTAAAAGGTTTGTGGTACACTTGATGCAGTGACGACTCAGCTTGATGGCCTCATGGAGCACTTAGACAGCCATATTGTGCACCTTGGTTGTGTTGACCATTGCATATCATATCTAGAGATGATGGCATGGCTCATATTACAAAAATACTAGCTCTGGAAAAATCAATGGCAGCAGCAATGGCAAAAAATGAAGACTTGGAAGCCAGATCCCGCTGTAACAACATTGGAATTTTGGACCTAGAGGAGTCCATGCAGAAGGACAAACCAGAGGCGTTTGTGGAAATTTGATGCCAGAAATGTTCAGAGATAATTTTACAGTCATGTTTCTTGTTGAACAAGCCCATCGCTCACTGGGCCCCGGACCTGTATTGAGCACTTCTTTTCTGATTCTTAATGCCTATTTGCTAAAGTATAAAGACAGTGTCAAAATTCTACGAATAACCAGAGGACAGTGTTAAGTCCGGTGTCAGGGATCAGTCATCTCCATATTTCCAGGCTTCACAATTGCTGTTCAAGAAGCTAAAAGGAGGTTTACTGAGGTCAAAAAATCCTATGTAATAAAGTGGTTAAAATAGTTATGCTTTACCCTGTGAAATTGAGCGAGATGACGGAGGGAAGATCGAAGTTTTTCACAGATCACAAAACCGCTTTGACATTTGCCAAACATTGTTGGGTGCTGGGGAGCTCTGGAACACTGCTCCGCTCCCTTGCTGAGACAGATGATGCACGTCGAGATGAGGAGGCCTTCAATATTTTGAATAAATGAGGTGTATTGACTGCTCTTCACCTCTCTAACTGTACTGCAGCAAACTGACATTACTACATCTGATTGTACATAACTGGGCTAATATATGTATGGAATGTATGGGTGACTATATTTTGCTTTTGGTAGATAACTTCCCTCCCCACCCCCTGGTTTATGTTGCACCAAGCCTCGCCTGCTTGGATAACATGCTTCACTGTTTATTACAGTTTTTTTGTGTTGAGGGATAAGAGTTTTTTCTCTAATGGTTGAGGAGATCAGTGTGGTTATTACAGTTTTTTTTAGTGTGGAGGGATAAGGGTTTTCAGTGTGGGCGGGATACTGCTATGCTGTGAGATCAGTATTGGGAGGGAAAGTGGGGGCTACATTTGGATGAAATACATTTGTAATTATGATGTTATGTTACATGTTATTTTATAGTTACTCTGATGCATACTGTTGCAACTCCTATTTTTTGATACACAACCAAGACTTAGATACACAACACTTCTCACATTCGCTTCCAAGTTGACACTCCCCATAACAGCTAATATCTTGGAATATTCATGGCTTAAATAAACCAAGAAACTCAGAATAGTCAAAGCATACCTAGAGAAACATGAATTATTCATAGCCCTACTACAAGAGATTCATCTAAAAGATATTGATTTAAAAATATTTTCTGGTGGGTGGGGTGAATGCTCCCATCTCTCCCCGAACAGCTTGATTTCTCATGCCGTACCAATATGAAAGACTGTTGACTACAAACATCATAAAGTTATCAGTGATCCAGGGATGTGTTTTTACTTTGTGGTTTTCTGTGGACTACCTGGCTCACAAGACATTTAGCCCGTCAAGTAGGAGGAGGAACCGTGCCATGCTACAAAAGTGCTTTGCTTTTCCAGTTGCGCAGGATGTGTTTGACTTTGGAGGCTGTTCTGAACTACCTGATCCACAAAACTTCTAGCCCATTTAGGAGTAGTAGGAGGGGCCACACCGTGCTACAAAACCACTTTGCTTTTTTGTTGCACAGGGTGTGTTTTGACTTTGCAGGCTGCTCTGGGCTACCTGGCCCACAAGACATCAGGCCCATCCAGGAAGAGGAAGGGCTCCACCACACTACAAAAGTGCTTTAGTGTTCCTGCTGTGTGGGACACTCCAGAGCGCATGCCTGGGCCACCACCGGGCCAACAGAAGGCCCGTCTGCGCCTGTCTGCTCCGACCGAGACCAGAGTGGGCAACCCCTTTTGGCTGTTCCTGTTGATCCCCTACAACAATGGTAACCACCAATCATCACCCACACTTAACGCTCATAAGTGGGAATGTAGAGGCTCTAACATCTTGTTATTTTTAACATCTGCAGTAGGGGCCATCACTGACAAGATCATCACTGTTAAAAAAGAAGTGGTGTTAACCACAACTGCTCCTGGTACTTCAAGGGACACAAATTCCAGGAGCACTCTGACAACACCTGTAGCTAACTTCACTGTTACCCCTAACTCTGGTTAGTCAACATTTCGCAATACCCACAATGTTGAATCCATAGAATATCAGTCTTGTGAGTCAACCCCCATTGTTACTACCACTTTTTTTTTTTTTTTTTTTTTTTTAAAAGGAAATTTAAGGGTCATGTGCATTCATTAAGGTATTTACCAGGAGGCGGGGTGATGTCAGTTTCAATAATGAGCCTCTGGACAGTTTAATATGCAGCCTTTATGAGAGACTACAATCTCTTGTGGTTAAGTTTTTTGCAATATGCAATGAGAAACTTACCAAGATAGAAGAGGCACTTTCCAAGGTAACTATCTCCTCTCACTTTTCCTTTTCAGCTAACCTGGTCTATAAAGCACAAACGGTATCTGTAGCAACTATCACGTTTGATCCGTGTCCGCTTGTGACTCCTGAATAAATTAACTTGGTTCTATATTTTGATGAGGGTTGCAATAGCGCTAAGCCTGAAGTGATAGGGTGTGTTATTTTCAGTTCGGGACTTTAGCACAAGTATGAGTTTGGAGAATCAAGGACAGCGAATGCACAAGGATCCAGGGGTTTTACAGTTCTGACCCCAAGAAGTTATTATGTCGATACTGTTGTGTCTCGTAGAGGCTGCCAGGATCCTGTTCGTTGTTGTGTTGGTTAACATTCCAAACTTGAAGGTTGGGTACAAGGAGGATATCATTTATATTTAACTTAGAAGCAAGGTTGTTTATTGGTTTGAAGAGTGCTTGTGACACACGCCTCAATTGTTCAGTCGAATGAATATGGTCCAAAGGGTTTCATGGTTGGGTAAGGATCCTGAAACCCAAGGTTGTGACTGCATAGTGGTTAATTTTTATAATGCCTAATTTGGTGGACATTTGGTAAGAGAACTTTCCTGCAATAAGATAGTTTCTACTGGTATTTTAACCTCTCACTTTGTAAATTTTTTTAAAGGCATTCACTACCAAATATACCTGCCACATGCCCTGCCCCAGTGACTTACACTAAGGTTGTTCAATCTACGAAGAAATCTTATAAAATCCCTACAGTAACACTGTCAAACCCTTGAGCAATTTAGATAGAAAGAATGGACTGTCTCTAACTTCTTCTAATCAATTAGCTGTCACAACAGGGGAAGGGAATATGAAGGTTGCACCACCTTCTGTCCTTGACATTTTGTGTTGGAATATAGTGGGAATGGTGAGCAGAAGGGGTGATACCAGTTGGCTGTCATTTTTTAATAAATATAATATTTGCCTTCAAGATACATTAAAAGTTAGCAACAGCCAATTTTTTTATGGCCATTGTGGATTTTCTGTCCCAGTACGCAATTCAGGGCCGGACTGGCTACCGGGCTTTCCTTAACCCCTTCGCTGCTAGGCCTTTTCCCCTCCTGTGCTAAGCCTTTTTTTTGGCTATTTAGGGTAGTTTGCGCTTAGGCCCCTGTAACTTTTTGACCACATAACGTATCCATGCCAAATTTGCGTCCTTTTTTTCCAACATCATGGGGATTCTAAAGGTACCCAGGGTTTGTGGATTCCCCTGGAGGGGACCCAGAAATTAGCCAAAATACAGCTAAATTTTGGTTTTTTGGGGAAAAATGCGAAAAAAGGGCTACAGATGAAAGCGTCTGGTTTTTTCCCTGCAAATGGCATCAAAAAAGGGGTTGTGGTGCTGAAATCACCATCTTCCCAGATTTCAGGGACAAGCCTACTTTTGTCAGAAAACCAAAATTTTTTACACAGTTTTGGCATTTTTCTGGGACATAGTCTATTTTTGCTATTTTTTGTGCTTTTAACCTCCTTCCAGTTAATGGTAGAAATGGGTATGAAAGCAATAATGGATCCTAGAAAGCTATACATTTCTGAAAAGTAGACAAAATTCTGAATTTAGCAAGGGGTCATTTGTGTAGATCCTTCAAGTTTTCTTTATAGAAACAAACAGTTAAATATAGGAAAAATTGAAAATTAGTTGAAAAATCAGCCATTTGTGTCAACATTTTCACCTGTAACTTCTAATTATGACAGCTATTTGAAAGCAATATACCGTTACATCCGCTGGACCTTTCTGGTTGTGGCGATATATAGGACTTGTAGGTTCACCAAGAACCCGACGAACCCAGAGCCAATAACTGAGCAGCGTCTTGCAATGGTTTTTTATTATGTACTGGGTATATAGCAATTATTCTGGGAAAATTTATACATGGAAAAATCGGTAAAGACACCTATGTATTTCTGAAATGGGAACAAAATAGAGAGTTTAGAAATAGTAGATATTTGCACATTTCCGAAATTGGGAGTACCCATACTAGCATGAGAATTATAGGACATTTTTCAAAATGACTTCTTTTTTACACATTGTCTTTCATTTGGAAGGCAGAAATCCATCAAACGTCAATAGATAATAACAGTTGCTCTACAATTTTGTGTTACCCTAAGTCTCCCGATAAAAATGGTACCTCACTTGTGTGTGTAGGCCTAGTGCCTGCGACAGGAAACGGCCCAAAACGCAACGTGGACACACCACATTTTCACAGTGAAAAATGACCCTTTTTTTGCAAAGTGCCTAGCTGTAGTTTTTGAACCCTAGCTCTGCCGGCACCTAGGGAAACCTAGCAAACCTATACATTTTTGAAAACTAGACACGCAGGGGAATCCAGGATGGGGTGACTTGACTGGCTCTCACCTGGTTCTGTTACCCAGAATCCCTTGCAAACCTAAAATATTGTCAAAGAACCAAATTTTCCTCACTTTTCTGTGGTGGAAAGTTCTGGAATCTGCATGGATCCACAAAATTCCACCCACCCCGCGTTCCCCAAAGTCTTTTGAGAAAAACGGTACCTCACTTGTGTGGGTAGGCCTACTGCCCACGACAGGAAACGGCCCAAAACACAACGTGGACACACCACATTTTCACAGTGAAAAATTACCCCTTTTTTGCAAAGTGCCTAGCTGTAGTTTTTGAACCCTAGCTCTGCCGGCACCTAGGGAAACCTAGCAACCTTATACATTTTTGAAAACTAGACACCCAGGGGAACACATGATGGGGTGACTTGACTGGCTCTCACCAGGTTCTGTTACCCAGAATCCCTTGCAAACCTAAAAAATTGTAAAATAAAACACATTTTCCTCACTTTTCTGTGGTGAAAAGTTCTGGATTCTGCGTGGATCCACAAACTTCCACCCACCCCGCGTTCCCCAAAGTCTTCCGAGAAAAATGGTACCTCACTTGTGTGGGTAGGCCTAGTGCCCGCAACAGGAAACAGCGAAAAACGCAACGTGGACACACCACATTTTCACAGTGAAAAATGACCCTTTTTTTGCAAAGTGCCTAGCTGTAGTTTTTGAACCCTAGCTCTGCCGGCACCTAGGGAAACCTAGCAAACCTATACATTTTTGAAATCTAGACTCCCAGGGGCATCCAGGATGGGGTGACTTGACTGGCTCTCCCTAGGTTCTGTTACCCAGAATCCCTTGCAAACCTAAACAATTGTCAAAAAAAACACATATTCCTCACTTTTCTGTGGTGGAAAGTTCTGGAATCTGCGTGGATCCACAAAATTCCACCCACCCCGCATTCCCCAAAGTCTTCCAAGAAAAATGGTACCTCACTTGTGTGGGTAGGCCTAGTGCCCGCGACAGGAAACAGCGCAAAACACAACGTGGACACACCACATTTTCACAGTGAAAAATGACCCTTTTTTTGAAAAGTGCTTAGCTGTAGTTTTTGAACCCTAGCTCTGCCGGCACCTAGGGAAACCTAGCAAACCTATACATTTTTGAAATCTAGACACCCAGGGGAATCCAGGATGGGGTGACTTGATTGGCTCTCACCAGGTTCTGTTACCCAGAATCCCTTGCAAACCTAAACAATTGTAAAAAAAAACACATTTTCCTCACTTTTTTGTGGTGGAAAGTTCTGGAATCTGCGTGGATCCACAAAATTCCACCCACCCCGCATTCCCCAAAGTCTTCTGAGAAAAATGGCACCTCACTTGTGTGGGTAGGCCTAGTGCCCGCAACAGGAAACGACGCAAAATGCAACGTGGACACACCACATTTTCACAGTGAAAAATGACCCTTTTTTTGCAAAGTGCTTAGCTGTAGTTTTTGAACCCTAGTTCTGCCGGCACCTAGGAAACCTACCAAACCCACACATTTCTGAAAAGTAGACACATGGGAGATTCCAGGAGGTATGGCTTGCGTGGATCCCCAATGTTTTCTTACCCAGAATCCTCCAGAAACCTGACATTTTGCTGGAAAAAATCACTTTTCACACATTACTGTGTGGGAAAGTTGTGGCATCACCGGGCTGACACAAATTTCCTACCACCCAGCATTGCCTCAGGTCTCCGATAAAAATGGTGCCTCACTCGGTGGGAGGCCCAAGTACTCGCGACAGGCAAGGGCCCAAAACGTATTGAGGCGACATCAAAAATGCCTATCACAAAACGACCTGGTTTTGCAAGGGGGGTCCCATGACTTTTGGGCTTGGTGGCCACTTAGGGAAACCTAGCAAACCCACACATTTCTGAAAAGTAGACACCGGGGATTCCAGGGAGGTATGGCTTGCGTGGATCCACCAACGTTTTCTTACCCAGAATCCCCTGCAAACCTGAAATTTTGCTGAAAAAATCACTTTTTCACACATTTTTGTGTGGGAAGTTGTGGCATCACCGGGCTGACACAAATTTCCTACCACTCAGCGTTCTCAAGGTCTCCCGATAAAATGGTACCTCACTCGGGTGGAGGCCCAAGTACGCGCGACAGGCAAGGGCCCAAAACGTATTGAGGCTGACATCAAAATTGACTGTCAGAAGACGACCTGGTTTTGCAAGGGGTCCCTGACTTTTGGCCTGGGCTCGGCGGCCACCTAGGGAAACCTAGCAAACCCACACATTTCTGAAAAGTAGACACCCGGGATTCCAGGGAGGTATGGCTTGCGTGGATCCACCAACGCTTTCTTACCCAGAATCCCCTGCAAACCTGAAATTTTGCTGAAAAAATCACTTTTCACACATTTTTGTGTGGGAAAGTTGTGGCATCACCGAGCTGATACAAATTTCCTACCACCCAGCATTGCCTCAGGTCTCCCGATGAAAATGGTGCCTCACTCGGCGGGAGGCCCAGTACTCGCGACAGGCAAGGGCTCAAAACGCATTGAGGCGCACATCAAAATTGCCTATCAGAAGACGACCTGGTTTTGCAAAGGGTCCCATGACTTTTGGCCCGGGCGGCCACCTAGGGAAACCTAGCAAACCCACACATTTCTGAAAAGTAGACACCTGGGATTCCAGGAGGTATGGCATGCGTGGATCCACCAACGTTTTCACCCAGAATCTCTGCAAACCTGAAATTTTGCTGAAAAGTCACTTTTTCACACATTTTTGTGTGGGAGTTGTGGCATCACTGGGATGACACAAGTTTCCTACCACCCAGCGTTCCCCAGGTCTCCCGATAAAAATGGTGCCTCACTCGGGTGGGAGGCCCAAGTACTCCGCGACAGGCACGGGCCCAAAACATTTTGTGATAGGCAATTTCAATGTTGCCTCAATACGCTTTGGGCCCTTGCCTGTCGCGCGTACTTGGGCCTCCCACCCGAGTGAGGCACCATTTTTATCGGGAGACCTGGGGCAATGCTGGGTGGTAGGAAATTTGTGTCATCCCGGAGATGCCACTACTTTCCCACACAAAAATGTGTGAAAAAAGTGATTTTTTCAGCAAACTTTCAGGTTTGCAGGGATTCTGGGTAAGAAAACGTTGGTGGATCCACGCACGCCATACCTCCCTGGAATCCCCCGGGTGTCTACTTTTCAGAAATGTGTGGGTTTGCTAGGTTTCCTAGGTGGCCGCAGCCCCGGGCCAAAAAGTCATGGGACCCCTTGCAAAACCAGGTCGTTTTGCGATAGGCATTTTTGATGTCGCCTCAATACGTTTTGGGCCCTTGCCTGTCGCAGCGTATTTGGGGCTCCCACCCAAGTGAGGCACCATTTTTATCGGGAGACCTGGGGGAACGCTGGGTGGCAGGGAAATTTGTGTCAGCCTGGTGATGCCACAACTTTCCCACACAAAAATGTGTGAAAAGTGATTTTTTCAGCAAAATTTCGGGTTTGCTGGGGATTCTGGGGAAGAAAACGTTGGTGGATCCACGCAAGCCATACCTCCCTGGAATCCCCGGGTGTCTACTTTTCAGAAATGTGTGGGTTTGCTAGGTTTCCTAGGTGGCCACCGAGCCCCGGGCCAGAAAGTCATGGGACCCCCCTGGCAAAACCAGGTCGTCTTCTGATAGGCAATTTTGATGTCGCCTCAATACGTTTTGGGCCCATGCCTGTTGCGGGTGCTTGGGCCTCCCACCCGAGTGAGGCACCATTTGTATCGGGAGACCTGGGGGAACGCTGGGTGGTAGGAAATTTGTGTCAGCCCGGTGATGCCACAACTTTCCTACACAAAAATGTGTGAAAAAAGTGACTTTTTCAGAAAAATTTAAGGTTTCTGGGGGATTCTGGGTAAGAAAACGTTGGGGGATCCACGCAAGCCATACCTCCCTGGAATCCCCGGGTGTCTTCTTTCAGAAATGTGTGGGTTTGGTAGGTTTCCTAGGTGGCCGCCGAGCCCCGGCCAAAGAGTCATGGGACCCCCTTGCAAAACCAGGTCGTTTTCTGATAGGCAATTTTGATTTTGCCTCAATACATTTTGGGACCTTGCCTGTCGCGCGTACTTGGGCCTCCCACCCGAGTGAGGCACCATTTTTATCGGGAGACCTGGGGGAACGCTTGGGTGATAGGAAATTTGTGTCAGCCTGGTGATGCCACAACTTTCCCACACAAAAATGTGTGAAAAAGTGATTTTTTCAGCAAAATTTCAGGTTTGCAGGGGATTCTGGGTAAGAAAACGTTGGTGGATCCACGCAAGCCATACCTCCCTGGAATCCCCGGGTGTCTACTTTTCAGAAATGTGTGGGTTTGCTAGGTTTCCCTAGGTGGTTGCCGAACCCCGGGCCAAAAAGTCATGGGACCCCCCTTGCAAAACTAGGTCGTCTTCTGATAGGCAATTTTGATGTCGCCTCAATACGTTTTGGGCCCTTGCCTGTCGCGCGTACTTGGGCCTCCCACCCGAGTGAGGCACCATTTTTATCGGGAGACCTGGGGCAATGCTGGGTGGTAGGAAATTTGTGTCAGCCCAGTGATGCCACAACTTTCCCACACAAAAATGTGTGAAAAAAGTGATTTTTTCAGCAAAATTTCAGGTTTCTGGGGGATTCTGGGTAAGAAAACGTTGGGGGATCCACGAAGCCATACCTCCCTGGAATCCCCCGGGTGTCTAGTTTTCAGAAATGTGTGGGTTTGGTAGGTTTCTCTAGGTGGCCGCCGAGCCCCGGGCCAAAAAGTTATGTGACCCCCCTTGCAAAACCAGGTCGTCTTCTGATAGGCAATTTTGATGTCGCCTCAATACGTTTTGGGCCCTTGCCTGTCGCGAGTACTTGCCCCACCCACGCGTGTGAGGTACCATTTTTATCGGGAGACCAGGGGGAGCAGAAAGGCTGTAATGGTGGCGGGGATTTGGGCATTGGCGTGCCCACTTCGGGCAGCCACCACCCTAAAAAAAATTGCAAAACAAAATCCCTGGCGTCATGGGCTTTCTGCCGCCCGGGGGGCAGATTGGGGGCTACTGCTCCCATCTGCCCCCAGGGGGCAGAAAGACTGTTATGGTGGCAAGGGCATGGGGGCATTGGCGTACCCATTTTGGGCAGCCCCCACCCTAAAAAAAAAAATTGCACAAAAAAATCCCTGGCGTTTAGGGGCTTTCGCCCCCAGAGGGCAGATTGGGGGCTACTGCTCCCATCCACCTCCCAGGGGGCAGAAAGGCTGTAATGGTGGTGGCGGGGTGGGGGCATTGGCGTGCCCATTTTGGGCAGCCCCCACCCTAAAAAAAATTGCACAAAAAAATACCTGGTGTTTAGTGTGCTTTCTGCCCCACCGGAGGGGCAGATTGGGGGCTACAGCCCCCATCTGCCCCCCAGGGTGGGGCAGAAAGGCTGTAATGGTGATGGGGGGTGGGGGCATTGGCGTGCCCGTTTTGGGCAGCCCCCACCCTAAAAGAAATTGCTCAAAAAAAAATCCCTGGCGTTTAGTGGGCTTTCTGCCCCCCCCCAGGGGGCAGATTGGGGGCTGCTGCCCCCATCTGCCTCCCAGGGGGGGCAGAAAGGCTGTAATGGTGGTGGGGGGCGGGGGCATTGGCGTGCCCATTTCGGGCAGCCCCCACCCAAAAAAAACCACGCCCAAAAAAATCCCTGCCGTTTAGTGGGCTTTCTGCCCCACCGGGGGGGCAGATTGGGGGCTACAGCCCCCATCTGCCCCCAGGGCGGGGCAGAAAGGCTGTAATGGTAATGGGGGGTGGGGGCATTGGCGTGCCCATTTTGGGCAGCCCCCACCCTAAAACAAATTACACAAAAAAAAATCCCTGGTGTTTAGTGGGCTTTCTGCCCCCCCCGGGGGGGGGCAGAAAGGCTGTAATGGTGGCAGGGTGGGGGCATTGGCATGCCCGTTTCGGGCAGCCCCCAGCCTAAAAACAAATGCATCCAAAAAAATCCCTGGTGTTTAGTGGGCTTTCTGCCCCCCCGGGGGGGCAGATTGGGGGCTACTGCCCCCATCTGCCTCCCAGGGGGGGCAGAAAGGCTGTAATGGTGGTGGGGGGATTAGCGTGCCCGTTTCGGGCAGCCCCCACCCTAAAAAAAAATGCGTCCAGAAAAATCCCTGGTGTTTAGTGGGCTTTCTGCCCCCCCGGGAGGGCAGAAAGGCTGTAATGGTGGCTGGGGGGTGGGGGCTTTGGCGTGCCAGTTTCGGGCAGCCCCCACCCAGAAACAAATGCACCTAATAAAAATCCCTGGTGTCTAGTGGGCTTTCTGTCCTCGGGGGCAGATTGGGGGCTATTGCTCCCATCTGCCCCCAGGGGGCAGAAAGACTGAACAATGGCAATTTTTTGGGGGAGCAAAAGCCCTTGCCCAAGGTGCCGCTCCTCCCTCCCTGGTGCCTTAGTGGGTGGATCCCTGCTTGGGGATCGCCCTCCTGGGAGATCCCCAAGCAGGGATCCACTGGGAGGGTACCATTGGAAAGGGAGATTCTCCCTTTCCAATGATATCTCTCCCATCTTTCTACGTGCTCAGGGGGCTGAGATAGCCCCTGAGCACGTAGAAAGTGAAACTGAAATGAGCCTAAAGGCTCATTTTAGTTTTGTTTTCAGTGAAATGAAGTCAGCGCGACGTGCGCGCTGATCTTCATTTCACTGAAAGGGAGGGGGCCTCGGGAGCTGGGGAAGCTCTTCCCCTGTTCCCGAGGCTGTGGGGAGAAAGGAAATCCCTCTGCTGTCTGCAGCAGAGGGATTTCGTGCCCCTGGCCTCATGACGGAATGGTTCCGTCATGAGCACAGGGGCACCGATGCTCATGACGGAACCATTCCGTCATGAGCATCGAAGGGGTTAATAAACAATGCAAAACAAATGTTTTAAAACGTAGGCTTTAAAGCTATTTGTTTCGCATTGTTCATTTGGCAGCGCCTGCAGCTCCCCAGCAAAATAATCGGCCTCTCTGCAGTGAACCTGGGCCCCACCCTGCCACCCCAGCAAAAAACACCCAGTAGCCAGTCCGGCCCTGACGCAATTCACAATCAGGGAGGGAGAAAGCGGGAGTCTGCCGGTCTAGAAGGTCTTAGCTTAAATTGCAAATCACAGCAGCTGGATACTGGTTCACCTAATTTGCTTGCAGTCTGGTTATTGTTTTCTAATTCATGTAGAATCTTTATGCTAACAGCACGGAGCACATTGTGGATGTGGACCATGTTAGCTCTTTAAGAGGACTTCTTGATAGGCAATTTAATTCCACTGAGGGGTTTACTTCAGTCATTTTGCTTGGCAACTTTAATTTACATCTCTGCTGTAACTGTTCTGCTCTGGACACGGGTAATTATTCTTTTCTAACTTTTGCTGAATCAAATTTTAGATATACGACCCAAGGGAAGCTGATGAATGCAGTTAATAATATAATTTCTTATTGTTGGGTGAGGGTCATGCTGATCCTGGTCCCAAAGTGGACATGTCTACCTTCAATGAGAGAAGATTTTTAAGGTGATTTATTTTATTTTTTGTATCCTCTGTTTTGGTTTTTTCATTATTTAGTTACAAAGTCCTTTGTGACTCACTGAGTGACCATAACCCTCTGACAGTCTCTTTTTTTGGGGGCTTCCGACAGGGCACCTACTATGTATCTGTCACGAGCGTTGAAGACCACTCGAGAGCAGGGTGGCAGACATAGATGGAAGTGTACCAGCTCTAATACATTTCATTCTAATCTGCTTAACATATGTTAAGATGCTTTTGTATCATGCATTGATGATAGGCTTCCAGATGAACATATACTTGGCTCTTTTAATGTTATCATTGATATTGTGAGGTCCTTTCTTACCTCTTCCAGGCAAGCATCGCCCATACCCTTTGGATGCTTTGAGCAGTCTTGTTTTAAGGCTCATCGAGATCTCATGATGGCCCTCACAGCTACTCCAAGGGATAGGCCTAAAGAAGACTCCTGCTGTGCTTATTTTTAAATCTGCTGTGTCCTACAAATGATGATTTCTGAAGCAGAAGGCCTGGCAAAAATTGATTGGTGCCTGTGACTGCAGGAATGGTTCTAAGTTTTGGGAGATTTTCATTGTCTTTTATTTTAGCCAGAATCACGTTCTTTGTTTACACAACATATTCCACAAGATGAATGGGTAAGGCACTTTGGGGTCATCTATGATACTCTGAGCTTCATACCCACTGACTCTGTGTCTCTGTCTTTTTAGCTACCTGTTTGTGGTTTTCTTTTAGTTTTTGCCTTGGAGGAGGTCAGAGATGCTACCATATGGCTTCCTACCAACCAAGCCCCTGGCGTGGTTCCCTTGGACTTATTCAAGTCCAACATCCCACTATGGCCTCTTCTTCTCACCATTGACATCAATGTGACCTTTAGACATAGTCCCCCAACCCTCTGGTCTAAATCTGTCATTATACCATTTTTTAAAAAAGGCTACAGAGATGATCCCTGGTGTTACTGCCCTATTTTACTGATAGACTCAGTCGTTAAGGTGATAGGGTGAATGGTTCTCTCTCGGTTGATGCCCTGGGCCAGTGACTGCCAAGTTCATTCAGAAGTACAGTATGGCTTTTGTGGCAGGGGAACAGTGGACCAATGTTCGAATCTGTAGCTTCATATCAATAAATAAACAGTGTCTAGATCAGGAGCGATATACTTGGCTTTAATGGACCTGAGTTTAGTTTTGATCGGGATAAGTAAAAGATGTGGCCCATCATCATGATGGACATGGGAATTGACAAAAATATTGTTCTTTTTCTGCATGATTTACATCTGCCACTCACCACGCAGATCACCTTCACCATGATAAGCTCCATCCACTCAGGAGCACCCAGGGGCCCCTGCCCCTACCACATGTTTAACCTGGAGAACAGCACCATCAGTAAAGAACTCACAACTATCTTCAACACCTCCATCACCTCTGCCACTTTCCCAAAGGAATGGAAACATGCAGAAGTCAAACCACTCCTCAAAAAAACATTCAATGACCCCGAAGAGCTCAAGAACAACTGACCCATCTCCCTGCTCCCTTTTCCTGCTAAAGTTCTGGAAAAAGCAATCAACCGCCAAATCACCAACCACCTAGAGAACAATGACCTCCTAGACCATCCCAATTCAGATTCCGCTCAAATCACAGTACAGAAACAGTTGCGTTGTGTGAGTTCTGTAGTACCTTGGATTAAGTCACCAGTATAAACAGAGCGGTCCCCTGGAGAATGTTTTACAATACACTACAAGTCAAGTCACGTCAAAAGGCAACATTTATTTAAACCGTAGGTCTTTAAACAGCGTAAAATCATATAAAAACATTTCCATAAAATAGTTTAAAAATCATTAAAATGCCATCAATGTTTCCAATCAGTCGATGCCTTATTTTTCATAAAAACGCCTCAGTATCGCATACATTTAAATTCCATCAAAAGTTATCCATAGTATAAATATGTCAGTACATTCCTAAAAACAAAATCAATTATAAAATGCTTCCTGCCTATAAATAAAACCCCGTAATTAATATCCATACTTTAGCTTTACTAAAGGGCACGTTCAGTTCATAACTTAATTCACAGTATCAATTTCCATAAAACAACTTTTCACCGCCTTCATATATCTACCAATAGAAATAGCAATATCCAGATTAGGCATACCAGTAAGCAGCTCTATAGCTTGGGCCCGTGATTGGATACCATACTTTAAAAACATAGGCCACAGCCAAAGTTTCCGCTGGGCTAAGACAGTTCTACAATCAATCAATATATGTGGGATATCACATTTATTCCCAAGCATACATCTGCAATTGCCATCGGTCTGCGTCGTTGCTAACCATATTTTATCATTTGTTCTCCATGAGTTAATTCCAATCCTTATTCTTAGGATTTCACACCTGAGCCAGTAATTAGGAAGCGTATCAAGGTACGGGTACCAGGCATCATTCTGCCAAATCATACCAGGCATCATTCTGCCAAGTCATAATCATAAATTGTACTGATTTTTCTTGCTCAAATACTCAGCATTAACCCTCCTAGCTGCTACCTGCCCTTGGGTCCTTAGTATGCTTTTATTTGTTTCTACCTGGAGTGAGTGTGGGCAGATTCTCACGCTCAAATTCTCACACACCTTGTACAATTGCTTTCTTGACTCTCTGGCCCCTTTTAGGCTACTAAGCCTTAGCTTTCTGGGCTTCTATGTGTGTATGCCACTTTAAAGAGCTGTCGAACCAGACCCCTAGGTACTTGTATTCCGTAACTGTTTCAAGCTTCAGTGTCCCTAGAAACCATCTGCTCCTAGCGGCTCTTTTCCCAAAGCATAAAATTTTAGTTTTATCTAGGTTTACTGTTAAATGCTTTGAGACACAATAACCCCTAAAAGCGTTAAGCTTTCTTTGAAGCCCTATCTCGGTCTGGTCGAAAATCACAAGGTCATCTGCGTACAGTAAGCACGATAGGTGTCTGCCATTCATTTTCGGACTGGCACTTCTTTCCACCTCTAGAGCTGCGGGTAGATCTGCTAAGTATATGGCAAATAGTAAGGGTGCCAACACACAGCCTTGTCTCAGTCCGTTTTCAACAGCTATCTTTAGTGTCAAAGACCCGGCCGTGTCCTTAATTACCTGCGCCCAATTCCCTCTATGCAGCTCTTAAATAATGCACAGCAGGCCTTTGGGGATGTTATATTTTCCCAGGGTCTCCCATAAACATTGCCGGTCCACTAGGTTGAAGGCGGCCCGAAAGTCCACAAAGCAGCAGAAAAGCTTCCCTACTTGCTCAATTGACTTCCGTGCCACAGCCCATAGAGCGAAGCAGTGGTCAATTGTGGAGTGTCCCTCCTTAAAGCCGCCCTGTTCTCCTGGCACAATCGACTCTTGCTCCACCCAATCTTTTAATCTAGCTAGTAGTATTTTAGAAAAGACTTTCTCCCCTATGTCCAGCAGGTTTATCAGTCTATAGTTTTTGGGGGAATTCATGTCTCCCTTCTTATGCACTGGTCTGATTATGGATCCCTTCCAATTTTTTGTGATTTTTCCGGAGTCCAAAATGGTCATGAACATACATGATAGGAATCAGCCCACCACTGCATCTGAGTCTTTATTATAATAGCAGGCAGGTTGTCAGGTCATGCTGCCCTGGTTAGCTGTAGCTCCTTTATCATGTTTTTCAACTTCACTACTGTGAATTCTAACTTTAAATCTTACACTTGTCCCCCCCAGTGCTGCGGTTCTCCTTTCTCTGATGAACTGCCTGTCCCATACAATTCCTTCAAATATTTTTCCCAAGCGGATTCCTCGACCACGCAATTCATAGCTCCGACCGGTTGCCCGGATGCTGCCTGTATTAGCTTCCAGAACTTCCGTACATTTTTTGTTTCAATGGCTTCCAATAGGTTTTCCCAGCATTTTTCTTTGTAAGACCTTTTCAGGCTTCTAACTAGCTTTTTATATTCATTTGTTAACTTTCTAAGGTTAATAAACCTTGCCAAGTTGTATTTGACTCGGAGAAATTGAGCTTCTCTCCGTATCTCCCTTTTCTTTTTAATACATTCCTCTGTATACCACTTGGCCTGTCTAACTGGGGTTTTTTGTTGGGTCTTAGCTCCTATCTTCTTATTTTTTAGTTTAACTCTAAGGCACTGCACTACCTGAATGATTTTTTCCTCAAACCATTCCAGGTTTTGCCCTCTAGTATTTCCCAGATCTATCCCCTGTTGTAGGGTTGTCAGTTTTACAATATATTCTTCTGGATAGTCTCGTTGTGGCCCTCCTAGGGTACTCTACTTCTTGGGGGAATACTATATCTCGTGCCCTTGGAAGCTCATTTGCAATCTCAATCTGCAGATAATTGTGGTCACTTCCTTCCCTACGACATACGTGGAACCCCTTAATTAGTTCAAAATTCTAAGCATATGTAAAAGCATAGTCTATTGGACAGACCTGTGAACCTATTTTAAAAGTTTTCTTTGCAGGGCGATCTGTATCCATCCTGCCATTTAGGCAGAATAGACCTTTTGATCCTAGATACTTCCCTAGATTTGTGTCTTGTCTTGTAGGGGTACTATCTAAAAATGACGCCATCATTATGTTATAGGCATTCAATACTTCCTTAAACCAAGGATCTAACTTACTTGGGTTCAATTTATGATTGAAATCTCCCAGTATTAAGAACATATCCTTATTATATTTCTGACATAACAGATCGATATCTTCTTTGAAAAACCCCATCTCTATTCCATATTCCACTTGACTCTCCCATTGCATATAAACATTTATGATAACCAAATGTTCACATTCTCTGACTGACGTAGTCATGGTTATTCTGCAAGCAAGCAACCATTTACATTTAACTTTTCGAGGGTTAACATCCTTTACAATTTTGGTTGACAATAGAGTCATGATCCCCCCTGCGGGCGTCCATATCTTTTTTTCTTCGCGGGTTTATGTAGTTGGATAAAATCATCAATTGTTGGGGTTTTGTCGCTTAGCCATGTTTCTTGTACACAAATGATCTCGGCACTCAGAGCTAAATCACAGACAATCTCTTGTTTTACCTGTCCTCCAAGACCATTTATATTCCAGGATACGATCTTCAGGCTCGGCGACACCCCTTTATCCTATTCTATGTCACTTAAACAGTCGTTATCCCCATTGTACCACTGGGAGGGGCCTGCAAGGCTACTTCTATGGCTCAAATTCCCCCAATGATTACTACTATCTGTATTATTAACCGCTATGTTTAGGTTCCTGTTAACTTTCCCCTCATCCTGGATCCACCTTACCTGTCTTTTGCCTAACCCTGCATGGCAATTTAAGAACTCACCACCTTGTTGACTACTCTCCTCTAATTCTCTCTCTGGGATTATCCTTATCCCCTCCTTCTGTACTTCTTGCTCTGCATTCACAATTGCCACCTTTACCAGATCTGAGTATACTAAGACCTTGGTTATTTCTTTAGCCTTACCATTATCTCTAAAACCCACTTGATGCAGATCATTAGAACCAATTCCTCTCAGACTAGGGCATTTTGCAAAAGAATGTAGAAGACGGGACCTATTTAGGGGATTAATCTTCCTTTAACTTTTCGCCCCCTTTCTTCCTTGTACTGGCTCAAAGTATATCCACTTATTGCCTTCAACCTCTGATCCTAACTTATGGGGATTCATGCTTCTCTGTGAGCAGTTCTTTCTCATGGTTTCCTTTGCCATGCTTCTATGTGCTCTTACTTCCCCTGGAGTAACGTTGTTTTGTCCTGGATTTAGACCTATCTGGCCCCCCTATTGATTTTCTGGGGTAAAGCAAGTTGGGCCTTTCTTTGAACATCTACTCCAATCTTCTTCCATTCTTTTTAGCACCCTTCCTCTTTCCAACATTCCTTAGCTGGTTTGAAATTTTCTTCCCTTGAGCCCCAATTTCTAAGAGGCCATTTTCTTCCTTCCCTTTGATATGTGCTTTTACCACCCCATGCTTTCTTATCTTCCTTTCTCCTACTACTCGTCTTGTATAGTTAGTAGACTTATACCTAAGATAATCACCCCGTCTCTTTATCAACATTGGCCATCTTGAAATGTACACATCATGGGTAACTTCGAGTGACTCTACTTCCCCCGCCGCATTCGGGGGCTGTTGGTCAGGGACTGGTCTAATTAATGTTGGCATTTGTCCCCTAATACCCTGTAACTCCCCCACGATCATTTGTAATTGCATTTTTACTTTTTAGAGTTTCATTATTTAACATTGTAACTTCTAAAAGTCCTTGCAAGGTTCTCTGTAGCATCAACATTATGTCCAACATTGAAGCCGAGGGTGCTGCTGAGATATCTAGATCCAAAGTTGTATTTCGAGCAGGTTCCTCTATTGTTTCGCTTCTTTGAGTACACATCTGCTCTCTGCTTTTTTCCAGGTTTACCCTGCGGGCCGAGGTCAAAGTATTCTCCTGGTTGGGCCCTAATCCATTACTAATATTCTCAGGCGGGTCTGTCCCCATTTCTTCATGAATCAGAGATAAAAAGATTCGTGGGGATGAAGACAGACGGGGTTCTATGATAAGTTCATTTTGACTTAAAAGTGAATGATTTGCCAGGAAGGATGAGTCTAGTGTTTGAGCGCACTGATCTATGGAGTCATTCGATTTCTGCTGGTTTATCTCTATATTTGGGGATTTCAGGGGTGAATGGATCCTTTAAAGTGTTTACTCATGAAATCTTTTATTGTCCTGGACGCCACCATGCCTCCTTTTGTTTCATGACTATCACTACTAGTAACGTCCTTGGTTTCTCTTCTTACCGGGGCCCTTTTTTTCTTTACTCTAGGGCCTTCCCTGCTCACTTCATCCATCCTGCTTTCCA
Organism: Calotriton arnoldi; assembly: GCA_963921515.1. Classification (NCBI taxonomy): domain Eukaryota; kingdom Metazoa; phylum Chordata; class Amphibia; order Caudata; family Salamandridae; genus Calotriton; species Calotriton arnoldi. The sequence goes on from CAWUFW010006346.1 coordinate 763,050, forward strand.
TGTTATGCCCTTGTTCCATGTTCACCGACCCGATGTTCTTCTTACAGGCTTTGTTCTTCTTTGGTGCCATCTTTTATTTGCTTATGCTCTTGATTCCTTAATTACTTATCACGAGTCACGGATAACCAACTTATTATGGGTTAGCTCTGTTTCACCAAACAGACTGTTGCTCTTAATTACCAGTTTTAACAATCTGCTACTATTATATAATTAATTTAATCTATTAGCCAACATATAAAGGGCTAAAATATAAACAGGAGTGGTCACTTACCTCTGTTGAACCAACCTACATGACCTTGTCTTATGCCGTGCACTACTTTGCCCCACGGGAGACTTCTTACTGTTTGTATTGAATCCTTTGTTTGGCTTAGCCCTTATCCTCTATCCTCCTTCCCAGCCGTGTAATTGCCGTTTCAATGCTTTAAATGTTTTTAGAATTGTCCCGGGAGGCAGTATTTAGCACATTCACGAGCCGCAATGACACACTGCACCTCTCAGCACTGTTACAACCAGAGCCACGCTCACGCGGATCTATTTCGGCTCCTCGGCAGCCACAGCGATAATGGCGGCAACAGCAACGGGCAATCAATAATGGACTCTCCTCCCTCTCCTCACTCAGCGCGCTCCTCTCTCGGCGCGCTGCTCCTTGGCAACAACGGCAGTAATGGGCGATGAGTAATGGGCTCGGCGAGCTCCTCACTCGGTGCGCGGCTCCACACAGCTTCTCTCTCCGTAGCGTGGCGTGCAAGGGGGCATGGCAACGGCAGCAACGGTCGGGTCGGTCAACAGAGCCCAGGAGATGCAACTACACTACACAATCTGGTTTACTATTCGATGATTCAGGCATAATTGTGTTTGACCTGGTGCATCATGTACGAGATTCACCTCACTCCCAGTATGAATAAATACCTGGTTAAATTTAGATAACATTTGGATATAGATATGTATAAGAGATACAATCCTACTTTCCTTGGAATCGTGTGATTGACACAAAGATTCCCCTGAGATCGAGTATGAAGGTTAATGGTCTAATAGCCAGGCCCGTTGCAGACAGATAACGCTAACCTGGTTGTTAGGGTTCTGTATGACTTTGGGTTCAGTCACCTGTATAAACAGAGTGGTCCCCTAGAGAATGGCTTACAATACATTACCCTCTGGTTTACTATTCGATGATACAGCCATAACCGTGTTTGACTAGATGCATTATGTATGAGACTCACCTCACTTACAGGATGGATTGATACCAGGTTGTAATAAATAACGTTTGGGTGTGGATTCGTATAAGAGATACGACCCTGCTTTAATGGGAAATGTGTGAATTAGCACAAATATTCCCCCAAGATGGCGGATGGAGGTTGACGATCTAGTACCAAGACTACTGCAGACAGATAACTCTGAAAAGTCGGCTGCGTTTCCCTACGGCTTGTGGTTTTGAACATGAGCCGTGTCACTGTAGAGGGTGTATTTTTGCTCCATGTTGGTTGGTTCCACAAGTGGTGATATTTCAATTTGGACCAGACGAAAACGTTTGGTAAGTGGGGAAGTGGTGCATGGCCTTACTGATGACCAGGATGGACCCTGTGAGGTTTGCATTTAGTAAACATTGTATGGCGTTTATTTACAGTGACGATTTGGACTGAGGCAGCTCACATATGGAATTGTGACCCTCCCTGACTGCCTTTGAGGAGATGTAAGTCGTGCACGTACACAACACCACTTTTCGGGCTTAGTAACCCCACTATTTTAACTGGTGACAATTGATTGTGATGTGGTCTTGTTTGATTTATTCTAGCTGTTTGACTCAGGATATTATTGGATTGGTTATCTGAATAAAGCTGATAACCATACAGAAGTGGTAGGTAATGCATGACAGCATGCATAGGGAAACAGATGGAACCTGATTAACAAGTAGTGATGCGTTTGCACACACTCTTAAGGGTGGTTGAAAGTGTTTTGTGAGATTCCCCCAGCCTGGAAGTTGTTATTCACACCCATGCACTCTGGACAGTGGATGCTTAGAGCACTCATGTGGATCACTGGGATGCATTATGTGTGTTCCCTGTATTGGTTTTGAGGCAACACATGATTGAAAGATTATAGCACTATAAGGGCTACAGGTGTTGAGATATTGATCATTGCTGGACTCAAATTGATTTCCATTTTTTTTTAGAACCTCGTAGGTGTGAGTGGTAGACGACGAAGTCCTGAGGAGATCTCACAAGTGATTTTTGAGCCAAAACGTTGACATACTTTCCTATATGGTTCAAGACATTTGTGTGAAATAACGATATCATTGGGAATTGTACAGTTTATTATATGTCCTGTTTGTATTTATGTTTGTAAATGTGAGCACTGCGTCGCCTGCACTATAGTATTTACCTTTTCACACCTGAATATACTGTATGTTGATACATGCTGAATATTGCAACCAATATATTGATATATATATAAATATATATATATATAGATATTCACTGAAAAAACCATAGGTTTCAGGGACGTTATAGTTAGAAATTAGCATTTAAAAAACCTTAGAAATTCACTGAAAAAACCATAGGTTTCAGGGACGTTATAGTTAGTTGGACATTTCACTCATACAAAACCATAGAAATTCCCCCGTTATAGTTAGTTGAGCTAACTATAACTCGCGCCCCCGCAATGCATTGCTGATGACGTCACATATTACATCATTCATGACATGGTCAGTGACATCACTGATGACATCTCAAATGACATCACTGATGACATCATCCAATGACTGTGTGTTTCTGTAAAGTTTAAATGTGTTTTATATATATATTGGCCAAGTTGTATTAAAGAATGAGTGGGTGTATAAGTGTCTGGATGGAGGATTTAGTAGGTATGTGACTGACTGTATAAGTGAGTGATTAAATGTGTCTTACTGAATGCGTGGGTTAGTGACTAAACTGTGTGAATGTCTATATCAGTCTTCCTATTGCTGTGTAAGCTGCTGCATTGGTTGGTGAGTAGCTACATGAGTGTCTATATGGGTTATTGATTGGTTGCGTGAGTATTTGTATGGGTGCCTGAGTGTGTGTGTGGGTGGGTGGGAGGTGTGTGACTTTGTGCATAGATGTGAGTGGTTGATTCACTGGGTGTATGGGTTCAAGAGTGCATGTGGAAACAGCTGTATGGGTGGGTGAGTGTGTGTATGGGTGTGTTGGTGAGTGAATGGATAACTCAGTGCTACATGTCCAAGTAACTACATATGTAAAACACAGTGCATGTGAGAGTTGGAGTATATAAATGACTATACATGAGAGCCAGTGATTGTGAGAGTGGCTGTATGGATCAGTGTGTACTTGTATCAGTGATTGTATAAGAGAGTAAGTATATGTTAGTATCTGTATGAATAAGTGAGGTTGTGTGTGTATAACTGTATAGGTGAGTAAATAGAAGTGTGATTGATTCTTTGCATGACTGACTAGGTGTTTGAGTAACTCTGGATGAGTGGCGGTGTGTGAGTGTTTGTATAGGTGTACGAGGGCCTATAATAGTGTTGTATTGATGAGTCACTGCATGTATGAGTGACTGTATGGGTGAATGAGTGGATGTGTGTGTAGACCTATGAATCAGTGAGTGCGTACGTAGTAACTGGTATTGGTGTCTCTATTGTTTCGAAAATGGTAGTCTGTATTTTAGAGTGGGTGTATCAAAGGTTTTATTAAGGTATGAGGAGGTGCATCACATTTTCACGTGGATGATGTCATCAGTGATGTCATCAGTGATGTCATTTAAGATGTCATCAGTGATGTCATCAGTGATGTCATTGACCATGTCATGAATGATGTAATATGTGACGTCATCAGCAGTGCATTGTGGGCGCGAGTTATAGTTAGCTCAACTAACTATAACGGGGGAATTTCTATGGTTTTGTATGAGTGAAATGTCCAACTAACTATAACATCCCTGAAACCTATGGTTTTTTCAGTGAATTTCCAAGGTTTTTAAAATGCTAATTTCTAACTATAACTTCCCTGAAACCTATGGTTTTTTCAGTGAATTTCAAAGGTATTTCAAATGCTAATTTCTAACTATAAAGTGCCTGAAACCTATGGTTTTTTCAGTGAATTTCAAAGGTTTTTTAAATGCTAATTTCTAATTATAATGTTCATTAAACCTATCTTTTTTTCTGTGTTTTTAAATTATCATCCCATTCTCAACCTGGTCAAAACTGCAAATCTCACCACTTTTCCATCGATGCCTTCCGCCAAAAAAATCGCCACAAACAAGAGCCACAACTAACGCTAATGATATGCAAAGTAGGCGTTCCCGTGGAAAAAACAAACTAAAACACCACTTCCCCATATTTTCAACGACCAGCCAAATCTGCAATGCGATCCAAAAACCAGGCAATAAGCCGAGTTAGCAGTAAGAAATTAACATCAGCCATTAACTGGTGTAAGGAGGTGGACTATCTACAGCGTGAATTGGACCCAACTCACAGCCACATTTATTTATTTATTTATTTATTTATTTGTATAGCGCCTGAATCGACCCCCGAAGGGGTATCTCTGCGCTTTGGGCGGGCGGCATGGATGGAATGCGGATTTAATTAAATCAGAGACAAAGACAAAAGAATCAAAGACAGAAGAGGGTGGTCTTAAGCAGCTTCCTGAAATGCAAATAATCTGTACATTGTCTCAGGAGTAATGGAAGCTCGTTCCAGTAACGTGGACCAAGATGTGAGAGGGCCTTTCCTCCCAGTCTAGCCTTTCTGACTCGAGGTACCACCAGAAGATGTTTGGAACCTGAGCGCAAAGATCTCGAAGGTAAATACGGAATAAATTTCTCTGAGAGGTAAGAAGGGCCCAGATCGAACAGTGCCTTGTGTATTATGCAACAGAATTTAAATCTTATCCGTTGACGGACAGGAAGCCAATGAAGTTGCAGAAGCAGAGGGCGGGAGTGAGTCCTGGGGGGGGCATTGAGGACCAATCGTGCTGCCGTATTCTGGACTACTTGTAGTCTGCTGAGCGAAGCCTCATTGGCAGAGATCAACAGCCCATTACAGTAGTCCAAGCGGCTTAATACAAGGGCCTGTATTATAGTTTTCCGAATTGAGTCAGGGAGCAAAGGAAAGACTCGACGGAGCAGGCTCATTGTATGGAAGCAGGAACCCACTGTCTGTGCAGTGTGTTCCTTCATTGTGAGGGCTTGGTCCAAACGAACGCCCAAGTTCTTCACAGTAGATTTGGGGGCAGGATAGGCACCCAAATCGGTCGGCCAACACTCTGGTGTCCACAAGGAGGGGGCCTCTCCAAAGAGCAGAATCTCTGTTTTCCCCACATTACACTGGAGGAAGTTGCTCTTCATCCAGTGTGAGATGGCTCTCATCCCAGAGGAGAAGGCCAACTGTACAGATGGATCAAATTTGTCAAATGGGAAAAGTAGCTGCGTATCGTCCGCATAGGATATGGGAATAAACCCATGTATCCGTAGGAGATTGGCCAGGGAGCAACATATATGTTGAACAATGTAGGGCTCAAACAAGAGCCCTGAGGTACTCCCTTGGACAGTTCCATAGGTGCGGAGCGATACGGGCCTAAGTTGACAGTTTGGGAGCAAGCAGATAGAAAGCTCGTCATCCATTGTAAGGCAGAGTCCCTTAATCCGATCTCCTCCAGTCTTCTGAGCAATATCCGGTGTGACACTGTGTCGAACGCGGCAGATAGATCCAGCAGCACCAGTATCGTAGAGTGTCCCTTGTCTAGTGTCATCCTGATGTTATCTGTGACCGCTAGCAGGGCAGATTCGGTGCTGTGTTTGGGTCTAAAGCCGGACTGGGAGGAATCTAAGCACCCAGTAAGTTCGACATGGTTGGAGAGATGGGTGTTAACATATTTCTCCAGGAGTTTGCTCAGAAACGGGAGAAGAGAGATAGGGCGGAGGTTGGTAAGATCCGTCAAAGGGATTTTTGGGTTCTTACGAATAGGCCTAACCTGTGCCGCTTTCCATTCTAGTGGAACATGGCCCTCTCTCAGAGAGAGATTAAGAAGAGATTCGATCGAGGGGGACAGTTGATCAGCGAGAGAGGTGACCACTTTAGCCGGAATAAGGTCTAAAGGGGATCCTGATTTCACCTTAGAAATCAGTGACTTGACCTCTATTGATGACAGTATAGGGAAACATTCTAACAACTGCGGGGTTGTCTGTGGAGATTGGTCAGATATAAGTGGGGTCAGGGGCTGAGGTCCTGGGGAGATGATTTTTTCATAAATAAGCTCTATTTTTTGAGAGAAATATAGAGCAATGTTGTCACATAACGTTTGTGTGGGTGCCTCAGAATTTTCACAGGCCTTAGGTTTGATAAAGGACTGGAGAATATGATGTAGGATTTTGGGGGCATTTCCAGCCTGGGCTAGTTGTAGAGCTATGTGGGTTTTTCGTGCAGCTTTTAAGTTTTTATGGTAGCTGGACAGAGTGGTAAGGAATGAATCTTTGTACTTTTCGTCATGAGAGATGCGCCAACATCTCCCTTTTTTCCTACATAGTTGTTTCTGTACTCGCAACTGAAGGGAGTACCAGGCATTCTGTGGGCGTTCAGGGAGTTTTGGGAGGGGTTTAAGTGGTGCAAGATGGTTGATAGTCGTGGAGACAGCAAATTTGTATTTTGCCAAGGCTTCTTCTATATTTTCAGGCTCAGAGTTCCAAGGCATAGAAAAGGAGGCTTGAAAGCTCTCTGGGGGGACTTTTTTCCACTGTCTACCAGTGCGAGGGGTGACAGGATAAGATTTCTTCGATTCCCTTGAGCACTTAATAAAAAATTTAATTAACGAATGATCAGACCAAGGTCATTGTTGGGGGATATTCCCAAAACGCCATGGCCCCTCAGCCGCACAATAGCTGAATGTTGGGACATGTGGGAACCAAGTATGTGTGAAGGAGGCAAGTCACCCATCAATAATAATGCACACAATACCAAGTGTAGCGGTGACGTGCTGGACAGACCTCACTATGCAGAGCACAAACCTCTCCATGTGTACATATACTACTGATACTTGTAGTGTTGTGCACAGTGGACGCAACCATGTTACCTCAGGCAATGGGGAAGATCTTGGTCATGTAGCTGTGTTGTCCCCCCCTGGAAGCGTAAGCGGAGTGGGCTGGTCTAACATATGGCACTCCAGCTTAGGAGTATGAATAAATAGGCTGGGGCTCTGGGCGTGGTTCACTTGTGGGAAGGCCAAAGCGTCTGCCAGAGCGGCGGCCCTCACCCTGCCACGTAGCTGCTGCCATGACCGCAGGCCTCCTCGACACAGGCCCCCTGCGAACCCAGCAGCACAGCACCGCAGACTTATGTCTGTACAGACTACTGCCTTCGATCTACACTGCGGACAGCAGGGCTCACAATTCAGATGTAGTGGCGATTGCAGATCACGCAGTCCAGTAGGCAAGACACATTGCTGCCACTGCGCCCCGCCCGGACCACGCATGATCGCAGGCTGCGTACACGCTGAGCGCCAAAGGTACCACTAACTCACTGCACCATAAGTCATCGCCACATGGCCTTATTAAGGCAGAATTCATTAGACAAAAGACATTGCTCCCAGTGCGGCCCGCCGGGACCACGTATCATCGCAGGGTGCGCACACGCTGAGTGCTTCAGGTGCCACTAACTGTGCAGCTCAACTCAACGCCACGTGGCTGTGCGCCCATCCTGACCACTGCCTCTGTCCTACACTGGGGTTAGCACGGTTCACAATTCAAGATTAGTAGTGATGCAAATTGTGTAAGAGACTATAATGGGTTAATAAGATCAAATGCTCCCAATCTGTGCAGCTCAAGTCAACGTCACCTGGCTGTGGGCCTTTGCTAACCGCTGCCTCCGGCCTACACTGTGGAAGACCGGCGACACATGGTGCCACTAACCCTGTTCAACACAAGCCGATCCCACATGTGGAACTGTGTCCTGAGTCCTGAATGGCAGTGACCCCAACTCCGTGAGAGAACCACAGCACCAGACTCCCTTCGATTAATGAGGTGTATTTGCATATGGAAGGCCGGCGACACATGGTGCCACTAACCCTGTTCAACACAAGCCGATCCCACAGGTGTAACTGTGTCCTGAGTCATGAATGGCAGTGACCCCAAGTCCGTGGCAGCGACCACAGCACAAGACTCCCTTCGATCAGTGAGGCATATTTCCATATGGAAGGCCGGCGACACGTGGTGCCACTAACCCTGTTCAACACAAGCCGATCCCACATGTGTAACTGTGTCCTGAGTCCTGAATGGCAGTGACCCCAACTCCATGAGAGAACCACAGCAGCAGACTCCCTTCGATTAGTGAGGCGTATTTGCATATGAAAGGCCGGCGACACATGGTGCCACTAACCCTGTTCAACACAAGCCGATCCCACATGTGTAACTGTGTCCTGAGTCCTGAATGGCAGTGACCCCAAGTCCGTGGCAGCGACCACAGCACCAGACTCCCTTCGATCAGTGAGACATATTTCCATATGGAAGGCCGGCAACACGTGGTGCCACTAACCCTGTTCAACACAAGCCGATCCCACATGTGTAACTGTGTCCTGAGTCCTGAATGGCAGTGACCCTAACTCCGTGAGAGAACCACAGCAGCAGACTCCCTTCGATTAGTGAGGCGTATTTGCATATGGAAGGCCGGCGACACATGGTGCCACTAACCCTGTTCAACACAAGCCGATCCCACATGTGTAACTGTGTCCTGAGTCCTGAATGGCAGTGACCCCAAGTCCGTGGCAGTGACCACAGCACCAGACTCCCTTCGATCAGTGAGGCATATTTCCATATGGAAGGCCGTCAACACGTGGTGCCACTAACCCTGTTCAACACAAGCCGATCCCACATGTGTAACTGTGTCCTAAGTCCTGAATGGCAGTGACCCCAAGTCCGTGGCAGCAACCACAGCACCAGACTCCCTTCGATCAGTGAGGCATATTTCCATATGGAAGGTCGGCGACACGTGGTGCCACTAACCCTGTTCAACTCAAGCCGATCCCACATGTGTAACTGTGTCCTGAGTCCTGAATGGCAGTGACCCCAACTCCGTGAGAGAACCACAGCAGCAGACTCCCTTCGATTAGTGAGGCGTATTTGCATATGGAAGGCCGGCGACACAGGGTGCCACTAAACCTGTTCAACACAAGCCGATCCCACATGTGTAACTGTGTCCTGAGTCCTGAATGGCAGTGACCCCAAGTCCGTGGCAGCGACCACAGCACCAGACTCCCTTCGATTAGTGACGGGTATTTGCATATGGAAGGCCGGCGACACGTGGTGCCACTGAACCTGAACTACGCAGGCCGGTGGGGCCACCAACCTATGCATGTGGCTGTGGGCCCTTGCTCACCGCTACCTCTGGCCTACACTACGGCCAGCAGGCCTCACAATTCACATAGAGTCCTGATTGCACATGACGCAGACCAGTAGGCAAGACACATTGCTCCCAGTGCTGCCCGTCCGCACCAAGCATCATCACAGGCTCATACAGTCTCAATGCTTCTGGTGCCACTAACTGTGCACCTTAACGTGGCTATGGGCCCTTGCTGACCGCTACCTCTGGCCTACACTGCGGTCATCAGGGCTCACAATTAAAATTATTTCTTGATTCATTAACTACAGAGTCCACTAGGCAAGTAACTATCACAGTCCTAAACCCTACATAATATCCTTTTAGTATCCTTGCTTCAAGAACTTTTTTTATATCAGTTATAGTTTAGTACAATGACCATCTTCAAGTGCAAACGAACACTCAATAGCAGTCTACACTGCGGGCAGCAGAGCTCGCAATTTGATTTTTAAATGCTAATTTCTAACAAGAAGATTGTACTCAGAAAATACAACACTTTGTCAGTGTATTCTATACTTATTTATCTATTACTTATACTTATTTCATCTTTTCATGATACGCCTACACTGCGGTCAGTATGGCTCACAATTAAAATTAAGTATTGATTCATTAATTACAGAGTCCACAAGGCAAGACTATCACAGGCCTAAAATCTACATAATATCCTTTTAGTATCCTTTCTTCAAGAACATTTTTTATATCAGTTATAGCTTTAGTACAATCACCAAATTAATTTTCAAGTGCAAACGAACACTCATTAGCAGTCTACACTGCAGGCAGCAGAGCTCGCAATTCCAACTTTGGACACGTGGTGCCACTAACCCTGTTCAACACAAGCCGCGACACGTGGTGCCACTAACCCTGTTCAACACAAGCCTGCGACATATGGTACCACTAACCCTGTTCAACGCAAGCCGCGACACGTGGTGCCACTAACCCTGTTCAACACAAGCCAATAGCACATGTGGAACTGTGTCCTGAGTCCAGAATGGCAGTGACCCCAAGTCCGTGGTAGCGACCACAGCACCAGACTCCCTTTGGTTAGTGAAGCATATTTCCATATGCAAGGCCGGCGACACGTGGTGCCACTAACCCTGTACAACACAAGGCGCGACACGTGGTGCCACTAACCCTGTTCAATACAAGCCGATCCCACATGTGGAACTGTGTCCTGAGTCCTGAATGGCAGTGACCCCAACTTTGTGGCAGCGACCACAGCACCAGACTCCCTTCAGTTTTATTTGTTGTTGTTTTCTTTAAATAAAATGTTTTATATGTAAACCTATACATGACTAAGATTCTTGTTTGTCCAACCGCACAGGGACACTTCCGGGCCCAAGAAGGTTGTTGGGGGTATGTTGGTAATGTGGGAAGAGGGTGCGTTACCTGCTGATGTGGGGAGAGGCAGCGTGAAAGGGGTATCTCTCACAGAAAGAACTCCGATATGTTTTCAGAAATGCCTCGGACAGATGCCAGCTGACGGACTCAATCACAAAATGGTTTTTCAATGCTTATGTAGTGTGATTTATGAACAGTTCGCACCCAGGCTCGCAGAGGGACAACTGCGGCCCATCCGCTCGACTCACACATGCAGTACTACGACCTGTCTGCTCCCAAAGGAACAGCAGCGTAGTACCTCGCAGAGGTACAGGCACAGTAGCGTACTAGCTCGCAAACGTAGAGAGCTGCGAGCCGACGGACTGGCTTCTAACGGCATAGCTGCGAAGTGGTGATGTTGGGCAGACGGAGTGTGAAAGAGTTATCTCGCAGAAACAGAGCTCCCGTATATTAAATTGCTCCCGAGACCTTTCTTTTATATTTTCACTCGATGCCAGAAAGCGCGCTTTCTGGACCAAGACCTTTCTCCCTGCCAAATTTGGCGTAATTCCGTTCAGCAGTTTGACCTGTAGCCTTGTCTAAAGTTTTCTATGGAAAATCCATTGAGAAAACACGTTTTTACACCACCCACATAGCTACCTGTCGCAGGCGTACTCACTGTTGGTGTGCAGGTCAGTGGTCTAGTTGTCAACATGTCACGGCCACTCCCTGAGGGCAGGTTTGCACACACACCACACCCATCTGGCACATGTGTCACAGGCCATGTGACCACGCAAATATAATGGATCCACAACGTCACATCCTTTATTGCCGGTGGTGACTGGATGGCGGACGCTCCACGGGTCTCAATCATAAAGACTCCATGAAAAGTTGCGCAGAGGGTTAGTCGCAACCTGAGCTCTATGGCCGTCAGGGGCCTACTACCACGTGACGCGGACTTGATCTCCACAGGATTATTGCCACCCGAAGCTGATGTGGCCGGCAGGGGCCTAGCGTTACTGCAAACAAATGATGGACTGACAATGCAAACATTCTCCCCCAGTCAAAAGATCTGTGTTAAATCCATCGTTCTTTTGCCCACTACGCCACCCCAGTTTGGACCCAGCCATATGCAAATCAGTCTTGACCCTGTGCCCCATGGGAACAGTCCAGACCGAACTGCCAGGCCAGGTCCTCCCTGGACCGGAAACAAGCATCCTGGGCATGGTGAGCAAAAAAACTATGGATTTAGGCCCAGATCTCTGTACTGGGGTGAATGTATGACATTGTTCTGCATTTGGTCCATCAACTGTTGTTTTTGCATTTGTCACCCCGAGTGGGACGGGTATGCCCAGATGTGTGTCCCGTGCTCTCCATGCCACTGGAATCAAGCTATCCTGGCTGAAGAGGGGTGAAACCCCGAAACCGGTCCTAGGATGCTTGTTTCCAGTCCAGGGAGGACCTGGCTTGGCAGTTCGGGCTGGACTGTTCCCATGAGGCACAGGGTCAAGACTGATTTGCATATGGCTGGGTTCAAACTTGAATGGCATGGTGAGCAAAAAAATGATGGATTTAGGACCAGATCTCTGTACTGGGGTGAATGTATGACATTGTTCTGCATTCGGTCCATCAACTGTTGTTTTTGCATTCGTCAGGGGCCTAGCACCACGTGGCGCGGACTTGAGTTGCACAGGGTTACTGCCACCCGAAGCTAATGTGGCCGTCAGGGGCCTACCACCACGTGGCGCAAACTTGAGTTGCACAGGGTTAGTGCCACCCGAAGCTGATGTGGCCGTCCGGGGCCGTCGACCACGTGGCGTGGACTTGAGTTGCACAGGGTTAGTCGCACCCTAAGTTCTGTGGGCGTCAGCGGCCTACCACCACGTGGTGCTGACTTGCGTTGCACAGGGTTAGCGGCACCAAAAGCTGATGAGGTCTCCGCCATTGATGACTCAGGACTCAGCGACATGTGTGAGATCTGCCGGGCCCCAGAGAAGCTGATGTGGTCTCTGCCATTCATGACTCAGCGACATCTGTGAGATCTGCCGGGCCGCGGAGCTTTGACGGGCACGTGGAGTGCCCACTGGTAGACACTCCGGTGGCAGCAGGTAATTATTTGGTCATGGATGCGCAGGGGCGGCAGTATCTCTCTCTCTCTCTCTCCCACTTCCCTCTCTTCACTCTCTCTCTTCCTTCCTTTTCTTCTCTTTCTCTATCTCCCTTCTCCCTTTCTCACTCCTTTCTTTCCTTCCCTCTCTTTTTCTCTCTGGCGTTTTTTTCTTCTCTGTGTCTCACTCCTTTGATATGCGCATTACACACGTCCTTATTTTGTGCTTTATTTTCCAGGCTGTGTCGTCGACATTCATGGTCCCGACAGGAGTCTTCCGCCTTGTTGTTTTGTGTTCAGTTTGTTAAATTTAGTTTATCCTTTATATATACGTTTACGAAAAAATACAGTTTGTTTAAAAAAAAAAAAAAATTCAATAAAGTTTTTGGTTGTTACTTAAGGGCTGTGTGACTCTTTCTCGTTCTTATTACTGTTATTTCGTGGTGTCCACCATGGTGTTACATTTTGGGGCAGTTAGCACGGGAATACTGGTGATGTCTGCAGTTTGCACCAGCTTCTGAATAGTGTGTTATATTAATCTCAACTTTAGTTGCATTAAAGTGCTGATAATGAAATGCAGAGTAGGCGTTACAGTGCAAAAAGACACGAGGTGCACCTTTGAGATTTATTCTAAATACTAAAATCCTGTATTGAATTGCACTGTGGTAGTGGGTGCACTTACAGTGTACACACAAAATCAATGAAGAAATGTCATTGTATTTATATTGATTGGGAATAGTGGGTCAGGTGCTGGATCTTGACGGGATACACTGCCCAGTTCATTTATTTTTCTGTACACGAAAAAACCACATCACAACTGTGACAACAACTGTGATGCGAAACAAATTCCGGCGATAAGCCGCATTAGCACCAGGGATTTTACACCTGCTTTCTGCTGCTGTTAAGCAGGACGACTACCTGCAGCATGAAAGGGAACACAACCAAGAGCCACACCGAAACACCCACAGGTGCCATACAGTCAATGAGCATGATACACGGATACCCATGAGGTCCACAACACTCATCGCAACAACCCCAGGACCGCCAATGCCCCCCGAACCCGCATCTGAGCAAGTGTGTCCGTGTGGTCATTGTGTTAGCATGATAGGCACGGGCCCTGCAACATCACAGTTTCAGCGGACGTTACCATGTCACCTCAGTGTTGGCAGTGAGCCCGGACATGTAGCTACGCACGCATCCTCCTGTATGCACAAGCGGAGTGTGCTGGTCCGGCATACACAGGTCAGCGCAGGGGTCTGCCTATCCGGCAAGGGGAACGGGGTGTTTCGGACATGTCCGTGTTCAGGAAGTGCGGTAAGTGTGTCTCTGTGTTCTGGTGTGGCCGCCACAAGGGCCGCAGCAGTCGATGTTGTACAGTGGCATGCACCACCTCCAAACTGCAGTCTCACGGTGTGGTTGGAATGCCGCAGGACATGCGCGAATAGGCATTACAATGGTGTGCCGTAGGAGTGCACGGGATACAACAGTGCACCATACAAAAGTGTGGGGGCTCGTGGGAGGGAGGAGCAGCTGTTTGGCAATGTAACACACAGTGAACCCGCCCATGTGCCACGTGCTGGGCATCTCATCCATGATGACCAGGGTCGCAGACATCCCACAACACTCACGACTGGCCTCTGTACACATCCTGTATGAATGCAGCTGGAGAACTTACTGTAGGGATGAAAGGTTCTTTGTCTGAGCTATCTTGCAGTAGCACATCTGCTGCTCCGAGAAGGAACTTGCAAGTGGCCAGCCCCCCCCTGACAGATACGATAATATTTGCATCCGTCTCCCACACTACGCACTGCCCGATTTGAGAACAACGAGTACACATCCCACACTCAAAAGTCCTTCGTCGTAGTTAGCGTGCGTGAAATGGCCTTCACACGTACTCCCACCACACCCCTGCCCTGCACCCAATGCACACCGACCCGGCTCATTGCACCAAGCTGTGCCATTTCATCCACAAGACTGGCACACGGCAAGCCAGTGCAGCTACAAGCAGAGCCACTGACGCAATGGCAGAGCATCCCGAACACATGGTCGACTCCATGCACGTCCACCTATACCTTGCACGTCTGCTGCATGTCCTGGGTGCACTGCCTTTGGCAGTACTGCGGATCACTTACCGGCTGTGCTTCCGCATTGCGGACGTCACCTGCGTTCAACCTGTATTGCAATGTCGCACGTGCCTATCCGAGTGGTGCATGGACGTGTGCCTCTCCAACGAGTGGGTAGCTGACATGGATTACGACAGGTGTGTGCGCCCCTGTTGGCCCATGACCAGGACTGTCATGGTGATGCCCGTTTATGGCATGCATGGATGTTTGGCATGCATGTTGGGAACTGGGCCTGGGAGATTGCACGTGTCGTAGTATGCAGTGAGCAAATTGACCCACTTCCCGATTCTGCTTTGGTGCACATTGGGTACAGTGGTTGGAGTCAGCACATCTGTCCCGGTCAGCTGATGGATTACGTCGACGACATGTCAAATATTGTGGCCAACCATCACTCATTAGAGATAGTGGCTTACGCAGCTGCACTCGCGTTCATGGACGAGTGACAAGGTACCTGCAACCACGACTCGATGTGCCACATTGCACGTGTCCCTCCTCATCATTGCACATTGTACATCTGGTCATATGTCCCAAAACAACAGTGGACATGGCTGCATTGGCGTCGAATCATGTCCGAAGCGCGGACAACGAACGCTGCTTGACACTGACGTGTGTTGGTGATGGATTACCCCGAGGTGAACATGGACGTTTTCCTACGTTCCTTATTCAGGTATGCTGCTGCATTTCTCTGCATATCGTGGCACTACTCTTGGCCATACTGACACGCACTTTTTTTTATAAAGTTTCCACATTTTCACTTGTCTCCAAATGTGTAGTGTCTTCATTTGTATGCCAATGCGTGTGTCACGGACTCTCTGGCTGCCTGCCATACGTGAATTGCTACCCCATCCGGACTGTGGGTTTGTACTTATGCGTTCTCATGTGCCTGTTTCGTACTGACGCTTTTGGACGTTTATCCACCTCAGCCGAGTGCATTTGTGTCCTGTGTTAGATTGTGCAAATCTTTGTGTTTGGACAACATTGTGTTGGATGTTGGTGTACTCTGCTTCCTATGTGTGTGTGCTGCATTGTGTGTGAGATGTCCCTTCATGTGAGCTTTTGTTCACCCTTCTCCCTTTCCGGCAGTGTGGTTTTCACTTCTACGCTTGTTCAGTGGTGTGATGTTCGCGATTTGTGTGACTTGTGCTCCTTGTTGGTGTGTTTCATTTTGGCCATGGTTTGTCTATAGTTGTGCTGTACTTAATTGTGCATGTGTACCATTGTGGCCATCTTCCCCCGTCCCCCCACTCCCTGCTTCTTCCTCTTCCTGGTGCTGTTGTGTCTGTAATTTTGTTGCTCCACACATAAATACATGTAATAAACAAATTAGAATAGTTCCTTGATTCTTTTAGGTTTCAAAACTTCTCTCTATTGGTTTTTTAAAAACTTTCCATATAAACTGTTTTTTTAATAATCAAGGACACATAGAAGTCAGAAGTGCAACGTATTCTATCAACACACTTTCTAGAACATTCTACAACACGTGCAGGTTAAAAGTTCATCAATTTTTTTAAACCGAACGATATTTTTTGCAACATTTTCTCAAACATTTAACGGCACGTGCAGGTTAAAAGTTCACGATTGTTTTAAGTTCGAACAGTGCCTTCCACATGCAAGTAGCAGGTGTGGTTGAGTTGAGCAAATGTTATCCTATGATATGTACTCCACGTTTAAACTGCTTTTTCTTAACCAATCACAAAGATGCTTTTCCACCAAACGAATGTGCACCCTACTTTTAAAAAACAATGCTTTTCATCTCCCAATCAGGTATCGTTTTGTACGGCAAAAAAAAGTAGTTCCCCATCTTTAAACATATCTCTTATTCTACGAACGGACTGCATGAGCTACAGACATCTATCCATTCCTCCCAGCCATACCTTCAAAATGCTAGTGTGGATCGTAGGACATAGCTATGTTTTCTGGTGCAAGAGGTATGCAGAACAGAGACGTATTGACTTAGACCTAGGTTTACAAAATGTGGACATTAAATGGTTTGGACAAAGAGGATTGAAGTGGCACCAATTGTTGCCTTTGGTTAAAACCTGTTTGCATCTCCAACACCCTGACCTCATGATTGTGCACTGTGGTGGAAACGACCTAGGCACATTGGCGGGGGTAGGTTTGGAAATGCTAATGAAGGACACGTTTCGACAATTGATATTGCTTTTGCCTCAATCTGTCTTTGTATATTCCAATATATGCCAAAGACAGAAGTGGAAATGGTCAAACCAATTTTGTCCTCAGATTGAAAAATCTAGGAAGAATGTCAACAAAGCTGTGTCTGCATACCTCAGAGACCATAGAATGGGGTCGATCTACAACAATAACATACGTTTTCATATGGCTGATATCTACAGAAGTGATGAAGTACACTTCACAGATCAGGGAAATCGAGTTTTTCTGAATAACCTGAAGCTGTGCATGCGCACTTATATGTAGCTCCAACTAATAAACACAAGGGCTCTTTTTAGAGCCGCCTTATATTCCCAATATCGGTTCACAGAGTGACAGCTGCGATCCGGCTAGCACAGGGAGACCTGCGGGCCGTCGAGCACCCTCGCAGAGGGACACCTGCGGCCCATGGGCTCAGCTCGCACAGGGAGAGCTACGGGCCATCGGCTCGGCTCGCACAGTGTGAGCTACGGGCCATCGGCTCGCAAACGCACACCAGCATGCTGGCTTTCAGAGGGAGAGCTCCGGTCTAACTTGCAAAGGGACACCAATGGGCCAACGACCCTTCTAGCAGACACACACCTATCAGCTAACGGACTCACTCGGACATGTACAGCTAGGGACACGACGGCTCGCAGACGCACAGCTGCAAGCCGACGGACTGCTACTGTTTTATGCTTTAGGGTGGTACAGTGGTGTTTGGGTAGTGTAGGGGGTTGTGCTCAGGGTAGTATTTTAGGGTAGTGCAGTGGTGTTTGGGTAGGGGGTCGTGCTGGGGGTAGATTTAGGGTTTAGGGTAGTGTACTGGTGTTTGGGTAGTGTAGGGGATCGTGCTGGGGTAGTGTTTTTGAGTTTACGACAGTGCAGTGGTGTTTGGGTAGTCTTTGAGTAGTGTAGGGGGTCGTGCTGACAGACTGACTCACAGAGCTCCGAGCCGACGGACGGGCTTCTAAAGACATAGCCGCGACCTGGTGATATGAGGAGAGGCAGCCTGAAAGGCATATCTCACACAGACACAGATGCCAGTGTTGCCTCGCAGAGGTAAAACTACGAACCTGATGGCTGCTACACGGAGAGATGCGAGCTGACGGAGTAAATCACAAAATGGCTGCCAACACTTCCTGGTTTCAACCATTCACAGCCAATAAGCCGCAAGCTGCTGCTTGTAACCACTCAGCCAATCACATGTCAGAATTCTCAAATATCGATATCTGTAAAATTTGATATTTCTCCAAAAATACTGAACGGATTTACACCATTTAAACAAAAGCGTGCTTTCTGGACCATCACCTTTCTCCCTGCCAAATTTGGCGTAATTCCGTTCAGCAGTTTCACCTGTAGTCTTCTGTAACGTTTCGTATGGAAATTGCATGGAGAAAACACGTTTTAGGACCCTCTTTTTTTCTCAGCCCCTCCTACACCATTCACCCCCAAACTTTCAATATAAGAGCTAATCCAAAAAAGAGAAACTTTTTGGATAATTTTATAAAGATTCGTCAAACGATGCCAAAGTTACAAGCACATACAAGGCTCCAGAAGGGAGACCGCGCAACCCCCTCCCAACATAAGTGAAGCCCCGGGGCTGCGCGGACCCCAGCGGCCCCCCGCCACCCCTGCGAGCCCCTGCTATTATTTTTTAAGAAATACCCCCGCAACCTAGCCCACCCAAGGGCCTCATTAAAATAAAACGTGAGAACCCGCGACCCCAGCGCAAATTTTTGCCCATTTTTTTTTTTTAAATGATTTTTTGGGCCCTGAGCAGACCTAGTGGGTCAGGGTTTTTCTACCCTGCCCCCTTCTCTTGTTTTATACCTTTGTTTCTCCGTTTTCGGGTGACTCGCTTCTACCGAGCCACAATATGGCTGCGAACACTTCCTGGTTTGGAGTGCTAGCAGCCAATCACAGTGAAGCTCGCGCACGCGACTTAGGCTCCGCCCAGATATCAAAACTTTTATTTTTCTAATTTCTCAGCAACTACTGAATGGATTTACACCATTTTTAAAAAGATCGCTTTCTGACCCAAGCACTACCTTTCTACCAAATTTGGAGTAATTCCGTTCAGTAGTTTCAGCTGTAGCCCTGCACAAATTTTCCTATGGGAAATTGATTTTTTGACTCTTATTTTTTGAATTTCTCAAAAACTACTGAACGGATTTACACCATTTAAAAAAAAGGTCGCTTTCTGAACCAAGCTCTACCTTTCTGCCAAATTTGGGGTAATTCCGTTCAGCAGTTTGAGCTGTAGCTCGTAGCAAAATTTCCTATGGAAATTAACATGGAGAAAACGTGTTTTGGGACCCCCCTTTTTTCTCAGCCCCCGCTTGATGAATCACCCCCAAACTTTCAGGATAGGAGCTGACCTGAATAGACTTTTTTTGGGGAGAATTTCAGGAAGATTCGTCAAACGGCGCCAAAGTTATTAGCAAATCAAAAAATGCTTTTCCTATGGAAACTAGGTTTTAACTATAACTACCTACTGGCGACCGCCAGTAGGTAATATATATGTGTATGTATATATATACATATTTATATATATATATATATGTATGTATATATATATATATATATATATATATATATATATATATATATATATACTTATTAGAAATTGCTGGGGTATGATGTACAAAGACTACTCTGGAAGAAATGACATGGAGCAGGGTGCCATTGCTCTGGGGGCGGGATGTAGTGGGGACTGTGTCTTATTGTGAACCCCGGATCTCATTATTTCGCCACTTAGCCACTACACTGTCATGTATACTATTACCTCTTTACATGGTATTGTCCTTCTATTGTACACTATATTTGCTGGAATGATGTGTCAACCAATGTTTAAAAACTAAAAAAGTGTGCATTGTGGAGAGGATAAGCTCATTGAGCGGGTGAGATGGAGAAAATATCCAGGTCCACCTCCAGGAGGAGCCTCCTCTTATTTTGAAATTTTTAAGTTCCCCCCACAGTGTGTACCTCTATGATCAACGCATTGACAGAGTATGCAAACTCCTGACACATGAACACCACCAATGAGGTTGTATGAAGTCAGATAAAGTAGCTCCCTGTATTAATCTATAACAAATGCCTACCTCCTTCTCCCTGTAGCTTCTCCTCCTCTTGCGTTTGTTTGGCTGCATCCTGGAGGTAGTACCAGCTCTCTGGTTGGTTGGCAGTGAGCAAATAGGTGAATTGCCAGGGTATAAACTGCATTAATGTGTTAGGTGCATCGGTTTAATCAGGTGTGTGTATGATTCAGGTGAGGGAATACTATTTTTCCTATACTTTTCCATTCTGAGTTGTCCTTAGCAGAGGCAGAGCTCTCTGACTCCACAGGAAAGATCTCTGCCAAAGGGCTTATATCTGAAATCCGGTTGTAATGTTACTAGAATTAACTTCAAGTGCACAATTTTTGTTGTTGCAAGGCAGGGAACCCTTGCATATATTACTAGTAAGTGGAGATTGCCACCTGGCTTTGGAAAATAGCATATAGACGGATATCTCCACCTAGGTGCTGGAGAAAATCTACATGGATGGATTTCTCGGCACATAGATTTCTGTTTGTAAGTAGGGCCCATAGCATTAAATCATTGCTGGGTCTAGTAGGTTGTTGTAGTAAAGTCAATCGCCCCTACATAGCATGTAGATTGTAGATGCTGTGGTATGCACATATCTGTTAAATGTTGTGTATATTAGTTGTTCTGAAATGTATCTAACATTGGAAGAACTGAAAATATGGCTGAAAATTCTAGTTGTTTTCATAATGCCAAGTATAAGTTCATTTGTATACATTCTAGGGTATCTCAAATGCATTGCCCATTCGTGTTCTCATTTTGGTCAGTTATGCCCACAACTTCCTCATAAACGTTCTAACTGGCCACGGAGCAAAGGTGCCTTGTGCAGTGAGGCACATTCAGCCTCTCGAATTACTGTGTGAGAGACAGAATTTGGATGTGTGGATCACAGCTCAGTATTGCACATGCAGTAACAGAGACCTGCTAGGGATGGAAGACGTCAGTGCCTAATGCATAAGCTTTACAATACCTCTATTGTGAGGAAAGCGGTTACACATTGTGATGCAGCCAACAATCGTGCTCTCTAAAAGGGGCTCAGAGGTAGCGTGTAGTCGTCCTTGGATCACTGTCTCTTCCCTGAAATTGCCACACATATTGAAAGCTATTGTACACTGAAAGCTTCCACTTTTCAGACTGTTGCTCTCTGCCCTTGGCCGTCGGCGACCATTCAATACCTTGTGTCGACAGCAACCATCAGAAAGCATTGAAGCATTCCTTTCCTACTCACACGATAGGTGTAGGGAACAACCGTGTGTAACCCCTTTACCTTGGAGGGGAGGGTTTGTGGCATGTGCATGAAGGTTTAAACTCCGCAAAAATGCTGGTAAGCATAGCAAATATGCAGTCATGAAATCCGTGCAGTTCTTCTTAAAGTGGAATGTCTGAAAAATATGAAGGGATATATGACCTCCCAGGCATTCCACCAAAATAAAGAAAGTAAAGCTGCCGGTATCTTTTCATACTTTCTCCTAGCACCAAACAGTAGATGGACTGTGCCTCCACTTAAAAAAACAAAACAAAAAAAGAAGCACAATGGGCTATTGGAATTTTCACTGATTCCTGGCCCTGATCATTTCAATGAGAGTGGATAACATCTTCTTTATCTCTTATTAGAGGTGAAAACATGTCTTCCACTGAAAGAAAGATATGCAGCTCTATGTAACTATGCAAATGAGTCTACACAAAATTTCCTGACTGGTTAGAAAGCTGTTAATGTTCATTTATGTTTTTTTTTCTGAAATCAGAGGATAAAAGGTTGGTGGGATAATAGAAGCACGTTAAAAGTTGAAGGCAGCAACACCTCTTCCCCCCGACTTATTGCGTCGACTTAAGTGATAGTCTGTTAGCACAAAAGGTTTTCAAAATATCGTGCTTACTGCACTTAGATTCTGTTGTCCATCACAGTACAGGAAAAGCACATGCTAGGTACAAGAGTATAAACTCAAGGTTTGAGGTCAGTGTTTGCTTTGGTTGTTAGCCTGGTTTAAGTCCCTTGCCATCTGGTTTTTGCAGATAAGAGCTGCATGCTTTTTTCAGCTGCCATATACCAAGAAGGAAATGTGTAGCTGATATAGGTCCCTCAACACTGAAAGTCCACAGATGCAATAGACTGCATTGGCCTACCCGTTGCAGAGATAGTGAAGAATGAATGGCTGAAATATTTAATATGGTGTTCTAGTTGTTCCGCACTTCTGCTTTGCGGTGCTTCGAGCAACAACTGAACAAAAAGTTGTGATTTACCTAAAGGCGACTAGTTCTCCTAATAAAATCTTAGAGGGTGCTACTATATGTAATATGGTATTTTGAGGACCTCCGAGTGCTCATTACAGCAACATTTTTGTTTCCCAAATTGGTGAGCATTAGTAAAAAATGGCATAAATGATAGTCCCATAAAAATGGCCTATGAGAGGGAATTTTCGTGTCGCCTTAGCTTTGCAATTTCTAGCTCCACCCTCCTATTTTACTTTGTTGACTTCTTCGGTTGCAGAAATTTCATTAGATACAAAATGCCCTACTTTAGGAGATCCAGAAAAATCCTTCGGAAATAGAATGTTTCAACCTTTCTGTATTACTATTAACTCCAGATTTAACGTTTTCCACAAATACATGAGAAATTATCTATGGCATTAACATCCCTACAAGCTTTCTTACACGTGTTTGCCTTTTATTTCAACCATCCTATTGTAATGAAAAACATTTATTGTATTTTCGTGAAGTGATGCCTATTACCATATTACTCTAAGGTACCCATGCATCAAACGAAATACCGGTCGCAAAGGGGCAGATTCGCAGAATCTGCCCCTTTGCGACCGGTATTTTTGCATTTGGGATGCACCATCCCAAATGCAAAAATCGCTAAATAAGGAATCGCAAAATTTGCGATTACTTTAATTGCGATTGCACTTAAGGAGTCGCAAACTGCGATTCCTTAAATACAATGCATTAAAGAAAAAAAATTGCTATTTCGCAATTAAGAATCGCAAATTACCGTCATTTGAAAGGTGATGGTAACTTGCGATTTCTTTGAAAAATGCACCAAAGTGCATTTTTCAAAGTCCCATGTTACACACACATGCCCTTGGGGCATGTGTGCGCGCAACATGTGGCACAATTGTAATTTCAGGGGTGCAACAGGGTGTCCTTTTGGCACCCTTGCAACCTTGAAATTGCATGTGCAATTTGCGAGTACCTATTGGGTATTCACAAATTGCGCATGCAATTCCCATTCATTCCTATGGGCCTGTAAGCCCATAGGAATTAATGGGAAGCAATTCCTTAATTGTGACTCGCATTTTGCGAGTCGCAATTTAGGAATTTGTAGGAATCACTCATTTATTAGCAATTCCTAAATGCATAGCCAATAGCGAAACCTTAATTGCGAATACTTTAAAATTCGCAATTAAGGATTCGCTATTGGCTATTTTGATGCATGTGCACCTAAATCCAGTGTGGTGTTAAAATGTGTGAGAACACTGATATCAAACTCTTGATAACAGGAAGTAGTGTTATGATTAAGTGTACATTTGTTTTAATAGTTAAACGATTTTTTTTTTCAAAAGCATGCCTTTAAAAATTTATCTTTGGTGACGAAGGCTGAATTAATGTATTTTGTATATATGCATCGCTTTCACATTTCACATTATATTTTATTCCTATAACATGACACCCGCAGAAGTAAAACAATGCAATATACATATTTGGAAAGATGTTCTGGCTTCTATGTGCCGTTTGATGCAGAGTGGAAAATAGCCGAATATTGTCTTACAGGTAAGTGCGCAAACATTTGTCTGATACTGTGGTCCGAGGAAGGAAACCTTTAATCTGCTGTCATAATGATGACTTTTAATTGTTCCAATAAATACGCCTTTAAAAGGCTGCTAAAATGTTTTATAATAACACACTTTGGTCTTTAGCCATGGAAATGCAGAAATAATTAGAAGCCAGTGCCATTGTGTGCAGTGCCTTCTGGACTGGGCTGAAGGTGAAGGAGAAAGTATCATGCTATCCTTGTCAGCTGCAAGGGTAATTACTGCTGGCTGAAATTACTCAACATTTGTTTATAAGCTCCCCAGAGCACGCTGTAAATAGATTGTCTGTTATGGTCCAATCATATTAAAATGCTGCTCTTTGCAGACTGCTACCTCCTGTTTTCTCCAAGCTAAGCAGAGGAGGCCTGCAGCTCTCACACTGAGCACTTAACACTAAGGAGCTATTGTAATGCGATTGTTTTCTTTTTCTGCTGTCTAGCGGTACCCTAGCCATGCTCTTCAATTGGGAAATACGGAAGTTCTGTTTTTCTTTCATTACCGGCTACGTTGCCATTAGAAACAGTGTGTGCCCTTATTAAGTGACACATAGGTAACAATTCAATTGCGTCCCAGCTCCCTCAAGCATAGCTATTGCATAATATGTACCATTCTACAATTTCAGTGCATAACTATTTGTTTTTGGAATATGTTATTTGTCATTAACAACTGTTCCAGATCCTTTAGAGCCCACTTAATATTCGCTACTGCATGTTGCAAGCATTGTCCAAAACCCAATTAATTTGTTTAACACTCCTGTATTTCCAAAGGCAAAATAAGTAATTTATTTTCCTCAATTCATTTACATTGTTCAAAAAACAGTCTGCAACGTGCAGCTCAAGAGTACATAATTCTGTATTAATGAATGGAAAATTGGCACCAAACATTTTTGCATACCTATTGTTTTTATAAGTTGTTTTTTTGACAAAGTACATATGTAATCCGTAACAACAAGAGTTGTCTTTTAGCACACAGTTCATCACCTTTAGGAAGAACTGAGTTCTTTTATGCAGAAATCAGTGAAAAGTAATACAGGATCTTTTAGAGCACGCAGGCTCCCCATATTAGCAGAGACTATGGCCTCCACTTCCCTGGTGGAGGGCCACCCATGTTATTTACTGCCATGCGGGAATATCTGTGCCTTTAGTGAAGGGACTGCTGCAGCGGGCGGCAGGTTTGATGTGCCCTTTCTCCAAAGGCTTTTTTTCCCCTGAAAATCAAACTCCTACTGTGGGAGTTTGTGTTTATAAAACATTAAAAATAATGGTCTATTCCTTGTACACAGGAAAGAGAGAGCTGGGAACCCTGTCTTAAATAGCACGGGCTGACTGTCAGTTTCCCGGATGGCCCTGTGGCAGATAGGCCCATCAGGTCAAAAGTGTAAGCCAGTATAGTCACCACCAGTGTAAACGCAGAGCATTCCACAGTTTCAGGTAGGGTGGTAGAACTCTGAATTTAAATGGGTGGGATCACTGCCAATATACAGCAGTGTTGCCACTCCACCAAACTTTAAATAACCAACACCAATAAGTTCACTAATACTAATTATTTTAAGCTTCAGTGCTAAAAAGACTAGAAAGATTAACAGTTTAGCTCATTCTGAGTAAAGTAATCTCACCTGGAATTCCTTAAATTCTAGAGTCCTTGTTCCAGTCGTATGGCCAATGTTGCACATCGTTGTTCTTAACTGATCCTGCCATCAAGTATTCAAGTACTTCCTATGCAGAATCATTCATCTATTGTTTAATCTGGTCATGGTCCTTCCACTTGTACCTCAATACGTTAAGGCGCTTAAACCTGGTTTGGGGTTGGAGGCTGCCAGGGCTAGCTGATCAGAGTAGAGGGAAGGGGAAGAAATTGTAAAGGTAAGATTGTCCAAATTGCCAAAACTACCAACCCTCCGTTTAAACATATAATGGCCGCTAGGAGGCCTGTTTAATGCACAAACCACATGTGTTATCCTTGTTTACAGTACAATGATCAGGTGTTGCCCACCTCAAAATGGTTCGCCACCAATTTGAACCATAAATTATATAGAATTTTTAGAACACACAATTGAGAGGCAACTTTAACACAAGCACTATGTATCAGCCAAATGCTATTTGTATTAGAGAAAGGATGAATCGAAAGATGTTGTCCTTGATTTATATTGTTTTTTATTCAAAATTCATTTTGTAGGCAAAGGGAAGGTCTTCGCGCAGCCAACGCTTTTTGTCCAGTTATGAGCTTCTTCAGGGCTGCAATATATACAAACATAATTTATATTGCTAATTTAGTTGTGACATTTTAACATTAAATCTATATAAATAAGCCTATTTATTGTGAGACAGGATCAACAAAATCTGTACAATAATATATAAATATTACAATATAATAATTTATCTTATCACTATATTTCCATTTTTTCTGCATTTATTTTCTTTTTTATTCGTTTTTCAAATAAATGTTAAATAAACGTCATTAATACTTACTCAGTTTATTAAAACAGGGGGATATGTAGATCACAAAAATGTGTGCAATGATATATAAATATTACAATATAATAGTTTATCTTATCACAATATTTCCATTTTTTCTGCTTTTTTTCAGTTTTTATTCTTTTTTCAAATAAATTTGAAATAAAAATCATTAATACTTCACTCAGTTTATTAAAACCGGGGGGATGGGGGGTTATGTACAAAGAATCAGCAGAGGTAAAGTACTTAATCAACATTGAAGCCATCATCCAATAATTTAAGAAATAATTATTAATAACATTAATGGTGTTTTTGGAGTCTGCATATTCTATTTTATACAGAATGTATTCTGTAAAAAACCTGCATTTTTCTTTCCAACATCCTGTATCATTTTCTTTAGCACCACCATAAATCTCTCTATAGAACCACACTACCATATACATCATATTAGACAGTTTTGTCCAGGACTTAAATTAGAAAAGTTGGTGATTTCCTCACCCAAACCACAGAATGTTTTAGATCCGACAGACTCTCGTCTAAAAGTTTGCCTTCCAAGAAGTATCCAACTTAGCCAACAAGTTCCATACACTTACCCTCTAAACAGAGTATGATTATCTTTGACATAAATACTCCCGAAGGGAGTCATCAATTGTGTGGGCTTGGTCCTAATTTGTCAGTCCTGTTAAATAACAAAAAAGTGACCACAATGAGGAGTCTCAATCATCTGGTATGTTTCAATTAGATACATGCATTAGACCATCAATCCAATAAAATGTATTATGTTTTCCTGTACTCTTTCTTTTGGCAGGGGAACTTCCTAGAATGACACATGAGATCTAGATGTTATCAAATCAGTATGTTTGTTCTGTCAGGAAACATATGCTATTCTGTCCCACTTTAACCATGATGACTGTTGCTAACCCGTTCGTATATAGACTATACATTTATTTTTTGCATGTCTACATTATTTGTAGAGTGGGCACAGTGACGGTATACAAGGCCAAATTAACATACCTCTATGGTACGTAAGGACGTAACATGATTTTTGTTTCGCTCTGGTACTTTCCAGTTCTTCTCTGTTTTTATTAGGACATATGCCCTTTAACTGTATGTGCGATAAAAAGAAAAAAGGACTAATCGTTCAAGCCTTCAAGTTCATTGTGGATTTTGGTATCTTGTCATCTTTGTCATGCAATTGTGAATTGCTTGTCTTATTTATGTTCCCCATTATTGTCACAAATTGTTAACAATATCCCTATCAAAAGTTTGTTTCGTTAAAGTTAAAGTTAATAAGCATTTTCAATCTGCAGTTCCTATTGGTACTCTTTTTGTCAGTTTGACTTTTCATGATGTTAAAAAGTGTTATTTTACAAGGAAATTACGATTGTTATTCCTTAATTAATCACATTTCCCAGTGAATGCAATACATGAGTTTTGTGCAATAATTTCAACGCAATTCCAATGTACAGCGCCTGTTATATGCTTACAGCAGCCAAAAAGACAGACTTGTTATCTGGAGACAGGCTCATTAGTTTACACAGTTCGCCCGTATCCCTAGTTCCCCAATGTAATGCAATCTACGTTATTATCCTGTAATTCATAATGTGGATTTATGATGACCCTAGATTCAAATTACTTACTGGGACACCAAGCCCAAACGTTTTCGTACTTATTGTTTCTGGCTTACCCGTGTTCTGTTAGGGGAGGCATGCGGGTTCGGCGTCTGACGTGTATGGACGAAGGTGCCATTGTTGTTGGCATCGGTTAAAATATGGAGATTTTAATAAACTAGACCGACACACAGTTCGATTTATCTGTGCGTTGCGCGTGTGCAAGGCTAACTCTGAGTGACATTAAGATTTAGTAAAAAAAACTGTGCACGATTCTACTACACAGTGCATGTTGGGCACTTGCAGTGACCAAACAAGTATAAACTTGTCTCATATATTTAATGCTTTTTGCCCGTTTTCACATATCCTCAATAAAATGCAGTACACGTAACTGGTTCGTCGTGCCTATTATGCATGTACAATGGTTACAAATTAAAATTACTTGTTCAAACACCCAGCCCAGTAGTTTAAAAACTAATTGTCCCTGGCTTACCTCTGTTTGGTCAACGGAAATGGAAGCATGAAGTTAAGGCGTCTGACATGTATAATTCAAGGCACCATAGTTAATGTCGCCGGTTTAAATACATGGATCTTAGTAAAGGACTGGATCGTCACATCATTTAATTTGCCTGATTATTGAGCATGCATGAGTCCAGCTGTGAGTAGCATTCTCATTGATTCCATATTCTATGTAAGTCTAATTAAAGGACAAATGCCCCCACTGTTGGTGCCTGGAAGTGCATGCAGAAAAACAACGAGGACGCTAACTTGCGACCACACATGCACATACATAATATGACCACCATATTTCTCCTCTATATCTCATGAAGATCTTTCTATGTAGATATTATGTGTATTGACTACCTGGACATGTAAGTTTATACCTGTCCCCAGGTTTGTGTATATATGTTTTAGATGTGTTATCAGTAAGAGTATTAGTGCTAATATCGGTTTACATATAAAGTTCTCAAGTTAGGTGAAAAGGCTTTCACAGTTACATAACAAGGACAAGGATATCAGACACCGCAATCTCGTCATGGGCTAATATGGCATAACTTAAGTTTACTGTATAAGTGGCCTCATTACTAGTAATATTTGACTGATCAAAAACATCTGGCCTGGAAAGCAGCACTACATACTGGAGACTTGGCAGTAGTTAATAAACTTCTATAGAAAATGGTGAAACTCATGGTCCTGATTAAGACCTTCAGAGACTGCTCGTAACTCACAGATCCATTTAGCTTCTAATCTCCATAAAAACAATTGCCTATTTCCTCCTCTCTGATGGGGGAGTACTTCAGGAGTATTTACGTCAAAGATAGATGTTAATCATACTCTGTTTAGAAGGTAAGTGTATGGAACTTGTTGGCTAAATTGGATACTCCTTGGAAGGCAAACTTTTAGACAAGAGTCTGTCGGGTCTAAAACATACTGTGGTTTGGGTGAGGAAATTACCAACTTTTCTAATTTTAGTCTTGGACAAAACTGCCTAATAAGTATGGTGGTCCTAAACAAAATTATACAGGTCGTTGGAAAGAAAAATGCAGGTGTATAAAATAGAATATACAGACTCCAACAACACCATTAATGTTATTAATAAATCTTTCTTAAATTAGTGGATGATGGTTTCGATGTTGATTAAGTACTTTATCTCTGCTGATTCTTTGTACATATCCCCCTGTTTTAATAAACTGAGTAAGTATTAATGACTTTTATTTAACATTTATTTGAAAAACGAATAAAAAAGAAAAAAATGCAGAAAAAATGGAAATATAGTGATAAGATAAATTATTATATTGTAATATTTATATATTATTGTACAGATTTTGTTGATCCTGTCTCACAATGAATAGGCTTATGTATATAGATCTAATGTTAAATGTCACAACTAAATTAGTAATGGAAATTATGTTTGTATATATTGCAGCCCTATAGAAGCACATAACTGGGTGAAATACGTTGGCTGTGCGAAGTCTTTTCCTTTGCCTACAAAATGAAATTTGAATAAAGAACTATATAAATCAAGGACAACACCTTTCAATTCATCCTTTCTCTAATACAATTAGCATTTGGCTGATACATAGTGCTTGTGTTAACATTGCCTCTCAATTGTGTGTTCTAAAGACCCTCTATTTAATGAGGAAAATCCATAACCAACCAACTATTGTTCTATCCCTGGCCCTTTTTAATTTTGTCCTAAAGTTTCCCTGCAGATTTGGTGCCACTCATGGTCACCATTTTTTTATCTGAGATTGGGGGAGTTTCATTGGTCACTCTTACTCTTACACAAGCTGAAACTGGTGGTAGCTTATTCTTGTTTTTATGGTGCATACTTGCTCCCTGGAACGATGCCTATTAGCCTTCCATTTGCATTAAATTGTGGGGTTTGGGTTAAATTGGGACCCCTTAAAAGTCATTTATTCACACATGCAATGGTGACAAATATTAAGTCCAGCAATGCTACTCTACCCTTCACAGACATTTGAACGATGTATGTGGCAAAGGGTTTTGAAATATTTCTGCTACACACGTCATTATGGTTACTTTTTTACTTTTTCTATGAATGGGATATGTAAGATGGAGGATGGATGCTGTGAACTGAGGGCAACCACATCCTCTGCTTCTTCTTCCTCTTCTGTTTCTTGTTCTTCAGACCTGTCTCAATAGAATACACAATGTTTCTTAATAAAATTGTAACCACAAAAGTGTACCTAGGCTTCTGCACCTAGGCAGATTCCCCTGTGTTGCATACTGCAGAGACAACTTGCTCATAGTCCTCAATAGGTAGGGACACTCTGTCAACCATAGTTGTCTGGAAATTACAATGTAGGGCCATGGACATATAAACTGGTGCTTTTCTCCAGCTTGTTGAATACATTTTAAATTTGGACCTGTGTGGGTGTCAGGACTATTATCTCTTTCGTTCCCAATTTGCACAGGAGCAGAACGACGCTAAATTCCCAATGCCCCTTTTGGAACGTTCATGCTGGGTGTTAGTTTTCCTTCGCAGGTAAGTACCAAGGGGGGAAAGGGGATGGGGATAATAAGAGAATGCCAAATCTTTCGTATTCTGCTTGTTCTTGTTTCGTGTTCTTCTTTCTTCTATGGTAGCTAAAATAGATTATAATACTGAATATTTGTTCTATAATTAGCACCTATAACATTAACACTTTTAATAACTTGTTCTTACCAGAATAGTCCTTGGCCTTTGCCTCTCTTCTAAGTCTTTTCTTGCTGGATACTGCTATTGTAATTCTTTGCGAAAAAGGTAAGTTGAAGGTTAACTAACCATTCATGTTTCTTGCAGGAAGAGCTTGAAGCTGAAGCTCCTCTGCATGTATGCTTCAACCAGGAGAACTCAGGTAAGTGCTACATACACTTTCTAATATCAATAGAGAATAGAGTAACTCGAGTTTTTTAATGTATCAATTGGGACCTTGTTTTCTAAGAAGTTGTAACCTGTTGTATACTGTTAGTTTTATATTACTGCTATTTATCTCTATAATCTCTCTGGGAAGTCTAACCCCAACTAAGTATGCTGAGGAGACTATTCCCTATGAAAAGCTGGAAAGCAATATGCCTGTGACTTAGGTTTGTTTCTTTTACACAGCGAGTATTAGGAGTTGTGATGTGACTAGAGAGAACGTCCACAAGTTTCCTCATCTCTCAAAACGCTATGCTCAGAGCCCTGAACACTGTTCTGAAGCGAGCATGCGCGTAACTATGACTGTGAAACAAATGCGAGCATGCGCGTAACTAAAACTGTGCACGGAATACGGACATGCGCAAATTCACTGACCTCAAAAAAGAAAGGGGAGTTAGCGTCTCTGGGAACCGGCGAAACTAGACGACGCCTGCCGCTTCTACCCTTTCTAAGCTGACACGACGGAAGATTTCAGGTGAGCTCCTATCTCTGGAAGTTCTCCGGTGAAGTGCTCAGTGGAACGTTAGTGCGCGCTTCACCAAACGGGAGAATTCCAAAGAGACTAGAACGCTAATCAGTGAACAGGTCGGCGGCCTTCTTGAAGTTCCGGCGCCGCCAACTCGTACTCCAGCTGGGTATGTTGCAAGGCGTAGGACTTAGCCTACAGCATCTTGAAGTTAAAATACAGGCTACCAAGGGTTCGCGAGGAGGAAACCTCCGGTGAACCCTGACAGTACCCCCTCTCAACGGGGTTTCCTCCGATCGTGGTTTAGAAGGACATTTTTTATGATAAGCTCTGATCAAACGTGGGGCATGGACGTCAGTACTTCTCTCCCATGATCTTTCATCAGGTCCATAACCTTTCCAGTCAATTAAGTAGTAGAGGTCATCTTTAATCCATTTTGAATCTAAGATTCGTTTAACTTCATATTCAACCTCACCATCAACGACTAGAGGCATTGGAGGGTTCTTGTGTCTTAAAACGGGTTGGACCTTCTTTAGTAAGGATATGTGAAAAACCGGATGGATATTAGTAGCCCCAGGGAGTGTTAAACGGTAAGTCACTGGGTTAATAATCTTTTCTATAGGATAGGCCCCTACAAAGCATGGTTAAAATTTGCGGTCACCTTTTAATCTTAGATTTTTAGTACTGAGCCAGACTCAGTCCCCTATTTGAAGAGTAGGTTTTTTTCTTCGCTTCTGATCAGCGAAGTGTTTATAACGACTTTTAGATAGTGTCAAATTTTGGGTTGCTGACTTGTGAATTTTAGCTACGTGCTGAGCTAGTTCCTGTGCTGCTGGTACCTTTACCTTTCCAAATTCTATCAGTGAATTAGGATGCCTGCCGTAATTTATGAAGAAGGGGGAATAACCTGTGGACACGTTTTGGGTGTTATTATGAGCAAACTCGGCTGTCCACAAGAAATCTGGCCAATCTCCTTCCTCATCCAGTAAGTAGAGCCTGAGGTACTGCTCCAATTCCTGGTTGGTCCTTTCTGTCTGTCCGTCAGTTTCTAGATGGAAACTGGTGGAGTACCGATGTTATATATGCAAACCTTTGGTGTAAGCCTTCCATAATTTTGATAAGAACTGGGAATCTCTATCGGTAATTAATATCTTAGGGACACCATGAATCCGAATTACATTTTTGTGAAAGAGTTGAGACAATTGTTTTGCTGTGGGTATTCCCTTGAAGGGCACAAAGTGTGTCATTTTACTAAAGGTGTCTACACAAACTAGGATTGTATTTAAACCAAGGGAGGAGGGCAAATCTACGATTAGATCTAAAGAAACTGTATGCCATGGGTATGGTGGTGTAGGGAGTGGTTGTAACAATCTCTTACGGGCCTGCCTTTCCGACTTTCCCCGTGCACAGATGTATTGGCATATGTCTTCATTCATGTGTGGCCACCAGAACTTTCATTTAATTAGCTCTTCAGTTTTCTGTATCCCTTTATGACCAGCCATCGGGTTCTCATGACACTCGTACATTGCTTGGGTTTGGAGTTCTTTCGTGGGCAAGTATAACACCTGTTCTTGATAGGGCAGCCCCTCTCGAATTTCTCTCTTAGGGTCTTCTTCAGCCCATTCTCTCATTTCCTTTTGATGTACTGTATGTAGAAGTTGCTCTTCCAGAGATTCTCGGGAGATTGTTCCAACGATTTTGTCGCTTGGGATTATCTGTTGATTTTCTACGGTGTTCTTCAGGTTTTCCGTGTCCAGTCTTGATAATGCATCAGCCTTACCATTCTTTGACCCTGGCCTGTAGGTGATAACAAAATCATAATCTGCGAAGTATAGTGATCAACGGAGTTGACGAGGTGTGAGGGTTCGGGCTGATCTCAAAAACCTTTAGTTTCTATGGTCAGTGAACACCTTCACCGTGTGTTTTGAACCCATCAAGTAGTGCCTCCAATACTTAAAGGCATCCTTTATGGCCAAGAGTTCCTTCTCTGTGATTGTGTAATTTCTTTCTGCTGGATTGAGCTTACGAGAACGATATGCTACCAGATGCAACTGTCCCATTTCCTTATGTCTTTGAGAGAGAATTCCCCCGATGGCCTGCTCTGAAGCGTCGGTCTCTAAGTAAAAAGGCTCGGTTGGGTCTGCATGAAGTAATATTGGTGCCGTGGTGAAACTCTTCTTTAACAAATTAAAGGCTTCCTCAGCCTCTTCCGACATTTGAAGATCACTCCCTTTTTCAACAACCGTGTTAAGGGCAGGATTTTCTGGGAGAATTCATGTATGAACCTTCTATAGAAGTTTGCGAACCCGATAAAGCTCTGAACTTCTTTAATGGTCGTGGGGGATTTCCATTCAGTTACCGCCGTCACCTTCTGTTCATCCATAGTTATACCAGAAGGCGATAACACGAATCCTAAGAACTCTACGGTGGTGGTGTTGAACAAACACTTCTCCAACTTGACATACAGCGAATTTTCTCTCAAGCGCTGTAGGACTGCTCGGACTTGTTCTTGACGTTCTTCTTCCGAGTTTGAGTAAATCATGATTTCATTGTTGTACACAATTGCACATTTGTCTATGAAATCACTCAAGACGTCTTTGATGAAGTATTGGAACGCTGCAGGAGCATAGCACAGACCATACGGCATCACTAGGTATTCATACAACCCGTACTTCATTCTGAATGCCGTCTTCCACTCGTCACCTTCCCGTAGTCTGATCAGATGATAGGCTCCTCGCAGGTCCAATATGGTGTAGATCTTAGCCTCCTTCACTTGGTCTAAAAGAACCGAAATGAGGGGTAGTGGGTAGCGGTTTTTAACAGTTATCCTGTTTATTGCTCTATAATCTATACACGTTCGTAGATCGCCTCCCTTCTATGGCACGAAGAAGAGAGGAGAAGAGACTGGGGACTGGGATGGCCTGATAAAACCGTTCTCTAGGTGTTTCTTCAAGTAATCCTTCAAATGTAGATTTTCTTTCTTGGTCAATGCATAAATTCGGCTGCAAGGCAGGTTCGCCCCTGGCTCCAAATTAATTTTACAGTCGTAGGACCGGTGAGGTGGTAACTTCTCTGCTTTGGTTTCGTTGAATACGTCAGCGTAATCTTCATAATCTTTTGGAATTTCAGTTGTCTGTATAACACACCCTGACACACCATTCTCGCAAAGCTGTGCTGCCACACTTGATTCTGACTGAATTTCTCTCTCCATAAAACAGTGTTCTTTACAATATTTGGAATTTAACTTGACTGTTTGAGCCCCCCAATCAATGGAGGGATTGTGTTCTGTTAACCATGGAAGCCCTAGGATGATTTGGAACTGTGGGGCATCGATTAAATTAAACTGTAGTACCTCTTGATGACCTTCAGTAGTAATCATTTGCACTGATTCAGTATGGCTAGTTATTGGTCCGGACGTTAAATTGGTTCTGTCTACAGCTCTGACGGTTTCACTTCTCTCTTTTTTGATGGCCCTTAATCCTATGTGTGCAGCGAATTTTAAGTCGGAGAAATTTCCGGTTGCTCCAGAATCTATCATAACTGTGATTTCTTTCAAAATAACATTTCAAAACTTTAACGTCATGATCAGAATTAAGTGAGGGGAAGATACCTGCAGCGTGTTCGCAACTTGATGATTCGTTGGAGTTGTTTCTTTACTTGCATCCACCAGTCCAACTCCATTTACTGGTGGTGCTGCAAGTTTTCCTTCTCCTTCACTGGAGTCTTAGGTCTCTTTTGACATGCCTTCACAAAATGTCCTCCACTTCCGCAATACAGGCACAGTTTATTCTGACGTCTTTTCTCCTTCTCCTCTTTAGACAAAGGACCTCTGATGGCGCCAATTTGCATTGGTTCCACACCTGTGGAAACTTCGACTGCTCGCGTAGCGTCTGACTTAACTCGGTCAAATCGGGGTACACTCGGTCGAAATTCTCTTTTCCTCTCGCCCTTCCTTTCATTTTGCTGGACAATTTCTAAGACCAAGTCCACCAGTGCTGAGATCTCCGTTGGAGGGTTTGGGATTTGCGCTAGGGTGTCTTTTAACTCTTCCTTTAGCCCTCAATAGAAAACCGCTGCCCTCTTATTTTCTGGCCAATCCGTCTCCACCACCAGCTTGTTGAATTGAGCCAGGTAGGTGACCAGTTCCCGATTCCCTTGTCATGACTCTAGCAGTTCGTTGTCCGTAGCCTGTGACGCTTTTCTTCTATCGAAAAATCGAAGGAATTCTTCAAAATTGCACAAAATTGCACAGAATGGGTTCGTCTTTGGACACTAGGGGCATGGACCACGAGGCAGCATCTCCGCTGAGATAACACAAGACAAACGCCACAAGAGATTGAGCATCAGGGAAATTCGTTGGGCGGCACATAAAGTTGAGGGAACATTGTGTCAAAAAGATTTGGACCTTTTGAGAGTCTCCGTTAAAACGCTCAGGAGGGGCTAAGGGTATCACTGGAGATAGTGAATGGATAACTTGGGTGGGAGCCAAGGATGAGGGACTCGTGTTTGATCTCTGGGCTTCGAGGGTCGGAGTTTTTTGACTAGTCACTGAAGCGGATTCTCCCATCCTACTAGCTAGCTCTGTAGTTTCCCTCTTTGAACGAATTATTTCTTGTCTCAAAATTTTGTTCTCTTCTGTGACTGCTTCTAAATCTCTTTGAATACTTCCCAATATGTCGCCTAAGTTTTTTAAATCAAATCCCTCCGCCATTCTGCTCGGGTGCAAGTACCAATGTGGGCACTTCACTTCGTCAGGACTATTATCTCTTTCGTTCCCAATTTGCACAGGAGCAGAACGACGCTAAATTCCCAATGTCCCTTTTGGAACGTTCCTGCTGGGTGTTAGTTTTCCTTCGCAGGTAAGTACCAAGGGGGGAAAGGGGATGGGGATAAGAAGAGACTGCCAAATCTTTTGTATTCTGCTTGTTCTTGTTTCATGTTCTTCTTTCTTCTATGGTAGCTAAAATAGATTATAATACTCAATATACGTTCTATAATTAGCACCTATAACATTAACACTTTTAATAACTTGTTCTTACCAGAATAGTCCTTGGCCTTTGCCTCTCTTCTAAGTCTTTTCTTGCTGGATACTGCTATTGTAATTCTTTGCGAAAAAGGTAAGTTGAAGGTTAACTAACCATTCATGTTTCTTGCAGGAAGAGCTTGAAGCTGAAGCTCCTCTGCATGTATGCTTCAACCAGGAGAACTCAGGTAAGTGCTACATACACTTTCTAATATCAATAGAGAATAGAATAACTCGAGTTTTTAATGTATCAATTGGGACCTTTTTTCTAAGAAGTTGTAACCTGTTATATACTGTTAGTTTTATATTACTGCTATTTATCTCTATAATCTCTCTTGGAAGTCTAACCCCAACTAAGTATGCTGAGGAGACTATTCCCTATGAAAAGCTGGAAAGCAATATGCCTGTGACTTAGGTTTGTTTCTTTTACACAGCGAGTATTAGGAGTTGCGACGTGGCTAGAGAGAACGTCCACAAGTTTCCTCAACTCTCAAAACACTATGCTCAGAGCCCGGAACACTGTTCTGAGGCGAGCATGCGCGTAACTATGACTGTGAAACAAATGCGAGCATGCGCGTAACTAAAACTGTGCACGGAATACGGACATGCGCAAATTCACTGACCTCAAAAAAGAAAGGGGAGTTAGCGTCTCTAGGAACCGGCTAAGCTAGACGACGCCCGCCGCTTCTACCCTTTTTAAGCTGACATGATGGAAGATTTCAGGTGAGCTCCTATTTCTGTAAGTTCTCCGGTGAAGTGCGCAGTGGAACGTTAGCGCGCGCTTCACCAAACGGGAGAATTCCAAAGAGACTAGAACGCTAATCAGTGAACGGGTTGGCGGCCTTCTTGAAGTTCCAGCGCCACCAAATCGTACTCCAGCTGGGTATGTTGCAAGACGTAGGACTTAGCCTACAGCGTCTTGAAGTTAAAATACAGGCTACCAAGGGCTCGCGAGGAGGAAACCTCCTGTGAACCCTGACAGTGGGTTCGCCTGCTCCTGGCAGGTGGAGAGAGTGAATGTAGGTGCTGCCCACGTCTCCCTGGCTGGCAAAAAATCTAAATACCATGCCAAAACACTCATGTCCTGCCCTGCTGCTGCTGGTGTTGCCTTCATTAAGTCCTCCAGACAGCCCAAGGTGTCCAGAGACTTGGACACTGCACCTAGACGCCCTCTCTTCAATTTGACAGAGATAAGAAGAGGTCTGCCCAGGACACATACTACTACACAGTGCATGTAAAGTGAGTAGTGACTCAGCAAGGCGAACACCTTCACTTAATGCACCAACTTTTATTTCTGTTTTCTGAATTCAACCCTGCTGTTTCTAAGAACTGTAATTAATATCTGTCACTATTACCCAATATAATGGTACTTAATCTATTGGCTTCAAAGGAAAGGAAATCAGGTATGCTAGGATTCAAACTTGAGAGCTGCCAAGAACTGCATGTTTCAGCAGCAAGCGTGCATCTCACTGAGCCATCCTACTAGCAAATGCACAGTTATATATTCTAAATGTGCCTAGAGATCAAAGCCAAACATATACATTCCTGTTCTTTTTATACAAACCTACAAAAAAGAAGGTACCTACAGCTGCATTCATTGGCTAACCATTTGATACACATTTCATAAAAATCTCAAAATTAGGTATCATTGTTAGAGATATACACTCCTCATACATTTGGGATATAAAGTTGCCATTTTGGTGGCTAGCAGTTACCAGCATTTCTCATCAGAACCAATAGTTCTCCAAACCCTAAAAAATAGTAAGGGTGGGCGGAACTTGCTTCCGTGGAGTACTGCCCACCAGTAGTCTATGTGTCTGACAATGTGGGGTCGGAGGTGGGGGGCATCTCTCTTCATGCGCCATCACAGTATTCTGTTTGAAGATAATGACTGGCCCATCAGGCCCCTTCCAGTTCTTTTGTGCAGGTCAATCAGGGTTTAAACACTATATTAACCGCTGCTGTACCTGTGATGGCCAAATAAATCTACTATAGCCCTAAAAAAACCCGGTGCATCAGCAGCGTAGCTTTCTCTTGAGCCCTGTGGCTTTAGGCCAAAGTCGGCTTTTTCCCGTATGCGCCTATACATATATGAGATGATAACAATGCAGGCACGTTGTTTTCAGCACGGGCCCTTTCAGATGCAGGGGTATATCTTGGCTGCAGCGTTGGTGGGCACTCAGCTTGGAGCACCACACAACTGCAGGCCTCCGCGGCAAGGCCAGCTAGCCTTGTTTTCAGCTGTATTATTTCCTGCTGGCTCCACATGCATGCAGATATGTGTCTTCCAGGCACCTCTAGACTGGCCTCTCGTGCACACACTCACTCTTCCTGGACACAGTCTCATCATGCACACTCACACTTCCCCTGGGCACAATCTCATGCACACTCATGCTGCGCCTAACACAGACTAATGACGGCCACCTTCTGAAGGTGCATATATTATTCATGTATGGGGGATACGCCTCACTAGGCCTAATCACCACTTTAATTTGAGATTTGCCGCTAAACTCCACCATGCTGCAGTTAGCAGAGTTTTTGCTGAACTCCGTGCTCCAAGCAGAGCGCGATGTGGTAAAACTCTGTGAACTTCATCGGAGGGGCAGTGTTTACTGCCCACCCCTAAAAAAAGGCAAAACTAGCTAGAGAGCCCAACGCCCAACAAGGACTGTTTCAGGCATATGACACAAACTTCGGCAAATGGATAGATGTTAATGGGAAAAGGCTGAACATGGTCATAATCAAAGACTTAGGAATCCAAGCAGGTGCTTAAAGCAAGACTTACATGTTGGGAAAAGGCCCTCTCTGAAGTGTCATCCCAAACGTTTTGCCCTCCTCTATTTGCTGAATTCTTTTTTGTTGGCTGTAGAATTCTGGGCACTTTACCACTGCTGACCAGTGCTAAAGTGCATGTGTGCTCTCCTCTAAACATGGTATAATTGGTTACACCTGTTTAGCATATTTAATTTATTTGTAAGTCCCCTGTAAATTGGTATACCATACACCCAGGGCCTGTAAATTAAATACTACTATTGGGCCTGCAGCACTGATTGTGCCACTCACACAAGTAGACCTGTAAACAAGTCTCAGTCCTGCCACTGCAGAGCCTGTGTGTGCAGTTATACTGCCATTTCGTCTTAGCATTTAAAAACTTTTGCCAAACCTTAAACTCTCCTTTTATCACACTAAGGTAAGCCCTAGGTAGCCTATGAGGCAGGATGCCGTGTAAGTGAAAGGTAGGACATGTACTTTTAAGTTTTGCATTTCCTCGTAGTGAAAAACACCTACATTTGTTTTTCACTACTGGAAGGCCTACTACTCTCATTCGTTAACATTGGGAATTCCTTAATGCAGTTTTAAGCTATAATTCATAATTAGAAAGGAGCATCTGTGTCATGTTTTACATCTTTCGAATGGTAAATGACAAATCCTCTCTACTGGTAAAGTTGGATTCGACATTACTATTTTAGAAATGCCACTTCTAGAAAGTAGACCTTTCTCTGCTCTTACAGATCTGTGTGCATGCAGCCTGTCGCCAATTTACGTTTGGGGTGGGTGACAGCTACACTTTGTCTATTCCCTTTAGACAGCCACAAACACAGGAATGTTAGTTGTGTCTGAGTCCTCATCTGCATTCTGATGGTTCTTCCTGGGTAGAAAGGGAGGGAAGGGCTGACACTTACACCTGAATAGTCAGTGCCCTGTCCCCACACAAAGGGCTGATTACCCCTTACTGATAGTTTGGAGCTATGGTTGGGAAGAAAGGGCTTCTGTGCACTTTAAAGACCCTTCTTTGAAGTTACCCCAACTTCGAAGGCACACCTGGGTATAAGTACTGGGGCTCTGACGCCACCAAATCAGACACTTCTGGACCTGTAAATGAACTGTCAGAAGAACTGCTGTGCTGCACCAAGAACTGACACTCTGGTGGACTGCTGTTCTGGAAGACCTGCTTTTCTGCTGTGCTGCCCTGGAGGAAGACCTGGACTCTGCCTTGCAACCAAAGTGATCTCCAAGGGCTTGTTGGCTTGTCTCCTGTTGCCTGAGACTCAGAAATATCAAAGTCTGTACATCTGCTCCTGTGCCTTATTCATGGAAGTGGACCCAGATACTTGCACCAAAGAAATTGATGCATCTCCAGTCTGTATGTAGCAGTCTGTATGTAGGGAGTAGGATTGGCGCATCGCTCTCCATATCAACACTTTGCCTCCAGAGCCCGATGCACCTAAACCGTGCATCGCCTTTGCAGCAGTTTAAAGAGAGCGATGCATCCCCTCGACTTCGTGGGGAAACCTGGCGCATAGCGCTTTGGAATCAACACATTTTAGCGCTTTGTCTACGGAACCACAGCATCACCATCACTGTGTAGAGAAGATCGGTGCATCACCTCAACTGCGGGCTCGACGTAGACTGCGCCCTGCATCTCGCTGTTGTGACTAGGATAAAGTACTTTGTTCACAGGGCCTGCAGGGGTCCTGTAGCCAGCCTGAGCTCCATCATGGCCGGCCCACATTACTTGACTTTGCCCTGCTCCAGCAGGACCAGATAACCCCCATTGGCGCTCATTGCTTCTAAGCGCTAGAACTCTTTTTCTTCTTTAAAATATTCATATCTCATCTTCTACTTATTGGATTTTTGTCGTTTTGATCTTCATTTATTTATAGAATTATTGTCTATTTTCCTAAACCAGTGTGGAGTCTTTTTGTGTTGTTTTCATTGTCTTACTGTGTGTTATGTTGCCTCTTTAGATAAGCTTGAGTGCTGTGGGCCAAGCTACCAGAAGGTGAGCACAGGTCAACTTTTAGTGTGTATCTAACTTACCCTGACTAGAGTGGTGGTCCCTACTAGGGCAGGGTGCATACCTCTGCCAATTAGAGACACCATTTCTAACATTACATATTTCAAATGTTCTACAAATAGACAAAGTAATCTTGCAATCCCTCGTTTTTAGCATCTTTAGCAACCACCAAGGAGACTGAAGCAAATCTGATCACCCAAACCGGCCCACAATACCACGCTCCTTCACTCATGGAAACATGGAATGGAACTAAACCTAATGGAATAAATGACATGCTGATACTAAATCTTGAGTTGTTTCTGGAGGAGGGTTGAATGATATTCCAAGAACACCCTGAAGGAAGCAACCTGGAAGAAACCATGAGTCAACTCCAGAAACCACTAACAAAGACAACCAAGGAAGAATCCCAGAGGGGAAACATTTGGTCACCCACCTTTGTTGCTATCAATCAAATAATAAGCACCCTGCAAAAAGGATATTAAATCCTTGCTTATGAAGACTAAACAGTACTTTAAGAACAAAAAAGAAAATGTAATGATTACTAGCACACTTTGGAATGTATTCAAAAGAAGGTTGAGGAATCCAGAGAGAAGAAACATGAACTCAAGCAAATACAAGAAGAACAAAAAAGCACCGAGGCACAGCAAGAGATATACTAATCCAAAACTAATCCACAATTCCTAGAGAACAACATACCCAGCCTAGAGCTGGAGTTTTAAGATAAAATAATTTAACAAGCAATTAAACGTAGAATTCTAAGATAAAAATAATTTACCTGCAATTCAAGTCGCCAAGCTTCTGAAAAACAATGCTCCCCAAAATCCAGAAACCTCAGCTATCATTCCCAACTATTAATCCTTTCAAAGCCCTACTGGAAGTAAGGAAACTGAATTGGATAAAAGATTTCAGTGCCAAAATGGTAGTGATGTCATGGGTAGAAGGAAGAAATTCTCACTACCTATATATCAGCAACACACACAGCCTTAAATATCTGAAAATCTACATTCAAACAAGTTTGAGAAAGACAGCGGTTGTCTCTGTACATTGAAAGGAACCGCCATCACAGTGGTTCATTTCAGTGTACAAAACGTTTGGTGGACGCCCGCCCTGGCTTTGACAGTTTTTGTTTTTATAACCAAAGTTAAAAAACTGGGAGTTTGTGAAAAAACAAAAACTACCCTAACACCCTTGGAGCTTTCTCTCAGGGTGTGAGGTCACTATTACAAGAGAAAGAGGGCCCCTGTAGAGCAAATAAACTAGCAGGGAAGTAGGGGAAAACAGACCACTAAGAAAGCAAACTATGACCTTCCTGGTAACAGGATAGAGGAAATATAGCTAATCAATAATTTCAATGCGCAATAAGTCGCAGTATAGCCCAAAACGTTTAGAACAAAACAACTCACATAAGCCAGTATTTATCAAGGGATTGAATTACAATGTACTCAAATGTCCAAACCATGGTAAACAGTATTTTTCATATCCTTAAAATGATAACTTTCTCTTATGGCATTTCATTAAATCTTACTAGTATTGCCCAAAAAATTGTTTTTCGTTTGTAGCATGTTGACTAACGCCATTAATACGCTGATTATTTGGTGCCTTATCCCCTTTGAATCTGATGGGCTGCATCCCATATATGACCTCTCCATGCCTGTGCCCCCGGTGGTTTAACTTACTCCTGCCTGCTATACCTTTTTAGATTCAGCTTTCTGTAGTAAATATACAGTATATTTATGGGGGTGCTTTCTCTCCACCAGGATTTAAATCGAGTTATCCCTTGAACTTTGCAATCCTTCTGGATATGGAGACTGCTGCATTTATCTGAACTATGATTGATTGAAATTTCTACATTTTTGATGAACCTCTCCTTTGGAGGTAAGGCATATGTAGCAGCATAATTTTACTACATTTCCTCTGTGCCAATTGTACAGTATTCATCCTCGTTTTTTTACATCTGGTCGTAACTGATTGGCATATTTTCCCTATTACCTCTCTGACCAGGAACCCCATATATATTACATTATCAGATTCGGGTTGTGCACTCTTCCTCCGAGTTGACCCTGGTTAGTGCCTGACCTTTTGAACTGTTCAGCTG
Organism: Calotriton arnoldi; assembly: GCA_963921515.1. NCBI lineage: Eukaryota > Metazoa > Chordata > Amphibia > Caudata > Salamandridae > Calotriton > Calotriton arnoldi. The sequence goes on from CAWUFW010006346.1 coordinate 806,864, forward strand.
GATTGAGTACTTATATGAGGATTTGGGCACTACTGGAGACACATTTTCCCAGTTTGAGTCTCTCGACATGGTTTATTTTTGGAATTCTATCTTTTATACACAATGTGAGGGTTCAATGGTTTGCCCGGCGGGTCCTCTGGGTATGGTGATTTTATTCACTTTCTGGTATTCTCCTTCTCCTTATATTTCCTCCTCTTACTACATTAACTTACTATCCTTCCATGTTTTTTTTTTCTTGCCCTTTGGGCACTTATAAAATCTTCTTTTATCATAGTGCGTCGCCCATACTATTCATGTATGTGGCTTTTTTATGCTCTGTATAGCCCATTATATGTTGAACATGTTCCTTTATTCCATACGGTCCCCCTGGGGACCTTTCCAGGTATTCTCCCTTGCTGGTTTAAGGGTTATCTCTATTTTGCGCCCTGAAGAAGGTTTGACCTTCTTGGGAGGCCTACACCGAAATGCGCATCAGCGCCTACTCTGGATTTGGAATTTAAGGATCAGGACATTTAATTAATTCTAGCCTCTATGAATGGAGTAATCTAGGGTCTATCAACAGCAAATCACTGAATTAAGGGCATCTATGTATTAAATAAGGATTCGTTATTGTCTATTCTTTCTGTTTCTGGTTTGCCCAAAAAACGTTTGTTGATTTTATTGATTCATGTAGTATGTGCAAGAATGATTGTATTGTGAGACCGTTTGGTATGTCTGTCTAAGTGATTGTGAGTCCGATTGTGGTTGCTTGGGGGTTGATGGAGCCTGGGGTTCCCCAGGGTATATATATATATACTGTTATAAATACTGTTTACCGTGGTTTGGACATTTGAATACATTGTATATAATCTTCCCATATGAATGTATTATAATTATTTTTTGATATTATGAATACATTTGATGTTTTGAATCCCTGGACAAATACTGGGGTATGAGAGTTGTTTTGTTCTCAAATATTTGGGCTATACTGCCACTTATTGTTCATTGAAATTATTAATTAGCTATATTTCCGCTATCCTTTTACCAGGCAGGTCATTGTTTGCTTTCTTTGTTAGGTCACTATTGTCACTAAAGACATTGCACTGTTCACCATAAATTGGTCAGGCAGTGTAAAGGCTTTCCTCTAACACCCCCTAATACGTTGGCCTGTTGGAGGACGTTTTCTTGGCAAAGATCTCCTGAGGCACTCTGGCATTGTCTTTATGGGCACTGCAAATCTTGTTTTGTTTTTTGTGTCCTTTATTTGTGTATGTTGGGACTAGATATGTTCTTTCTGTTCACGAAGTGCTTTGTATAAAGTGCCCATCTCGTGAATGATTCACAGTATCACTCAAACCCATGGTGACATAATCAAAGGAGAGTTTTAGAATGCTTATTGTTGGTGATTGTTGGTGATGAAGGACTGGGTCAAGAGAACTGTTCCTTCCCCTTCAATTAATGACCTGTATAAATGTCGCAAGTCCACCACTGCTAATCCATTGGTATGTTTAGCATTGCCTCAATTTCTAAATCAAGCCTTGAGAATAAAGTACATTTTAAGAACAAGTTTTGGTTTTCCTAGTATATTATTATAATTTAAGTATGCAGATGAATTTATTTGTGGCATATGCATTTAAAGACCATTATTTTTGATGATGTTGACTCTGGTAATAGTATTTTGAAAATAAAGATACTCTATTACAGGTTGATGATTGCTTTATTAGGGCACATCCGAAATAAATCCCTTTTTAGGTCTCGCCTACGCAGCGCGTATGCGCTGCATTGGAGGAGACCTTTAGCCATCGGTTCCCTTTTTTCCCCAAAAACGTGCACGCGTTCCATTGCCTTCAATGGCAACGCGTGCACGTGTGGCGATTGCCTTGCGGGAGCGAGCGGCAGCGCCATATGGTATCCATTATCGCCGCTGGCTCCCGCAAGGGAATCGGCAGGCCCCCCTCCCCCCTGCTGCCGCGCGAGGCGCGCTTTTGCTTGTTTTGCCGAGTCTCGGCCCATGAGGCTTATTTGAAGCTGCTGTTCGCCAAATGGAGGTTATCTGCTCCCAGCCCAGCATGGAATGTGAAACATGTGAGGCCACTAAGAGAAAAAATCCTTATCTGACCCAAAACATTTGGAGATCTTCCGATCTCGCTACCCCTCCCACGGCCCCAGCCGGGCCTCCATCCATCTTTAGTCGTGTTTTCTTTCGCTCTCGCTCCATCACTGTCTCGAAATATCTACCCACGCCTCCCCAATCTTCCCCCTTTCTTGTTTGTGTCTCCTGCTTTGCGTTGGTAGCGCTCCGGGAGTCCAGGAAAAAGAATATCAGGCGGGGGCTACTGGACAAGCTGCTGGCCCCCGCTGCGGTTTGCAGAACCAAGGCACGTTGTTGACAGACATAGAAAGATATGTATGCTCTGTCTTTCGGGGGCGGTCATAGTAGTCCGTAATGGGGTGCATTAACAGAGGTGCATGTTGAAGGGTGGGTTTGGGGAGGGATCGCTGCAAGTGAGGACCGAGAGTCTCACTGTGGAAAGGTGTGGCGTTACTTAGGAGAGGACAGCAAGAGGCGTTAAAAGCCATGGTTGGGCTTCATTGGCATAGGCTACGTGCCTTCCGGTTTTGTCACAACAGCGGCCTCTTGTGGCGACCTGGGTTAGCGTCACTGACCAGTTACTCGGCGGATGCTGATCTCACTTTGTCCAGCAGACTTCAACACCATTATATGATTTTAAAATGCTAAGAGCAGAATATGAATTGCCTTCTTTTTACCAACTGCAATTGTATATTCTCTTCACAACAGAGGGACCAGCAAGCAGTCTGATCGACTGTATACATAAAGCATACAGAGAACACTGCACATGCCACAAACTGAACTCTTTATGTAATTGTGTTAATAGTAGCTGTTCGCCCCACAGGGACACCCGTTTTATTGAATTTAGGTGAGTTAACGGCTAAATAGCCTGTGCCAGGATTCAAACCCCTAAATGTGCGGGTAGTCCGCTACAGGTGGCCAAGTCGCTGAGCTTTCTTAACAAAGCAGTCGCACGTGGCCACATGTTTTGTGTTGTACAAAACAAGCACGATGAATGAGAAAAAGGAGCCTTTAGTTTGGAGGTGAGCCAGGTGCATCCAAGAGAGGTGAAAAGACGCTCTTCTCAAGTTGGCGCTTGCTAGAGGGTCTGACTCCTCTGTATAAGCCCAGTAGAGCTGGGCACGCGTCAGTCATGCCAGGTGAGGTTACTGAGACTTAACCTGAAGTCTCTTTCAACACTTCTCGTGAGGTGGACACCCAGCAATAGAAAGTCTACCTACGCCTTTTAGACATTTGTTTACACATTGTTGTCAGTTCCATAAAGTTTCATCAGTTAGATTATGATTTATACACACCATACATACACACATTTAATGTTATTGTGGAAATAAGGAGTGTTAGCAATGCAAATCTGAAATATCTTGACTGGGTAAGTCCTCATCCCCTGAGTTAATACTTGGTGTATTATTTAAGAGTGTAACATCTCCAACTTTGCGCAACTTTCCATTGGCGATATTTATTCGGTCATCTTAACAACACAGTTCAAGTTATAGCAAGTTCCCTGGGAGACCTCTTGCAGACACACTACACATGTTTATTGGATTTGGAGCAGGCCTCTGATTAGATCACTGAAGGGCACTTACCGTTTTGTTTCTTAGTTGTATTTTTCCTTTGGAACAGAAAGTCACCTTTCATCATGATCACGAGCCAATCTCCGCTTTCTTTCAAAAAGCGGCAGGTTTTCCTCTAGGGCATTGTAATTGCCCTTATATAGCGCCCACTACCCCAGACGAGGCATTGCAGTTCTTTGTGGTGTGTAGCATGCTAGCCCGGAACCCAGGGTTAGAGGTAGTTTGGTACTAAATTATTCGTTTATTTTCTTATTCACTGAAGGTTAATTGGTCTGTCAGTGCTCTCGAGACATTCGCATTTACTCCAGTTTTACGACGGAGGTGGACTAGTACAAGTAAAAGTAATAGCGGAAATGCAAGTCATTAGTGGAAAAGGGTGACATCTGCCCATGTTAGTTGAATGAGTAGATAGACTGGGAGAGTTTGAAACTAGTTATGAGAGTTTGAAAGGCGTTGGATGAGCTAGTGACCGGAGAAAGTGAGATTTGGGATAGAAGAATGAGTGCATGCAAAACGTAGGCCGCAATCAGGATGGGTGTTGGAGGGAGTATATATATATATATATACACACACACACCTACATATACAGTATTTACATATGTACATATATCCTTGGTGCACAAATATACATACATGCCATGTGCTGCCACATACAATGTTTATGTATGCAAACACAGGTATATTTCGGTAGAGGGAACTTTGTGCGCTCTTTCAGTGAAACTCTGTCTGTTGAAGTCTCGGGGTGTTTGGGTTGGGGTGTTCCTCTGAGATTGACTGGATCATCTACAACTGGAGTTTCCTCTTCTGGGGTACATGGGCTGGCTGTGGCCTGGAGCTTAAGCTGAAGGGTTATGTTTTTTGTATCTTGGTCTCAAAAGTTGATGTTGGTGAGCCCTATTATAATGTAGGAAAAAGACAGCTCTTAACCAGCCTTCTGAAGGCCATTGAGTTTGTTCTCAGTACCCTTTATCTTTGCGGGTAACGAGTTCCACGGTTTGGCTGCTTGTTCAGCGAAAGACGTGCCGCTGTTTTGTTTTTCTTGTACGCTAGTTTTATGAGATGCCAGTCGAGAGCTTCGGTTCCTGGTTTAGATGTGTTGGGTTATTTTCTTCTGGATAATGGCCGGGACAGTACCGTTTAGTGCCTTTTCGGCAATCCAAAACTGCTTGAAAGTGGATCTTCTGGCAACCAGTAATTAGATGGGGGGCCAGGGGGAGGGGGGAATTCAAGGCAGAGCAGGTGCATTTCTGAACTTGCCTTTATAGGTCGAGCCTGGGTAGAGCATGCGCTGCTCTGCGAGGCATGCTGTATTGGGTGGGGTATGGAATAGACGCCCCGCCCATTTCCCATCTATCTTTTCAATTGGCTCCTATTACAGTCCTTTCAAAATCGTTGCTTTTCATTCGTGAATAGGCTTAGTAGGCCCTCCTTGGTACCGCCTTGTCTGCATTTGTAACTGTCCATAAGTACTGCACTTTTTTACTTGTGTGGTTACACGGTCTGCTTTATGTAGTTGTTGCAAAAGAAACAGTTGATGGACGGAATGCTGGACAATGCAAACATTCACCCCCAGTCACAAGGATCTGGGTTTAATCCATCATTCTTTTGCTCACCACACCACCCCAGTTTGGACCCAGCCATATGCAAATCAGTCTTGACCCTGTTCCTTGTGGGAACAGTCCAGCCCGAACTGCCAAGCCAGGTCCTCCCTGGACCGGAAACAAGCATCCTAGGACCGGTTTCAGGGCATCACCCTTCTTCAGCCAGGCTAGCTTGAATCCAGTGGTGTAGTGAGCACGGGACCCACGTCTGGGCATACCCTTCCCACTTAGGGCGACATATGCAAAAGAAACAGTTGATGGACGGAATGCTGGACAATGCAAACATTCACCCCCAGTCACAAGGATCTGGGTTTAATCCATCATTCTTTTGCTCACCACACCACCCCAGTTTGGACCCAGCCATATGCAAATCAGTCTTGACCCTGTTCCTTGTGGGAACAGTCCAGCCCGAACTGCCAAGCCAGGTCCTCCCTGGACCGGAAACAAGCATCCTAGGACCGGTTTCAGGGCATCACCCTTCTTCAGCCAGGCTAGCTTGAATCCAGTGGTGTAGTGAGCACGGGACCCACGTCTGGGCATACCCTTCCCACTTAGGGCGACATATGCAAAAGAAACAGTTGATGGACGGAATGCTGGACAATGCAAACATTCACCCCCAGTCACAAGGATCTGGGTTTAATCCATCATTCTTTTGCTCACCACACCACCCCAGTTTGGACCCAGCCATATGCAAATCAGTCTTGACCCTGTTCCTTGTGGGAACAGTCCAGCCCGAACTGCCAAGCCAGGTCCTCCCTGGACCGGAAACAAGCATCCTAGGACCGGTTTCAGGGCATCACCCTTCTTCAGCCAGGCTAGCTTGAAACCAGTGGTGTAGTGAGCACGGGACCCACGTCTGGGCATACCCTTCCCACTTAGGGCGACATATGCAAAAGAAACAGTTGATGGACGGAATGCTGGACAATGCAAACATTCACCCCCAGTCACAAGGATCTGGGTTTAATCCATCATTCTTTTGCTCACCACACCACCCCAGTTTGGACCCAGCCATATGCAAATCAGTCTTGACCCTGTTCCTTGTGGGAACAGTCCAGCCCGAACTGCCAAGCCAGGTCCTCCCTGGACCGGAAACAAGCATCCTAGGACCGGTTTCAGGGCATCACCCTTCTTCAGCCAGGCTAGCTTGAATCCAGTGGTGTAGTGAGCACGGGACCCACGTCTGGGCATACCCTTCCCACTTAGGGCGACATATGCAAAAGAAACAGTTGATGGACGGAATGCTGGACAATGCAAACATTCACCCCCAGTCACAAGGATCTGGGTTTAATCCATCATTCTTTTGCTCACCACACCACCCCAGTTTGGACCCAGCCATATGCAAATCAGTCTTGACCCTGTTCCTTGTGGGAACAGTCCAGCCCGAACTGCCAAGCCAGGTCCTCCCTGGACCGGAAACAAGCATCCTAGGACCGGTTTCAGGGCATCACCCTTCTTCAGCCAGGCTAGCTTGAATCCAGTGGTGTAGTGAGCACGGGACCCACGTCTGGGCATACCCTTCCCACTTAGGGCGACATATGCAAAAGAAACAGTTGATGGACGGAATGCTGGACAATGCAAACATTCACCCCCAGTCACAAGGATCTGGGTTTAATCCATCATTCTTTTGCTCACCACACCACCCCAGTTTGGACCCAGCCATATGCAAATCAGTCTTGACCCTGTTCCTTGTGGGAACAGTCCAGCCCGAACTGCCAAGCCAGGTCCTCCCTGGACCGGAAACAAGCATCCTAGGACCGGTTTCAGGGCATCACCCTTCTTCAGCCAGGCTAGCTTGAATCCAGTGGTGTAGTGAGCACGGGACCCACGTCTGGGCATACCCTTCCCACTTAGGGCGACATATGCAAAAGAAACAGTTGATGGACGGAATGCTGGACAATGCAAACATTCACCCCCAGTCACAAGGATCTGGGTTTAATCCATCATTCTTTTGCTCACCACACCACCCCAGTTTGGACCCAGCCATATGCAAATCAGTCTTGACCCTGTTCCTTGTGGGAACAGTCCAGCCCGAACTGCCAAGCCAGGTCCTCCCTGGACCGGAAACAAGCATCCTAGGACCGGTTTCAGGGCATCACCCTTCTTCAGCCAGGCTAGCTTGAATCCAGTGGTGTAGTGAGCACGGGACCCACGTCTGGGCATACCCTTCCCACTTAGGGCGACATATGCAAAAGAAACAGTTGATGGACGGAATGCTGGACAATGCAAACATTCACCCCCAGTCACAAGGATCTGGGTTTAATCCATCATTCTTTTGCTCACCACACCACCCCAGTTTGGACCCAGCCATATGCAAATCAGTCTTGACCCTGTTCCTTGTGGGAACAGTCCAGCCCGAACTGCCAAGCCAGGTCCTCCCTGGACCGGAAACAAGCATCCTAGGACCGGTTTCAGGGCATCACCCTTCTTCAGCCAGGCTAGCTTGAATCCAGTGGTGTAGTGAGCACGGGACCCACGTCTGGGCATACCCTTCCCACTTAGGGCGACATATGCAAAAGAAACAGTTGATGGACGGAATGCTGGACAATGCAAACATTCACCCCCAGTCACAAGGATCTGGGTTTAATCCATCATTCTTTTGCTCACCACACCACCCCAGTTTGGACCCAGCCATATGCAAATCAGTCTTGACCCTGTTCCTTGTGGGAACAGTCCAGCCCGAACTGCCAAGCCAGGTCCTCCCTGGACTGGAAACAAGCATCCTAGGACCGGTTTCAGGGCATCACCCTTCTTCAGCCAGGCTAGCTTGAATCCAGTGGTGTAGTGAGCACGGGACCCACGTCTGGGCATACCCTTCCCACTTAGGGCGACATATGCAAAAGAAACAGTTGATGGACGGAATGCTGGACAATGCAAACATTCACCCCCAGTCACAAGGATCTGGGTTTAATCCATCATTCTTTTGCTCACCACACCACCCCAGTTTGGACCCAGCCATATGCAAATCAGTCTTGACCCTGTTCCTTGTGGGAACAGTCCAGCCCGAACTGCCAAGCCAGGTCCTCCCTGGACCGGAAACAAGCATCCTAGGACCGGTTTCAGGGCATCACCCTTCTTCAGCCAGGCTAGCTTGAATCCAGTGGTGTAGTGAGCACGGGACCCACGTCTGGGCATACCCTTCCCACTTAGGGCGACATATGCAAAAGAAACAGTTGATGGACGGAATGCTGGACAATGCAAACATTCACCCCCAGTCACAAGGATCTGGGTTTAATCCATCATTCTTTTGCTCACCACACCACCCCAGTTTGGACCCAGCCATATGCAAATCAGTCTTGACCCTGTTCCTTGTGGGAACAGTCCAGCCCGAACTGCCAAGCCAGGTCCTCCCTGGACCGGAAACAAGCATCCTAGGACCGGTTTCAGGGCATCACCCTTCTTCAGCCAGGCTAGCTTGAAACCAGTGGTGTAGTGAGCACGGGACCCACGTCTGGGCATACCCTTCCCACTTAGGGCGACATATGCAAAAGAAACAGTTGATGGACGGAATGCTGGACAATGCAAACATTCACCCCCAGTCACAAGGATCTGGGTTTAATCCATCATTCTTTTGCTCACCACACCACCCCAGTTTGGACCCAGCCATATGCAAATCAGTCTTGACCCTGTTCCTTGTGGGAACAGTCCAGCCCGAACTGCCAAGCCAGGTCCTCCCTGGACCGGAAACAAGCATCCTAGGACCGGTTTCAGGGCATCACCCTTCTTCAGCCAGGCTAGCTTGAATCCAGTGGTGTAGTGAGCACGGGACCCACGTCTGGGCATACCCTTCCCACTTAGGGCGACATATGCAAAAGAAACAGTTGATGGACGGAATGCTGGACAATGCAAACATTCACCCCCAGTCACAAGGATCTGGGTTTAATCCATCATTCTTTTGCTCACCACACCACCCCAGTTTGGACCCAGCCATATGCAAATCAGTCTTGACCCTGTTCCTTGTGGGAACAGTCCAGCCCGAACTGCCAAGCCAGGTCCTCCCTGGACCGGAAACAAGCATCCTAGGACCGGTTTCAGGGCATCACCCTTCTTCAGCCAGGCTAGCTTGAATCCAGTGGTGTAGTGAGCACGGGACCCACGTCTGGGCATACCCTTCCCACTTAGGGCGACATATGCAAAAGAAACAGTTGATGGACGGAATGCTGGACAATGCAAACATTCACCCCCAGTCACAAGGATCTGGGTTTAATCCATCATTCTTTTGCTCACCACACCACCCCAGTTTGGACCCAGCCATATGCAAATCAGTCTTGACCCTGTTCCTTGTGGGAACAGTCCAGCCCGAACTGCCAAGCCAGGTCCTCCCTGGACCGGAAACAAGCATCCTGGGACCGGTTTCAGGGCATCACCCTTCTTCAGCCAGGCTAGCTTGAATCCAGTGGTGTAGTGAGCACGGGACCCACGTCTGGGCATACCCTTCCCACTTAGGGCGACATATGCAAAAGAAACAGTTGATGGACGGAATGCTGGACAATGCAAACATTCACCCCCAGTCACAAGGATCTGGGTTTAATCCATCATTCTTTTGCTCACCACACCACCCCAGTTTGGACCCAGCCATATGCAAATCAGTCTTGACCCTGTTCCTTGTGGGAACAGTCCAGCCCGAACTGCCAAGCCAGGTCCTCCCTGGACCGGAAACAAGCATCCTGGGACCGGTTTCAGGGCATCACCCTTCTTCAGCCAGGCTAGCTTGAATCCAGTGGTGTAGTGAGCACGGGACCCACGTCTGGGCATACCCTTCCCACTTAGGGCGACATATGCAAAAGAAACAGTTGATGGACGGAATGCTGGACAATGCAAACATTCACCCCCAGTCACAAGGATCTGGGTTTAATCCATCATTCTTTTGCTCACCACACCACCCCAGTTTGGACCCAGCCATATGCAAATCAGTCTTGACCCTGTTCCTTGTGGGAACAGTCCAGCCCGAACTGCCAAGCCAGGTCCTCCCTGGACCGGAAACAAGCATCCTGGGACCGGTTTCAGGGCATCACCCTTCTTCAGCCAGGCTAGCTTGAATCCAGTGGTGTAGTGAGCACGGGACCCACGTCTGGGCATACCCTTCCCACTTAGGGCGACATATGCAAAAGAAACAGTTGATGGACGGAATGCTGGACAATGCAAACATTCACCCCCAGTCACAAGGATCTGGGTTTAATCCATCATTCTTTTGCTCACCACACCACCCCAGTTTGGACCCAGCCATATGCAAATCAGTCTTGACCCTGTTCCTTGTGGGAACAGTCCAGCCCGAACTGCCAAGCCAGGTCCTCCCTGGACCGGAAACAAGCATCCTGGGACCGGTTTCAGGGCATCACCCTTCTTCAGCCAGGCTAGCTTGAATCCAGTGGTGTAGTGAGCACGGGACCCACGTCTGGGCATACCCTTCCCACTTAGGGCGACATATGCAAAAGAAACAGTTGATGGACGGAATGCTGGACAATGCAAACATTCACCCCCAGTCACAAGGATCTGGGTTTAATCCATCATTCTTTTGCTCACCACACCACCCCAGTTTGGACCCAGCCATATGCAAATCAGTCTTGACCCTGTTCCTTGTGGGAACAGTCCAGCCCGAACTGCCAAGCCAGGTCCTCCCTGGACCGGAAACAAGCATCCTGGGACCGGTTTCAGGGCATCACCCTTCTTCAGCCAGGCTAGCTTGAATCCAGTGGTGTAGTGAGCACGGGACCCACGTCTGGGCATACCCTTCCCACTTAGGGCGACATATGCAAAAGAAACAGTTGATGGACGGAATGCTGGACAATGCAAACATTCACCCCCAGTCACAAGGATCTGGGTTTAATCCATCATTCTTTTGCTCACCACACCACCCCAGTTTGGACCCAGCCATATGCAAATCAGTCTTGACCCTGTTCCTTGTGGGAACAGTCCAGCCCGAACTGCCAAGCCAGGTCCTCCCTGGACCGGAAACAAGCATCCTGGGACCGGTTTCAGGGCATCACCCTTCTTCAGCCAGGCTAGCTTGAATCCAGTGGTGTAGTGAGCACGGGACCCACGTCTGGGCATACCCTTCCCACTTAGGGCGACATATGCAAAAGAAACAGTTGATGGACGGAATGCTGGACAATGCAAACATTCACCCCCAGTCACAAGGATCTGGGTTTAATCCATCATTCTTTTGCTCACCACACCACCCCAGTTTGGACCCAGCCATATGCAAATCAGTCTTGACCCTGTTCCTTGTGGGAACAGTCCAGCCCGAACTGCCAAGCCAGGTCCTCCCTGGACCGGAAACAAGCATCCTGGGACCGGTTTCAGGGCATCACCCTTCTTCAGCCAGGCTAGCTTGAATCCAGTGGTGTAGTGAGCACGGGACCCACGTCTGGGCATACCCTTCCCACTTAGGGCGACATATGCAAAAGAAACAGTTGATGGACGGAATGCTGGACAATGCAAACATTCACCCCCAGTCACAAGGATCTGGGTTTAATCCATCATTCTTTTGCTCACCACACCACCCCAGTTTGGACCCAGCCATATGCAAATCAGTCTTGACCCTGTTCCTTGTGGGAACAGTCCAGCCCGAACTGCCAAGCCAGGTCCTCCCTGGACCGGAAACAAGCATCCTGGGACCGGTTTCAGGGCATCACCCTTCTTCAGCCAGGCTAGCTTGAATCCAGTGGTGTAGTGAGCACGGGACCCACGTCTGGGCATACCCTTCCCACTTAGGGCGACATATGCAAAAGAAACAGTTGATGGACGGAATGCTGGACAATGCAAACATTCACCCCCAGTCACAAGGATCTGGGTTTAATCCATCATTCTTTTGCTCACCACACCACCCCAGTTTGGACCCAGCCATATGCAAATCAGTCTTGACCCTGTTCCTTGTGGGAACAGTCCAGCCCGAACTGCCAAGCCAGGTCCTCCCTGGACTGGAAACAAGCATCCTGGGACCGGTTTCAGGGCATCACCCTTCTTCAGCCAGGCTAGCTTGAATCCAGTGGTGTAGTGAGCACGGGACCCACGTCTGGGCATACCCTTCCCACTTAGGGCGACATATGCAAAAGAAACAGTTGATGGACGGAATGCTGGACAATGCAAACATTCACCCCCAGTCACAAGGATCTGGGTTTAATCCATCATTCTTTTGCTCACCACACCACCCCAGTTTGGACCCAGCCATATGCAAATCAGTCTTGACCCTGTTCCTTGTGGGAACAGTCCAGCCCGAACTGCCAAGCCAGGTCCTCCCTGGACCGGAAACAAGCATCCTGGGACCGGTTTCAGGGCATCACCCTTCTTCAGCCAGGCTAGCTTGAATCCAGTGGTGTAGTGAGCACGGGACCCACGTCTGGGCATACCCTTCCCACTTAGGGCGACATATGCAAAAGAAACAGTTGATGGACGGAATGCTGGACAATGCAAACATTCACCCCCAGTCACAAGGATCTGGGTTTAATCCATCATTCTTTTGCTCACCACACCACCCCAGTTTGGACCCAGCCATATGCAAATCAGTCTTGACCCTGTTCCTTGTGGGAACAGTCCAGCCCGAACTGCCAAGCCAGGTCCTCCCTGGACCGGAAACAAGCATCCTGGGACCGGTTTCAGGGCATCACCCTTCTTCAGCCAGGCTAGCTTGAATCCAGTGGTGTAGTGAGCACGGGACCCACGTCTGGGCATACCCTTCCCACTTAGGGCGACATATGCAAAAGAAACAGTTGATGGACGGAATGCTGGACAATGCAAACATTCACCCCCAGTCACAAGGATCTGGGTTTAATCCATCATTCTTTTGCTCACCACACCACCCCAGTTTGGACCCAGCCATATGCAAATCAGTCTTGACCCTGTTCCTTGTGGGAACAGTCCAGCCCGAACTGCCAAGCCAGGTCCTCCCTGGACCGGAAACAAGCATCCTGGGACCGGTTTCAGGGCATCACCCTTCTTCAGCCAGGCTAGCTTGAATCCAGTGGTGTAGTGAGCACGGGACCCACGTCTGGGCATACCCTTCCCACTTAGGGCGACATATGCAAAAGAAACAGTTGATGGACGGAATGCTGGACAATGCAAACATTCACCCCCAGTCACAAGGATCTGGGTTTAATCCATCATTCTTTTGCTCACCACACCACCCCAGTTTGGACCCAGCCATATGCAAATCAGTCTTGACCCTGTTCCTTGTGGGAACAGTCCAGCCCGAACTGCCAAGCCAGGTCCTCCCTGGACCGGAAACAAGCATCCTGGGACCGGTTTCAGGGCATCACCCTTCTTCAGCCAGGCTAGCTTGAATCCAGTGGTGTAGTGAGCACGGGACCCACGTCTGGGCATACCCTTCCCACTTAGGGCGACATATGCAAAAGAAACAGTTGATGGACGGAATGCTGGACAATGCAAACATTCACCCCCAGTCACAAGGATCTGGGTTTAATCCATCATTCTTTTGCTCACCACACCACCCCAGTTTGGACCCAGCCATATGCAAATCAGTCTTGACCCTGTTCCTTGTGGGAACAGTCCAGCCCGAACTGCCAAGCCAGGTCCTCCCTGGACCGGAAACAAGCATCCTGGGACCGGTTTCAGGGCATCACCCTTCTTCAGCCAGGCTAGCTTGAATCCAGTGGTGTAGTGAGCACGGGACCCACGTCTGGGCATACCCTTCCCACTTAGGGCGACATATGCAAAAGAAACAGTTGATGGACGGAATGCTGGACAATGCAAACATTCACCCCCAGTCACAAGGATCTGGGTTTAATCCATCATTCTTTTGCTCACCACACCACCCCAGTTTGGACCCAGCCATATGCAAATCAGTCTTGACCCTGTTCCTTGTGGGAACAGTCCAGCCCGAACTGCCAAGCCAGGTCCTCCCTGGACCGGAAACAAGCATCCTGGGACCGGTTTCAGGGCATCACCCTTCTTCAGCCAGGCTAGCTTGAATCCAGTGGTGTAGTGAGCACGGGACCCACGTCTGGGCATACCCTTCCCACTTAGGGCGACATATGCAAAAGAAACAGTTGATGGACGGAATGCTGGACAATGCAAACATTCACCCCCAGTCACAAGGATCTGGGTTTAATCCATCATTCTTTTGCTCACCACACCACCCCAGTTTGGACCCAGCCATATGCAAATCAGTCTTGACCCTGTTCCTTGTGGGAACAGTCCAGCCCGAACTGCCAAGCCAGGTCCTCCCTGGACCGGAAACAAGCATCCTGGGACCGGTTTCAGGGCATCACCCTTCTTCAGCCAGGCTAGCTTGAATCCAGTGGTGTAGTGAGCACGGGACCCACGTCTGGGCATACCCTTCCCACTTAGGGCGACATATGCAAAAGAAACAGTTGATGGACGGAATGCTGGACAATGCAAACATTCACCCCCAGTCACAAGGATCTGGGTTTAATCCATCATTCTTTTGCTCACCACACCACCCCAGTTTGGACCCAGCCATATGCAAATCAGTCTTGACCCTGTTCCTTGTGGGAACAGTCCAGCCCGAACTGCCAAGCCAGGTCCTCCCTGGACCGGAAACAAGCATCCTGGGACCGGTTTCAGGGCATCACCCTTCTTCAGCCAGGCTAGCTTGAATCCAGTGGTGTAGTGAGCACGGGACCCACGTCTGGGCATACCCTTCCCACTTAGGGCGACATATGCAAAAGAAACAGTTGATGGACGGAATGCTGGACAATGCAAACATTCACCCCCAGTCACAAGGATCTGGGTTTAATCCATCATTCTTTTGCTCACCACACCACCCCAGTTTGGACCCAGCCATATGCAAATCAGTCTTGACCCTGTTCCTTGTGGGAACAGTCCAGCCCGAACTGCCAAGCCAGGTCCTCCCTGGACCGGAAACAAGCATCCTGGGACCGGTTTCAGGGCATCACCCTTCTTCAGCCAGGCTAGCTTGAATCCAGTGGTGTAGTGAGCACGGGACCCACGTCTGGGCATACCCTTCCCACTTAGGGCGACATATGCAAAAGAAACAGTTGATGGACGGAATGCTGGACAATGCAAACATTCACCCCCAGTCACAAGGATCTGGGTTTAATCCATCATTCTTTTGCTCACCACACCACCCCAGTTTGGACCCAGCCATATGCAAATCAGTCTTGACCCTGTTCCTTGTGGGAACAGTCCAGCCCGAACTGCCAAGCCAGGTCCTCCCTGGACCGGAAACAAGCATCCTGGGACCGGTTTCAGGGCATCACCCTTCTTCAGCCAGGCTAGCTTGAATCCAGTGGTGTAGTGAGCACGGGACCCACGTCTGGGCATACCCTTCCCACTTAGGGCGACATATGCAAAAGAAACAGTTGATGGACGGAATGCTGGACAATGCAAACATTCACCCCCAGTCACAAGGATCTGGGTTTAATCCATCATTCTTTTGCTCACCACACCACCCCAGTTTGGACCCAGCCATATGCAAATCAGTCTTGACCCTGTTCCTTGTGGGAACAGTCCAGCCCGAACTGCCAAGCCAGGTCCTCCCTGGACCGGAAACAAGCATCCTGGGACCGGTTTCAGGGCATCACCCTTCTTCAGCCAGGCTAGCTTGAATCCAGTGGTGTAGTGAGCACGGGACCCACGTCTGGGCATACCCTTCCCACTTAGGGCGACATATGCAAAAGAAACAGTTGATGGACGGAATGCTGGACAATGCAAACATTCACCCCCAGTCACAAGGATCTGGGTTTAATCCATCATTCTTTTGCTCACCACACCACCCCAGTTTGGACCCAGCCATATGCAAATCAGTCTTGACCCTGTTCCTTGTGGGAACAGTCCAGCCCGAACTGCCAAGCCAGGTCCTCCCTGGACCGGAAACAAGCATCCTGGGACCGGTTTCAGGGCATCACCCTTCTTCAGCCAGGCTAGCTTGAATCCAGTGGTGTAGTGAGCACGGGACCCACGTCTGGGCATACCCTTCCCACTTAGGGCGACATATGCAAAAGAAACAGTTGATGGACGGAATGCTGGACAATGCAAACATTCACCCCCAGTCACAAGGATCTGGGTTTAATCCATCATTCTTTTGCTCACCACACCACCCCAGTTTGGACCCAGCCATATGCAAATCAGTCTTGACCCTGTTCCTTGTGGGAACAGTCCAGCCCGAACTGCCAAGCCAGGTCCTCCCTGGACCGGAAACAAGCATCCTGGGACCGGTTTCAGGGCATCACCCTTCTTCAGCCAGGCTAGCTTGAATCCAGTGGTGTAGTGAGCACGGGACCCACGTCTGGGCATACCCTTCCCACTTAGGGCGACATATGCAAAAGAAACAGTTGATGGACGGAATGCTGGACAATGCAAACATTCACCCCCAGTCACAAGGATCTGGGTTTAATCCATCATTCTTTTGCTCACCACACCACCCCAGTTTGGACCCAGCCATATGCAAATCAGTCTTGACCCTGTTCCTTGTGGGAACAGTCCAGCCCGAACTGCCAAGCCAGGTCCTCCCTGGACCGGAAACAAGCATCCTGGGACCGGTTTCAGGGCATCACCCTTCTTCAGCCAGGCTAGCTTGAATCCAGTGGTGTAGTGAGCACGGGACCCACGTCTGGGCATACCCTTCCCACTTAGGGCGACATATGCAAAAGAAACAGTTGATGGACGGAATGCTGGACAATGCAAACATTCACCCCCAGTCACAAGGATCTGGGTTTAATCCATCATTCTTTTGCTCACCACACCACCCCAGTTTGGACCCAGCCATATGCAAATCAGTCTTGACCCTGTTCCTTGTGGGAACAGTCCAGCCCGAACTGCCAAGCCAGGTCCTCCCTGGACCGGAAACAAGCATCCTGGGACCGGTTTCAGGGCATCACCCTTCTTCAGCCAGGCTAGCTTGAATCCAGTGGTGTAGTGAGCACGGGACCCACGTCTGGGCATACCCTTCCCACTTAGGGCGACATATGCAAAAGAAACAGTTGATGGACGGAATGCTGGACAATGCAAACATTCACCCCCAGTCACAAGGATCTGGGTTTAATCCATCATTCTTTTGCTCACCACACCACCCCAGTTTGGACCCAGCCATATGCAAATCAGTCTTGACCCTGTTCCTTGTGGGAACAGTCCAGCCCGAACTGCCAAGCCAGGTCCTCCCTGGACCGGAAACAAGCATCCTGGGACCGGTTTCAGGGCATCACCCTTCTTCAGCCAGGCTAGCTTGAATCCAGTGGTGTAGTGAGCACGGGACCCACGTCTGGGCATACCCTTCCCACTTAGGGCGACATATGCAAAAGAAACAGTTGATGGACGGAATGCTGGACAATGCAAACATTCACCCCCAGTCACAAGGATCTGGGTTTAATCCATCATTCTTTTGCTCACCACACCACCCCAGTTTGGACCCAGCCATATGCAAATCAGTCTTGACCCTGTTCCTTGTGGGAACAGTCCAGCCCGAACTGCCAAGCCAGGTCCTCCCTGGACCGGAAACAAGCATCCTGGGACCGGTTTCAGGGCATCACCCTTCTTCAGCCAGGCTAGCTTGAATCCAGTGGTGTAGTGAGCACGGGACCCACGTCTGGGCATACCCTTCCCACTTAGGGCGACATATGCAAAAGAAACAGTTGATGGACGGAATGCTGGACAATGCAAACATTCACCCCCAGTCACAAGGATCTGGGTTTAATCCATCATTCTTTTGCTCACCACACCACCCCAGTTTGGACCCAGCCATATGCAAATCAGTCTTGACCCTGTTCCTTGTGGGAACAGTCCAGCCCGAACTGCCAAGCCAGGTCCTCCCTGGACCGGAAACAAGCATCCTGGGACCGGTTTCAGGGCATCACCCTTCTTCAGCCAGGCTAGCTTGAATCCAGTGGTGTAGTGAGCACGGGACCCACGTCTGGGCATACCCTTCCCACTTAGGGCGACATATGCAAAAGAAACAGTTGATGGACGGAATGCTGGACAATGCAAACATTCACCCCCAGTCACAAGGATCTGGGTTTAATCCATCATTCTTTTGCTCACCACACCACCCCAGTTTGGACCCAGCCATATGCAAATCAGTCTTGACCCTGTTCCTTGTGGGAACAGTCCAGCCCGAACTGCCAAGCCAGGTCCTCCCTGGACCGGAAACAAGCATCCTGGGACCGGTTTCAGGGCATCACCCTTCTTCAGCCAGGCTAGCTTGAATCCAGTGGTGTAGTGAGCACGGGACCCACGTCTGGGCATACCCTTCCCACTTAGGGCGACATATGCAAAAGAAACAGTTGATGGACGGAATGCTGGACAATGCAAACATTCACCCCCAGTCACAAGGATCTGGGTTTAATCCATCATTCTTTTGCTCACCACACCACCCCAGTTTGGACCCAGCCATATGCAAATCAGTCTTGACCCTGTTCCTTGTGGGAACAGTCCAGCCCGAACTGCCAAGCCAGGTCCTCCCTGGACCGGAAACAAGCATCCTGGGACCGGTTTCAGGGCATCACCCTTCTTCAGCCAGGCTAGCTTGAATCCAGTGGTGTAGTGAGCACGGGACCCACGTCTGGGCATACCCTTCCCACTTAGGGCGACATATGCAAAAGAAACAGTTGATGGACGGAATGCTGGACAATGCAAACATTCACCCCCAGTCACAAGGATCTGGGTTTAATCCATCATTCTTTTGCTCACCACACCACCCCAGTTTGGACCCAGCCATATGCAAATCAGTCTTGACCCTGTTCCTTGTGGGAACAGTCCAGCCCGAACTGCCAAGCCAGGTCCTCCCTGGACCGGAAACAAGCATCCTGGGACCGGTTTCAGGGCATCACCCTTCTTCAGCCAGGCTAGCTTGAATCCAGTGGTGTAGTGAGCACGGGACCCACGTCTGGGCATACCCTTCCCACTTAGGGCGACATATGCAAAAGAAACAGTTGATGGACGGAATGCTGGACAATGCAAACATTCACCCCCAGTCACAAGGATCTGGGTTTAATCCATCATTCTTTTGCTCACCACACCACCCCAGTTTGGACCCAGCCATATGCAAATCAGTCTTGACCCTGTTCCTTGTGGGAACAGTCCAGCCCGAACTGCCAAGCCAGGTCCTCCCTGGACCGGAAACAAGCATCCTGGGACCGGTTTCAGGGCATCACCCTTCTTCAGCCAGGCTAGCTTGAATCCAGTGGTGTAGTGAGCACGGGACCCACGTCTGGGCATACCCTTCCCACTTAGGGCGACATATGCAAAAGAAACAGTTGATGGACGGAATGCTGGACAATGCAAACATTCACCCCCAGTCACAAGGATCTGGGTTTAATCCATCATTCTTTTGCTCACCACACCACCCCAGTTTGGACCCAGCCATATGCAAATCAGTCTTGACCCTGTTCCTTGTGGGAACAGTCCAGCCCGAACTGCCAAGCCAGGTCCTCCCTGGACCGGAAACAAGCATCCTGGGACCGGTTTCAGGGCATCACCCTTCTTCAGCCAGGCTAGCTTGAATCCAGTGGTGTAGTGAGCACGGGACCCACGTCTGGGCATACCCTTCCCACTTAGGGCGACATATGCAAAAGAAACAGTTGATGGACGGAATGCTGGACAATGCAAACATTCACCCCCAGTCACAAGGATCTGGGTTTAATCCATCATTCTTTTGCTCACCACACCACCCCAGTTTGGACCCAGCCATATGCAAATCAGTCTTGACCCTGTTCCTTGTGGGAACAGTCCAGCCCGAACTGCCAAGCCAGGTCCTCCCTGGACCGGAAACAAGCATCCTGGGACCGGTTTCAGGGCATCACCCTTCTTCAGCCAGGCTAGCTTGAATCCAGTGGTGTAGTGAGCACGGGACCCACGTCTGGGCATACCCTTCCCACTTAGGGCGACATATGCAAAAGAAACAGTTGATGGACGGAATGCTGGACAATGCAAACATTCACCCCCAGTCACAAGGATCTGGGTTTAATCCATCATTCTTTTGCTCACCACACCACCCCAGTTTGGACCCAGCCATATGCAAATCAGTCTTGACCCTGTTCCTTGTGGGAACAGTCCAGCCCGAACTGCCAAGCCAGGTCCTCCCTGGACCGGAAACAAGCATCCTGGGACCGGTTTCAGGGCATCACCCTTCTTCAGCCAGGCTAGCTTGAATCCAGTGGTGTAGTGAGCACGGGACCCACGTCTGGGCATACCCTTCCCACTTAGGGCGACATATGCAAAAGAAACAGTTGATGGACGGAATGCTGGACAATGCAAACATTCACCCCCAGTCACAAGGATCTGGGTTTAATCCATCATTCTTTTGCTCACCACACCACCCCAGTTTGGACCCAGCCATATGCAAATCAGTCTTGACCCTGTTCCTTGTGGGAACAGTCCAGCCCGAACTGCCAAGCCAGGTCCTCCCTGGACCGGAAACAAGCATCCTGGGACCGGTTTCAGGGCATCACCCTTCTTCAGCCAGGCTAGCTTGAATCCAGTGGTGTAGTGAGCACGGGACCCACGTCTGGGCATACCCTTCCCACTTAGGGCGACATATGCAAAAGAAACAGTTGATGGACGGAATGCTGGACAATGCAAACATTCACCCCCAGTCACAAGGATCTGGGTTTAATCCATCATTCTTTTGCTCACCACACCACCCCAGTTTGGACCCAGCCATATGCAAATCAGTCTTGACCCTGTTCCTTGTGGGAACAGTCCAGCCCGAACTGCCAAGCCAGGTCCTCCCTGGACCGGAAACAAGCATCCTGGGACCGGTTTCAGGGCATCACCCTTCTTCAGCCAGGCTAGCTTGAATCCAGTGGTGTAGTGAGCACGGGACCCACGTCTGGGCATACCCTTCCCACTTAGGGCGACATATGCAAAAGAAACAGTTGATGGACGGAATGCTGGACAATGCAAACATTCACCCCCAGTCACAAGGATCTGGGTTTAATCCATCATTCTTTTGCTCACCACACCACCCCAGTTTGGACCCAGCCATATGCAAATCAGTCTTGACCCTGTTCCTTGTGGGAACAGTCCAGCCCGAACTGCCAAGCCAGGTCCTCCCTGGACCGGAAACAAGCATCCTAGGACCGGTTTCAGGGCATCACCCTTCTTCAGCCAGGCTAGCTTGAAACCAGTGGTGTAGTGAGCACGGGACCCACGTCTGGGCATACCCTTCCCACTTAGGGCGACATATGCAAAAGAAACAGTTGATGGACGGAATGCTGGACAATGCAAACATTCACCCCCAGTCACAAGGATCTGGGTTTAATCCATCATTCTTTTGCTCACCACACCACCCCAGTTTGGACCCAGCCATATGCAAATCAGTCTTGACCCTGTTCCTTGTGGGAACAGTCCAGCCCGAACTGCCAAGCCAGGTCCTCCCTGGACCGGAAACAAGCATCCTAGGACCGGTTTCAGGGCATCACCCTTCTTCAGCCAGGCTAGCTTGAATCCAGTGGTGTAGTGAGCACGGGACCCACGTCTGGGCATACCCTTCCCACTTAGGGCGACATATGCAAAAGAAACAGTTGATGGACGGAATGCTGGACAATGCAAACATTCACCCCCAGTCACAAGGATCTGGGTTTAATCCATCATTCTTTTGCTCACCACACCACCCCAGTTTGGACCCAGCCATATGCAAATCAGTCTTGACCCTGTTCCTTGTGGGAACAGTCCAGCCCGAACTGCCAAGCCAGGTCCTCCCTGGACCGGAAACAAGCATCCTAGGACCGGTTTCAGGGCATCACCCTTCTTCAGCCAGGCTAGCTTGAATCCAGTGGTGTAGTGAGCACGGGACCCACGTCTGGGCATACCCTTCCCACTTAGGGCGACATATGCAAAAGAAACAGTTGATGGACGGAATGCTGGACAATGCAAACATTCACCCCCAGTCACAAGGATCTGGGTTTAATCCATCATTCTTTTGCTCACCACACCACCCCAGTTTGGACCCAGCCATATGCAAATCAGTCTTGACCCTGTTCCTTGTGGGAACAGTCCAGCCCGAACTGCCAAGCCAGGTCCTCCCTGGACCGGAAACAAGCATCCTAGGACCGGTTTCAGGGCATCACCCTTCTTCAGCCAGGCTAGCTTGAATCCAGTGGTGTAGTGAGCACGGGACCCACGTCTGGGCATACCCTTCCCACTTAGGGCGACATATGCAAAAGAAACAGTTGATGGACGGAATGCTGGACAATGCAAACATTCACCCCCAGTCACAAGGATCTGGGTTTAATCCATCATTCTTTTGCTCACCACACCACCCCAGTTTGGACCCAGCCATATGCAAATCAGTCTTGACCCTGTTCCTTGTGGGAACAGTCCAGCCCGAACTGCCAAGCCAGGTCCTCCCTGGACCGGAAACAAGCATCCTAGGACCGGTTTCAGGGCATCACCCTTCTTCAGCCAGGCTAGCTTGAATCCAGTGGTGTAGTGAGCACGGGACCCACGTCTGGGCATACCCTTCCCACTTAGGGCGACATATGCAAAAGAAACAGTTGATGGACGGAATGCTGGACAATGCAAACATTCACCCCCAGTCACAAGGATCTGGGTTTAATCCATCATTCTTTTGCTCACCACACCACCCCAGTTTGGACCCAGCCATATGCAAATCAGTCTTGACCCTGTTCCTTGTGGGAACAGTCCAGCCCGAACTGCCAAGCCAGGTCCTCCCTGGACCGGAAACAAGCATCCTGGGACCGGTTTCAGGGCATCACCCTTCTTCAGCCAGGCTAGCTTGAATCCAGTGGTGTAGTGAGCACGGGACCCACGTCTGGGCATACCCTTCCCACTTAGGGCGACATATGCAAAAGAAACAGTTGATGGACGGAATGCTGGACAATGCAAACATTCACCCCCAGTCACAAGGATCTGGGTTTAATCCATCATTCTTTTGCTCACCACACCACCCCAGTTTGGACCCAGCCATATGCAAATCAGTCTTGACCCTGTTCCTTGTGGGAACAGTCCAGCCCGAACTGCCAAGCCAGGTCCTCCCTGGACCGGAAACAAGCATCCTAGGACCGGTTTCAGGGCATCACCCTTCTTCAGCCAGGCTAGCTTGAATCCAGTGGTGTAGTGAGCACGGGACCCACGTCTGGGCATACCCTTCCCACTTAGGGCGACATATGCAAAAGAAACAGTTGATGGACGGAATGCTGGACAATGCAAACATTCACCCCCAGTCACAAGGATCTGGGTTTAATCCATCATTCTTTTGCTCACCACACCACCCCAGTTTGGACCCAGCCATATGCAAATCAGTCTTGACCCTGTTCCTTGTGGGAACAGTCCAGCCCGAACTGCCAAGCCAGGTCCTCCCTGGACCGGAAACAAGCATCCTAGGACCGGTTTCAGGGCATCACCCTTCTTCAGCCAGGCTAGCTTGAATCCAGTGGTGTAGTGAGCACGGAACCCACGTCTGGGCAAACACTTCCCACTTAGGGCTACATATGCAAAAGAAACAGTTGATGGACGGAATGCTGGACAATGCAAACATTCACCCCCAGTCACAAGGATCTGGGTTTAATCCATCATTCTTTTGCTCACCACACCACCCCAGTTTGGACCCAGCCATATGCAAATCAGTCTTGACCCTGTTCCTTGTGGGAACAGTCCAGCCCGAACTGCCAAGCCAGGTCCTCCCTGGACCGGAAACAAGCATCCTAGGACCGGTTTCAGGGCATCACCCTTCTTCAGCCAGGCTAGCTTGAATCCAGTGGTGTAGTGAGCACGGGACCCACGTCTGGGCATACCCTTCCCACTTAGGGCGACATATGCAAAAGAAACAGTTGATGGACGGAATGCTGGACAATGCAAACATTCACCCCCAGTCACAAGGATCTGGGTTTAATCCATCATTCTTTTGCTCACCACACCACCCCAGTTTGGACCCAGCCATATGCAAATCAGTCTTGACCCTGTTCCTTGTGGGAACAGTCCAGCCCGAACTGCCAAGCCAGGTCCTCCCTGGACCGGAAACAAGCATCCTAGGACCGGTTTCAGGGCATCACCCTTCTTCAGCCAGGCTAGCTTGAATCCAGTGGTGTAGTGAGCACGGGACCCACGTCTGGGCATACCCTTCCCACTTAGGGCGACATATGCAAAAGAAACAGTTGATGGACGGAATGCTGGACAATGCAAACATTCACCCCCAGTCACAAGGATCTGGGTTTAATCCATCATTCTTTTGCTCACCACACCACCCCAGTTTGGACCCAGCCATATGCAAATCAGTCTTGACCCTGTTCCTTGTGGGAACAGTCCAGCCCGAACTGCCAAGCCAGGTCCTCCCTGGACCGGAAACAAGCATCCTAGGACCGGTTTCAGGGCATCACCCTTCTTCAGCCAGGCTAGCTTGAATCCAGTGGTGTAGTGAGCACGGGACCCACGTCTGGGCATACCCTTCCCACTTAGGGCAACATATGCAAAAGAAACAGTTGATGGACGGAATGCTGGACAATGCAAACATTCACCCCCAGTCACAAGGATCTGGGTTTAATCCATCATTCTTTTGCTCACCACACCACCCCAGTTTGGACCCAGCCATATGCAAATCAGTCTTGACCCTGTTCCTTGTGGGAACAGTCCAGCCCGAACTGCCAAGCCAGGTCCTCCCTGGACCGGAAACAAGCATCCTAGGACCGGTTTCAGGGCATCACCCTTCTTCAGCCAGGCTAGCTTGAATCCAGTGGTGTAGTGAGCACGGGACCCACGTCTGGGCATACCCTTCCCACTTAGGGCGACATATGCAAAAGAAACAGTTGATGGACGGAATGCTGGACAATGCAAACATTCACCCCCAGTCACAAGGATCTGGGTTTAATCCATCATTCTTTTGCTCACCACACCACCCCAGTTTGGACCCAGCCATATGCAAATCAGTCTTGACCCTGTTCCTTGTGGGAACAGTCCAGCCCGAACTGCCAAGCCAGGTCCTCCCTGGACCGGAAACAAGCATCCTAGGACCGGTTTCAGGGCTCAAACGTTCCGTCCATCATCCCCTTTTGTATCGCTTTGTTCGCCCTAAGTTGGCGGGGGTATACCCAGACGTGGGTCCCTTGCTCACTTTGCCACTGGATTCAAGCAAGCCTTGCTGATGACGGCTGGAATGCCAGAAACCGGTCCTAGGATGCTTGTTTCCGGTCCAGGGAAGACATGGCTTGGCAGTTCGGGCTGGACTGTTCCCATGAGGCACAGGGTCAGACTGATTTGCATATGGCCATGTCTGAACTGGGGTGGTGGAGTGAGCTAAAGAATGATGATGGATTAAACCCAGATCAGTTGACTGGGGGTGAGTGTTTGATTGGCTCAAACGTTCCGTCCATCATCCCCTTTTGTATCGCTTTGTTCGCCCTAAGTTGGCGGGGGTATACCCAGACGTGGGTCCCTTGCTCACTTTGCCACTGGATTCAAGCAAGCCTGGCTGATGACGGCTGGAATGCCAGAAACCGGTCCTAGGATGCTTTTCTCCGGTCCAGGGAAGACATGGCTTGGCAGTTCGGGCTGGACTGTTCCCATGAGGCACAGGGTCAGACTGATTTGCATATGGCCATGTCTGAACTGGGGTGGTGGGAGTGAGCTAAAGAATGATGATGGATTAAACCCAGATCAGTTGACTGGGGGTGAGTGTTTGATTGGCTCAAACGTTCCGTCCATCATCCCCTTTTGTATCGCTTTGTTCGCCCTAAGTTGGCGGGGGTATACCCAGACGTGGGTCCCTTGCTTACTTTGCCACTGGATTCAAGCAAGCCTGGCTGATGACGGCTGGAATGCCAGAAACCGGTCCTAGGATGCTTGTTTCCGGTCCAGGGAAGACATGGCCTGGCAGTTCGGGCTGGACTGTTCCCATGAGGCACAGGGTCAGACTGATTTGCATATGGCCATGTCTGGAACTGGGGTGGTGGAGTGAGCTAAAGAATGATGATGGATTAAACCCAGATCAGTTGACTGGGGGTGAGTGTTTGATTGGCTCAAACGTTCCGTCCATCACCCCCTTTTGTATCGCTTTGTTCGCCCTAAGTTGGCGGGGGTATACCCAGACGTGGGTCCCTTGCTCACTTTGCCACTGGATTCAAGCAAGCCTGGCTGATGACGGCTGGAATGCCAGAAACCGGTCCTAGGATGCTTGTTTCCGGTCCAGGGAAGACATGGCTTGGCAGTTCGGGCTGGACTGTTCCCATGAGGCACAGGGTCAGACTGATTTGCATATGGCCATGTCTGAACTGGGGTGGTGGAGTGAGCTAAAGAATGATGATGGATTAAACCCAGATCAGTTGACTGGGGGTGAGTGTTTGATTGGCTCAAACGTTCCGTCCATCATCCCCTTTGTATCGCTTTGTTCGCCCTAAGTTGGCGGGGGTATACCCAGACGTGGGTCCCTTGCTCACTTTGCCACTGGATTCAAGCAAGCCTGGCTGATGACGGCTGGAATGCCAGAAACCGGTCCTAGGATGCTTGTTTCCGGTCCAGGGAAGACATGGCTTGGCAGTTCGGGCTGGACTGTTCCCATGAGGCACAGGGTCAGACTGATTTGCATATGGCCATGTCTGAACTGGGGTGGTGGAGTGAGCTAAAGAATGATGATGGATTAAACCCAGATCAGTTGACTGGGGTGAGTGTTTGATTGGCTCAAACGTTCCGTCCATCATCCCCCTTTGTATCGCTTTGTTCGCCCTAAGTTGGCGGGGGTATACCCAGACGTGGGTCCCTGGCTCACTTTGCCACTGGATTCAAGCAAGCCTGGCTGATGACGGCTGGAATGCCAGAAACCGGTCCTAGGATGCTTGTTTCCGGTTCAGGGAAGACATGGCTTGGCAGTTCGGGCTGGACTGTTCCCATGAGGCACAGGGTCAGACTGATTTGCATATGGCCATGTCTGAACTGGGGTGGTGGAGTGAGCTAAAGAATGATGATGGATTAAACCCAGATCAGTTGACTGGGGGTGAGTGTTTGATTGGCTCAAACGTTCCGTCCATCATCCCCTTTTGTATCGCTTTGTTCGCCCTAAGTTGGCGGGGGTATACCCAGACGTGGGTCCCTTGCTCACTTTGCCACTGGATTCAAGCAAGCCTGGCTGATGACGGCTGGAATGCCAGAAACCGGTCCTAGGATGCTTGTTTCCGGTCCAGGGAAGACATGGCTTGGCAGTTCGGGCTGGACTGTTCCCATGAGGCACAGGGTCAGACTGATTTGCATATGGCCATGTCTGAACTGGGGTGGTGGAGTGAGCTAAAGAATGATGATGGATTAAACCCAGATCAGTTGACTGGGGTGAGTGTTTGATTGGCTCAAACGCTCCGTCCATCATCCCCTTTGTATCGCTTTGTTCGCCCTAAGTTGGCGGGGGTATACCCAGACGTGGGTCCCTTGCTCACTTTGCCACTGGATTCAAGCAAGCCTGGCTGATGACGGCTGGAATGCCAGAAACCGGTCCTAGGATGCTTGTTTCCGGTCCAGGGAAGACATGGCCTGGCAGTTCGGGCTGGACTGTTCCCATGAGGCACAGGGTCAGACTGATTTGCATATGGCCATGTCTGAACTGGGGTGGTGGAGTGAGCTAAAGAATGATGATGGATTAAACCCAGATCAGTTGACTGGGGGTGAGTGTTTGATTGGCTCAAACGTTCCGTCCATCATCCCCTTTTGTATCGTTATGTAGTTGTTGAGCGCTATTTTTAGGTCTCGCCTGAGCCAGCGCATGCGCTGCTCTGGCGAGAGTTTTTTAGTAAGCGGGTTTTGGAAGTGCAAACAGCAGTTTGCTGGCGACCAGCTTGCGTTCACGCGAGCGTGCACACGCGATCAGGCGCCATATGGCTTCCCTCGCGATTACTTTCACTTTCGCGGCCGCTGCAGTTTCACGGCCGCGCGGCCATTGCTTGTTATGCCTGGCAATTCAGACGCCAAGATGTCGCATATACAGGGTTTAATTTATTGCTTCAATAGTTTCATCACGATTGTCGAAAGGTTGGGGAAATAATCTGAGATTTTTATATTTAGCATGTTAAGTGTGTGTGGTCTGAACGTGTGACTTGATGCAGTATCTGTGGCCATTGTTGTTACTCTGCTAACCCTTAAGCTGCTGCTGCTTCTTTTTGCGATATGGGTGTAAATTGATTTGTTGGGCTGCATGCAGCGGCACTGCGCTGTAGAAGCCCCCTTGCTCTACTAGGAGAGGCTGCACCACAAGCTGATTAACGAGGAGAGCCGGAGTCACTACTTCAAAGCCCCCGACCACAATTGACTTTGTTTTGTGGCTTTAACTGTTGTTGTTTTTTTCCTGCAAATGCTCCTCATCTAATGGCAGAGCCGAGTCACGAGCTCCTCACAGCACAGATGGTCTGCCTTTCCAGTGCTCCGCTCGGAACTCAGCTTTGCCATTAATTAAATGTACCACTTTTAAATCCAGTCGGAGCTCTGATGTTGACAACGCCACTCCACCTCTTCCATTTCTTTACGCCACACCCTTGCCTTCAATTGCCTCCTTGAGGTTGTTTCAAAGAGACATGCATAAATGCTCGCAGATGGACACATTCCTTTTTTTACTGGTGCAGTTCTCTTACTATAAAAATATGTTTGATCCTTATGTTACGAAACACCTGGCGCCAGTTAAGATAGCACTATTGGTGGTGTATGTAGTAGCTCTCCCCGGATGTTTCGGGAGCAGTGCGCTTTGCTGAGGAGCAATGCTACATTTTTTTTAACTGAACTTAATATTTATTACACTTTTGGGCGGTTTTTGTTACTTTCGGTTTAAGGATAGGTCTCCGGTACACTTTAAATGATACTTGGAACATGTTCATGTAGTTTCTACTGATGGCTGGGTAGTTGGACGTAAGACTATTTTAGATCAATGGGAAAGCCTCCTCGCTCATAGATCATTCGTATACTTCGAGGCGCATTTGAATCGGTGCTGTATGTTAGAGCACACGCTTGTAGGTACACATGCCGGCTCTGGGCGCGCAGGGTGCAGGGCAGTGCACCAAAAGCGTGTGTAACTGAGCTGGTGAAAAGTGGGCACGTGAGAGTTTCACCGTCGTGCACAGGCAGCTGACGCCGTACCACAGCAGTGTCAAAGTTGCTGTGGTTACTCACTCACCAGCCCAGCAGCAAGCAGTGCCGTTTCAGCCCCCGCATGTGGCATCTCTCAAGAAGCGAGAGGAACGCTTTTATATTTCAGATAATCTTATGCATGTCCAAATACTCACTACAGGACAACTTTTTTTTTTTTTTAAATCCTATTTTGCTAATGTCAATAATGCCATACATTTAGGGACACGAAATACTCTTGATTTTACCGGAGTTTTGACTGGCTTGTGGTTTGTTTTGCGCTGGGACAATTTTCTTAAAGCTAGTCAATTTTAAAGAATACTAGTGAGGCACTGTGAACTTACAGCGTCATCCATGCTGCCGAGACACAACATATTTACAGGTTTTTTAGGTCGAGCTTGTGCCCATAAGTATGTCTCCCTGTCTAACTTTTTGTGTGTGCGTTTATGTATAATTGTCTCTCTTCGAGAGTGTTTTGTTTTCAGGTATCTGTGTTTGATCTCCGTAGGTGTGTGTGTTCGTGTTTTTGTTTAGGCTGTCAAATGTGACTGTAAGTGTGTTTAAGGTCTTGTGTTTATCAACCGATCTCCATACCAAGTCTGTTTGAGTTGTGGTGAGTTGATGTAATTTTGCCTTCTCCTGCCACATAATTTACTTAGCCGTGCTGTATAATTCCAGTGGCCTTGGCCTTTGTACGTTATTGTGTGAATATGGAAGTATACTTCAATATGTCTATTGTAGTGTCTATCTATCTATTCTGGGCAAATCACTTAATCTCCCCTTGCCTACCAAAAAAAAATGTGCACTTGTGCAATGTAACTGGTGCTCACGTAAAACACTCCAATACCTTTTGGGTCAGAGTTTGTGCTATATAAAAATGCAAAAAAAGAGAGGCAATTTACAAGTGCAAAACCATTTTCTCCCAATTTTGAAAAGCTTTTGCAATTGTGAACATACCTATTTGCGCTTGTGAGTTTCACTTATACATACATGCAAGGAGATTTAACAATGAGCCACCCCCGGGAGTACCATAGAAGACTAAAAATACGTTTTTCCACCATATGAGAGGTTACTGGTCTTACTGATGTCTAAAGCGTAACACCGGAAGTTACAAACAACAGGTAAAGAGAAGTACTTGTAATATTAGAAAAAATAATACTTTTAATTCCACTTCTTCTCAATAAGCATTGCAAGAACAAGAGAACTAGAAGACATTTTTTATGTTAATTCTTTTTTAGTAGTCGTTCAGTTCTATATAATGTCTTATTGGTTACATATAAGGTAACAAAAATACTTATAACACTTTTTTTATTACAACTTTTCAACATGCTGCACAGCAGCCATGCTGCTTTACAGCATAGCTTAAATACATTGGCAAAGCCAATAGCTCTGGCTAAACACTTATAAGGTTCCAAAGGCGAGACCTATTGGCTATGCCAATGCTTGTTTTATTTGATTTGAAAGAAGCATTTTTCATACTATGGTGAAAAAAAGACGAGCTAAAGATCAATATTTTGTACAATATCACATACTTCTTGTGCTCACATACTTTTCAACATCAGTGTTACACTACATTTTTTGAAAAAACAGTAATGTACCCAAAAATGCAATTGAACAATACAAGTACTAGAAGGCTCTTTGACAGGTATAACTACAGATGTAGCCGTCTGTTCCTTGGCAACCAGTCTAACACTGTTGTATTGTCCAGCTCCTGATTCTACAACCCATCTTATCACATTACCATACAAATGGTTGAAGCAGATGTAACTGGCTCCGAAAACAGAGCTTTGGGCCTCTGGTTCATCCATCATATACCTCAAGAGCAACATTAGCGCACCCTAATGAGCAGTCCTTCCTTCATTGCTATATTAATTCTCTAAATTTTCAGAGCAATTTCATTTGTGCAATGTCAATGGCTGTCTGCTCTAGAGACAAACTGTTTTCATCCCCCGTCTGTGTGCTTTCTATAGCACGCTCGGTAGTGTAACTGGAACCTTGGCAATGCTGTATCATTTCCATGAGTGCGCCTTAGCACAACCATGTGGAATCCTGGCCAATCAGGCCCTAATTTTAGAAAAGCTACGAGAGGGTCCAAACACTGTTAAAAGTGTGTAGGACAGATTTCCACACAAATAGCATGTTTGTAAGCTTGACAGTCATTAGGTAGTTCGACCTTAAAATATGCGATATTGCAACAGCAAAGTTTGAAAACCATGTCTACCAGCATAAGCTATTATCTGGTAGTAAATTTGCTCCTTTTAATGCAAAAACATGCAAAATACTCTTTCTGCATTTTATTCCCAATTTGATACTAGGGAGCTTATTTACGAGCCCCCTGCACCGCCAGAGCATCACTCTTTTTGTGACGCTCTGGCAGCGCAGATTGCAAAATCATATCTATGAGGCTACGCATAGCCACTACACGTGGCTTTGAATGGCCTTACAGATATGGAGTAAGGCAAGGCTGCGCAAATCGCTGCATTGCCTAACTTTGCACTCAGGAGGCTTTCCATAGGCATTGCCATGGGTGTTTCCATGCAACACGCTTGGATATTGACACTGCCCCAGATTTACAAGATCATGTAAAGCATGCATGCAGGTAAGAGCAGTGGGGCGGTGGGGCCGGCTGGGGGGGATTTCGAGAGACAACCACAAGGGAAAATTAAATAAATAATTAATTTTCCCTTGTGGTCGTCTCTCGAAATCCCCCCCAGCCGGCCCCACCGCTCTTACCTGCAGCGGCCGCTGCTGGTCACAGACCAGCAAGGTATTCTAATGGAAGTGTGCATGACATATCACATACCTCCAATAAAAACTCATCAATGGAGTTCAACGGCGTATCAGGAACTGCTTAAACAAGTCAATGAAATATCCATTTCAATCAGCAAAAAAAAAAATATATATATATATATAAAACAAATCAAGGCCACCATGCTATTTGTTTGTGTTTTAAAATACCTATGTACAACTCCTCCTGTGAAGAATATGTTGTTTTTGACCAACATGCCATATTCTTCACATTTACACATAGAAGTACAAGACATTCATGCAACCGTGGGAATCTATGTGCTCTCGATCGGAATGTCTTGATTAAATACTATATACATTAGTAAAGCGCAAACAAATATCTTGAATATGACAGTTTTTATTTAAATGGAGCATCTAGAAAGGATTAATATATCATGTTTCAATCTAGTCACATATCTTTGCTTGTGAAGTATATTTGTGTTATTTATTGTAATGCATACAGAAAGTGTCTAGTCAATATATGCTCTTATAATAGTTTTTTTTATTGAAGAATGAGTCATAGAACAAGAAGAATGAGCAATCAGTGAGACTGCACGATTCTTATAAATTCCAGTTCTCTGTCCCCTGAGTGTAGCATGTTGTTACATGGTACATGTATGGTGGGTCATCTATTTTTATCATTTCCTTAGTCTAGTCCAGAAAGTGTTATCACACTGCAAGGATTAGCAGGTCTGACTCATATGTTCTCAAGATGTATCCTATATCGCTAATACACCGTGGGTCAAAGTGCTAGAAAGTCACGTTTAACACAATCTAAAATAAAATACCTACACCGGAACTAAAAAGAACTGTACTAGACACAACTAGTTGGTTGTATTAAAAAAGCAGAAATATGCAATTGTTTACCTAATTGTATATTAACATGAAGTAAACAATTTGTGTCACAGTGGATACAAGTAATCAACTCCCTCACAGAGACTTTAAAAATGGCCAAATATCTGGGTTAAAATAAGAATTAATTATTTAACATACAGAACATCTTTTAATGCGAGGTAAATGTTACATTTTTTAAGCCACCGATAAACGGGTGTGTTGTATGCATAGGTATTAATGTGCACTGCTGTCAATTCACCTTTCACCTGTGACATTTAGCTGCCAAATGCTTTCATTGTTTTGTGCATACAGTGATATATTGATTATGTTTTATAGTATGAGGATGCACGTTTTATTTGCATGCTCACATATATATTATGTTATAACGTTATCAGTCTGACATAGTGTACAAATTCCTATGAGATTCCTGTCGCAGTCTGCCAGTAGTATGAAAACACCTCACCGTCCTCCTACAGAAAGACTACAACTAGGGCACCATAATCTGTCTAAGGCAAAAAGAGCATTTTTTTCAATCCAGGGAGTAACAGCTCAAAGACACTCTGCCCCATGCAGTCTGACATACACTGGACTGCGTGAGCTGAGGGCAATACGCCTGTGGCAATAGTTATGTGATTGTTGTAGTCTAAGGGCCATATTATCAAGAACGGGCGATAACATTATCGCTGCTTTAGCGGCGATAAGGGGCTTGATAATATGCCCTATAGAATTCCAATAGAAGCCCAGGTTCTGGTGTGAAGGACATCAAACCTGGGCTTCTATTGGAATTCTATAGGGCATATTATCGAGCTCCTTATCGACGCTTTAGCGGCAGTTTCCTGCCGCTAAAGCAGCGATATGTTATCGCCCGTTCTTGATAATTTGGCCCCAAGTCTGCAAAAAGGGCACCATTAATCTACTAACACTGTGGGGCCGATTCCGATTCAGGCCGGAAATCTCTCCGACCGAGCCGGACCCGGAGAGATTTCCGACCGAATCGGACTCTGGCAGTCCGACCGAATGAGTACGATGCGCACGCATGCATTCGGACTCGAGTCGGTCGGACTCCCATTGAGTCAATGGGAGCCGGACGTACAACGCGTACGCGGGCTCCCATTGACCCAATGGGTGCGAGGCGAACACGGGTCCCCCCTACAGCGGGTACGCCTCAAAGCGACTCGCAGCGTACATGCACAGATAGGGGGGACCCATGGGTCCCCCCTGTGTGCGACTCGCGTGGCTACGCGTACAGGGGGGTCTGACACGGACCCCCAAAGTGCGGCTCCGACTGCTCTGTCAAGCCGGACGGCGCAAGTCGGTCGGACTGCTCGCGGCGCGCATCGTACTTGCCCGGCCGGGGAACGTCTCCATCGCGCGGTGCGCGTCGTGTCCGTGCGAGTCAATCGGAGCGCTTCGGACCCGCAAACAAGTCGGTCGGCGATTTTGCGGGCGCTCGCATTCGGTGCCCTACCGGCCGAGATCGGAATCGGCCCCTGAGTAGTGATCCAGCGGTATACCAACAACTGATACTCCACTACCATATA
Organism: Calotriton arnoldi; assembly: GCA_963921515.1. Taxonomy (NCBI): domain Eukaryota; kingdom Metazoa; phylum Chordata; class Amphibia; order Caudata; family Salamandridae; genus Calotriton; species Calotriton arnoldi. The sequence goes on from CAWUFW010006346.1 coordinate 841,248, forward strand.
CTCACCTGGGCCCATAAACACACAATTGAGTAAACCGCTGGAGTGTCGAAGTTTTATATATATATTTCATAATATTCAGGATTAGTTATTTAATATTCCTAACTAACCTTTCACTGATCAAAAAGTTCTTTCCTCTGGTCGATGGACCATTAGTTGAACTAGTTGATGGTGATAATTAACATAACCCTTAACTATTCTTTTATTTGAAGTAAATGATCACAGACTCAGGAAGGTTTAAAATCTTTATCTAAATTAAATGCATGTGAACCATTTCAAAATACAGTGCAGTCACCATCATTCTTAGGAGAGAAAATTCAATTGATTAAACATCAAGCATATACTTCGGACTCATACAATAATTAATGCTCAGAAAGGGAGAGGACAGAGAGAAAAGAACATCTGCAAATAACGTGAAATTATAGTTACCAAGAATGGTGTGAAAGACCAACCCCCTGGCCAAAGGGCTGGTAAGGGTCCCCCAGGATAGGTCAGGAGACAAAGACTTCAGGACAGGATTCGGGACAGGATAGTTGACCTCTCTAGAATACCGACGATTGCGCCGCACCCCTCTCTGACACTCTCTTCCTCCTCGAGATTCTTCCGCGATTTTCTGATGTAACCCAATTAAGTTAGGATAGTAAGTTCTCCTTCACGTTCTGCATTCGGTTCTTCATCAGCATCTCACAGCATCTCTCCCACCAACAGCATCTCCGACTCACAACATCTGGACCTTCCTCTACTCTTCTTCTTCTTTAACTAACTAAAGCTGCCTTAGTTATACCTTCGTTTCTTCATGTTCCACCCACTAAAGTTTCAATATCGTAAAAATACGAAATATGATTGGTCAGGCAAGGGGGGAAGCTCCATCACACCATGCTTACATGTCATTAAAATCAGTTCCACTATTGTTCGCAAACCCATCCCCTTAATTTTTATTCATGTATTGAGTTCCCATACGCATTCACATTTTACTTGAAACATTATTATAACATTATGAATAAGAGTCCTCATCGTTGAACTTTTCACCATCCGTTCTCAGGGTATGTCACTCGTGTCCTTGGCTCCCGTTCAACATCTAAGTCATCATTCCGGGTTAACTTTCAGTGGACATGCGCAGTCTTTTCATTACTCAGCTTAATTTAGTTATGCGTGAGAGGCCCAAATGCGCACTAATGATAAAGTCAAAAAGACAAATATTAATTTCACAAATAAATGGTCGCACTGTATACCTCCCACCTCTACTCTATTCCCCTTTTCTTATTAATACTTTTCCCGCATTAGCATTAGTAAAATAGCTTATTTTCATTTCAGCTAATGAGATGCCATGCACGCGAGTCTTCAAGACTCCATTTTAGTATCTTCTGCTCATGCGCTAGAATTTCCCTCCAAGCGTTACCTCCTCATACTACGTAGATGCAGTTAACGCATGCGCACAACAGTTTCCCCGTTTAAAGCGGTATTATTCCGTCTTCGTTGTTATCCGCATTAGTATCCGCATTAGTACACACATAGGCAAGCTTCACTAACCCGCGTGTTCATGTGGTGCGTATTAGTTATTCACAAACATGATTAATAACTTGTTAATGAGTTAACCGAGTGGATTGCCTCCGAGCAAGTCTCTTTCAGACCTTGCTCCATCAATCCCCTCTCTGATGGCATTTTTGAGCCATCACAAAATTACCCATCCCTTCCCAGATGCCAACTTTAACAATTCTCAGTTTTCTCCTTCTTCTCTCATCATTTCGTCAGTTACTTCTTTTCCTTCTAAATCTTTCATCTTTTTGTATAGCTTTCCTCTCATTTCCTCTAACTGAATTTCTTCATATTCCCTCTTTCGTTTCTTTCCCTTTCCTTCCCTCTCTGCTTGTATCCTTCTCTTTCCCTTGCTTCTGCAACATTTACATGTGATCATTACTGTCATTACTATTGTCATTATCACAACTACTGGTAATATTATTTGACCTAGAAAACTCTTTCCAAAATTAGTAAACCAATTCCCTATTGATGTTATACTCTTTGTTAATCTTCCCCATACACTGTCAACCTCCAGTTGGGTCAAGTCATTATGCATTCTTGTAATATTTCCAATATATCCTTTAATTTCCTTACTTTTGTCCGGAATGTAAGTGCAGCAATGTTGAATTTTCAACATACCACAGACTCCGCCTTCCTTTGCCAATAAAATATCAAGAGCAAGACGATTTTGTAAAACCATAGACCTTATTGCAACCATCTCTGTATTAATCATTAAGAATCCTCCGGCAGTATCTGTAGAAAGACGATCAACTATTGTTGACAATTTGCAAATTTTACGTGAATTTAGAATGACTCCAACTGAGGGTATCAATGCACTAAATATATCACCTACTATTTCAGAAAAGCTAGCTCTTTTTCTTCGTGTTAGTCCATTGGATATTTCATTGATTCCATTGATTCTGTCCACATGGTAGATTTTTGGAAAAACTATTCCAAAATAACAGCTCCCATACCATCTTGCAGGTAACCTATAATATGCATTATTCCTGCATACATAATAAATTCCTGGAAATACAGGATCGGTTCCCCCTTTTAGTCCCCATCCCCCTAAAATTAGGAAGTTGTGTTCACATTCACTGGAACCAATGTAATTGTTATTATAATCTGTCTTTAATCTATGGAGGCAGAATTTTCCCTTTTTCACAAAGTCTAGGGACATCGCAGCATGAGCCTCGCCCTTTGCATAAATTCCCTCTTTCTCAGCCCATGGAGGTACATGGGATTTCTGTTCAGCAGCCTTCTTTGTTAAATCCTGTCTCCTTTCTTCTACTAAATTCAAAAACTCTTTTTCTTCTTCACGTAATATACATGTTAGGTTATCCTTGTGTGCTTGTGCTATATCTATTGAACTCATTGTTAAGAAGAATTCACCCATGAACTGTGCATTTTTACTACTAAATATTGGATTCATATTCTTTCGAATAGGCAGTTCTGAAAACACTACATCTAAGTTTGAATAAAAATACTGAAGTTTCCCTGTTACGTAAAATAAACTTGATAAAACACTACATGATACACCATATGTTAAAGGTATATGGTGATAAGTCACCCCTTCTGACACTGATGAGGGTAACTTCATACAGACATAACAATTACTAATCTCCATTGTATTAACATACTGGAATAACAATTTAGTAAACACATTTAAAGACGAATCATTGTCTGATTCATTATGATAGTTTATCTCATCTTCTACCCCTATTTCTATTTTAGTTCCCTTTATTCTATTTACTTTCTCACTAGTAATTGTACTATTCTTGTTATTTGTTTCCATTAACAAAGGTACTCCTATTGTTAGAAATAACCATACTAATACTACTAATAAAATACTACATAAGCAAAATCTTAAACATTTTCTTTTTAAACTTCGTTTCGGTCTTTCAGTGTCTTCAACTTCTGCCATTTTAATCAGAGAAAATTTATTTTCTCTTTTTCTTTCTTTGTCTAAATTTTCTTAAAATCCAGTCTTTTATTTTAAGGAGGTCTTAATTTGTTTTCATCAATCTGTGCAACATGAACTCTCTCTGGTTCTTCTCGTAAATCTAAGTTTTCAAATTCTTCTAATATAACATAGGTCCACTCAGGGGCCTTGTATTTTCTGTTCAGAATTCTCAATCTTGGGCTTCTTCGTGTGAGTTTTACTAGGGTTTGTTTAGATTGCGTCTGACTCGTAACTTCATTTACTTGCTCTGGTTTCTTTTCTGATTTTCTTAGATAATATCTTAGTCTCTTCACTCCTTCTGGCCAATTGTCTCCTTTTCTGACTCTTTTGACCTGAACTGCACTTTCACCTTCTTCGTCTTCTTCTAAGGTTCTTTTATTTTCACTTAATCTGGGCACAATCTGTTCTTGTTTTTCTTCCCTTTCTAATTGTCTTTGTTCTGTATTTTCTGTATTCGGATCTTCTTCTACCTGCACCTGTTCAGTTCTTATTATAGTTTGTTCTTCTTCAGCCTGAACTTGTTCTTCTAGATCTGTCTGATCCTGTTCAGGTCTTATTTCAACTTGTTCTTCTTCTGCCTGAACTTGTTCTTCTTCTTCTATCTTACCCTGCTCAGGTTTCTGAATGGCTTTGTCTATTTTTACCTGAGTGTGTTCTTCTTTCCCTGACTTTTCCTCTCTATCTTCCTGTCTCTTTAATTCAGTTGTTCTTCTTGTTTCGACAACAGCATCAGATATTTCAATCACTGGTATCCACTCTTCCTGACTTGTACTTGGCTGTTCGTCATATAGTTGTCTTTCAGAATCTACCCCTCTAGATTCTTCAACTTCACAACTTTCAACTTCTGACGTCTCAGCTTGTTCAGTCAGTGGCTGCTCTTGTTGTTCAGATGGGCTCGGACCTCTTCTGGTATGATTAGCATGAATCCAATTGGGTAAACCTGCACACTTCACTGCTGTGGTAGTGACTAGTATGACTTGACGTAGTTTATCCCACCTGGGTGCTAGACACGACTTCCTTGCGTGTTTCTTCACTAACACCCAGTCTCCAGGATTCAAATCATGCGCTTGGTCTGGCTGCCTTTCAACTGCATCTTCTCCAACCTGATGAGAGACAGAACGCACCATTTCAGCCAATCCTTTGCAATAGTCCAATACCAGATCATCAGTTATATTCATCAATTTATTTCCAGGAATAAATGCTTGTCTCATTGCCCTTCCCATGAGTACCTCATGTGGACTCAATCCTGTTTTTCTGTCAGGAATACTTCTGAGACCCATCAGTACAAGAGGCAATGCATCTGGCCATTTCAGCATTGTGGATGCACACACCTTCCCTAATCTTGATTTGATTGTGCCATTAAGCTGTTCAACTATTCCAGAAGCCTCTGGACGATAAGCACAGTGCAGTTTTTGTTCAATGTTAAATGCAGCACAGATTAATCAAATTATCTCATTATTAAAATGAGGTCCTCTATCTGATTCCAAAGTGACTGGAAAACCGAAACGAGGTATCAACTCCCTCAATAGTAGTTTAGCAACTGTGAGACTGTCATTTCTTCTAGTGGGGTATGCCTCTACCCATCTCGAAAACAGGCACACTATGACAAGTACATACTTCAATCCATTGCAAGGAGGCAACTCAATGAAGTCTAACTGCAGTCTGGTGAAGGGTCCTTCTGCCTTTCCAATCTTTCCCCAACTAACCACTGTCTTCCTGCCTGGGTTCTGCTGCTGACAGATTAAGCATCTTTGGCAAAGGCTCTCTGTGACTACCCTGAACTTCGGATTGTACCAACTCTGCCTGAATAATCTGATCATTGAATCCCTGCCAATTTGTGTTGTCCCATGGTATACTCTTGCCATTTGAGAGAGTAGACAATCTGGCATGACTGGTCTGCCATCTAAGTACACCCACACTTCATCTTCTGTTCTTTTGGTACAAGCTGATTTTATCCAGATCTCCTTTTCTTTTTCCTCAACTTCTTCCTGTAACTGTCTGATCTCATCCCATGTTTCTGGAACTGAGAAAAACATAAGTTGGCAGCTGGTTTCACACATTTCATTTTTTCTGTTAATTGACATTGTATTTCTTGCACAGTATTGAGCAATTTGGTCTGCATACCTATTACCGGCCGTCACATAGTCATTTCCTGACTGATGTGCAGTGCATTTAACAACTGCTACTTCTTTTGGCAATTGTAATGCTTCCAACAAATCTTTTACATTTTTACTATTTCTGATTGGAGATCCTGAAGAAGTCAAAAATCCCCTCTGCATCCAGAGTTGGCCAAAGTCATGCACAACCCCAAAACCATATTGACTATCCGTAAATATGGTTATTCTCCAACTTTTCCCCTTTTGCATGCCTTTGTTAAGGCCACCAATCCGGCTACTTGTGCAGACTTGACTCCCGGTAAACAGGATGCTTCAATGACCCCTGTTATTTTGCATACAGCATATGCAGCACTTAACCCTCCTCCTTCTGTTCTCAGACATGACCCATCCACGAACAATTCATGATCAGATTCCTTCAATGGTGTTTCCTTTATATCTGGACGGGGCTTAGTACACAATTCAGTCACATCCAAACAATCATGATCAATCTCATCTTTCACTTCTTCACAACATGGATCTGGCAATAATGTGGCAGGATTCATTATTGTACATCTTATCACTGTCACATTTTCTGCTCCCAAAATCACTCTTTCATACTTAGTCAGCCGACTAGGAGTAAGATGTTGTGTTTGCGTTCTTGTCAAAAGAATCTCAACTGAGTGTGGAACGTAGACTTTTACAGAATGTCCCATCACAATTGACTCAATTTGCTCCAGACTCATACAGGTAGCAGCTACTGCTTTTAAGCAGCCAGGTAAGGCTGATGCCACTGGATCCAAGGTGGCAGAGAAATATGCCACTGGACGTCGGCTCAATCCATGTCTCTGTGTTAAAACTGAAAGTGCACAATTTTCTCTCTCACAACAAAACAGCTCAAATTCTTTTGAATAATCAGGCATGCCCAAAGCAGGGGCCTTACATAGACAGTTTCGTAATTTCACAAGGGCTTCCAAACATTCATCATTCCATTCAATTGGATCTTTCGCTCTTTTCCGAGTTAATTGTATCAATGGCTTTGCTAGCAGGGAAAAGCTATTTATCCACTGCCTACAGTACCCAACCATTCCCAGAAACATTCTCATCTCCTTCTGTGTCTGTGGTAGTTGCATTTCTTTATTTATTTTTATTCTTTCCGGTGTCACTTTTCTAACTCCTCTTTCTATTTTATGCCCTAAATATTTAACTTCTTGTTGACAAAACTGCAATTTTTCTGGAGACACCTTGTGTCCTCCTTCGGCCAAATGGTTCAGTAATGCAATTGTGTCAGTGATACAATCTTCTCGTGTTTTTGATGCCACCAATAGGTCATCAATGTACTGAACCAGAACTGATTTCCTAGGCATAACTAATGACTCCAGACACTTTTTCAGTATCTGATTGAAAATTGAGGGACTCTCTGTGTACCCTTGAGGAACTCGGCACCATGCCAAAATACGATCCTCAAACCGGAAGGCGAAGAGATACTGGCTGTCTGGGTGTAAAGGAATGGAAAAGAATGCTTGGCACAAATCAATTACTGTATACCAACTTGCATTCCAAGGTATTTGATAAAGGATCACTGCTGGATTTGGCACCACTGGGCAACAAGGCACTACAATTTTGTTTATTTTTCGCAAGTCCTGCACTATCCTGTATTTACCACTAGGCTTTTTGAGTCCCATGATTGGCGAATTACATGGACTACTCATTATTTCTTTTAGAATTCCTTGTTTGATCATTTGATCAATTACTGGAGCAACTCCTGCTTTCACTTCTGGACTCATTTTATACTGCTGTGTATTTGGATAAACTGCACCTTCTTTTACCACTATTTTCACAGGGTCTACATTCGCCATTAGCCCTATATCTTTTCCTGAAAAGTCCCACACTTCTGGATTTACTGTGGTTCTCAATTCTTCTGGTAATTCACTTTCAGTTAGTAATGAAAACATTTCATCCACTTCTGTACCTTGCTTAGCTAACATCATCTTATAAACAACATCCTCATCAGGTGTTTGGAAAGCAACACCATCAGGCGTACAATAGATTGTGCAGTTCATTTTGCACAATAAATCTCTCCCTAACAGATTTACTGGGCTTGAGTCACAAACTACAAACCGATGCATGTCTTTAAAATTTCCAATATGTACTTCCATTGGTCTTGTAACTGGGGTTCTAATCTGTTGGTTTGACACTCCTACAACTTGGATAGTTTCTCCCGAGAGGGGTAGGTTTGGGATGTCTGCTGTTCTTACAGTAGACCGGGTAGCACCAGTGTCCAACAGGAAAGTGATGTCACTACCTTCAACTTTCCCTTCAACAAATGGACCTGTCTGATCTACCGGCAAGGATGCGCCAAGCACGCACTCCTCTTCCTCCCCCCTCAGGCACCGTCATTGTACGTAGTCCGATTCATCTTCATCATTCTGCAAAAAATATTGTGAAACCACTCTGTTATTCTTACCACTTTCTCCGTGAAATCCAGTGTTCACACTGTATTTTTGAATGTTCACATTGCTTGCCATAGGAGGTTGTGGCACCTGATACTGTGGGGTAGTTACCTGCTGCTGCTGTGGCTGTTTCACAACCACTTCATTCTGCATCTGTGGATTTAAATTTTGATTTGGCCCATTATTATTCTGGACATTTTTACACTCGTTCTTCCAATGTCCATACTTTCCGCACGCATGACAAGGAAATTTCTTCCTTGCTTCCTCTCTACCCATTCGTCCTCGTCCTTTACCACCACTCAACACTTGTTCACTTTGATTCTGGTCTTTTATCTCATTATTATTCTGGGAAATTAATTTTGCTTCCTGCTGCTCTGCCAATTTCACTTGTGCCCACATCATTTTCTCTTTTAACTTTCCATGTTTTGCCTCAATGTCGTCATCGCAATACTTCGCATATTTCAATATTTCATCTATGGTTTTACTTTGCCAACACAACATGTGTTGTTGAATCATCTGACTAATCTCTGGTTTTAAACCATACACGAACCGATATACAAAATGTCCCATATCCTTATCTCCAATGTTCTCAAATCCACTATACTGCTTGAATACCTGTAACAACCTCTCATAGTACGCGTGTACAGACTCCTTTGGCTCCTGAGTGGTTCTATCTATTTTCACCCAATCAGTCTCTTTAGGAGGAATTTTTCCTTTCAAGAAAGTAATCACCTGGTGATACTTCTTCATCACCTCCTCTGATGGCGCTCCTGTTTTGGAATCCCTTGGATATTCCTCATTTGGCCAGTCAATTGTAATCTTACATTCTGTCCATAAATCAGCTGGTACTACAATATCAAATAAACCATCCAAATCCTTCAACAAAACCTTTGAAACTTTCACAAATCTTTCCACCTGTTTATACCATTCAACTGGTTTTTCTCTCAACCTAGGGAAATCAGTCGTAAAAGACAAGATATCCTGTCTGCTCCAAGGAACATGAACATATCCACCACCAGGAACTTCTCTCATTGGACACATTCTCTCAATCTTATCTGATTCTCTCACTGGAAATGCAGATGATGCTTCTCTTGCTTGTACTTCCTCTTTTTTTCTTATCCACCTAATACTCCATTTGTCAATGTCTCCCCATTTTCGTAAAATATTCATCAACTCTTTTATCTGTAGTCTCTTACCAGAAGCATTTACACTTTCTAAATCCTTATCAGTAAACTCCACTCGATATGGTTTCTGCAATAGTTTCGATTTCCCTATATCTATTCCAATCTCTGAGGCAACTTCTGTTAATTTCTCATGAAATACTCTTGCTCTTCTGGTTATACTCTTACATAAGAATAACAACTCCTCATCATTATAAACGTTCAATCTTTCTATGCTCACATTGCCAGTTATCATTTCTTCCAAATCTACTTTCAATCTACTGATATCTAAAATCTTTGGTTGTGGGTTTCGATTTTCTATTTCCTGTGCCCATCTCTCTAAATCTTCAGCAGTAACTGTTGTTGAACCTCCAGTTCCTATAGGAACCAAAGATCTCTTTTCTCTCAAATTTCCAAGTATAACTCTCTTTGGAGTTTCGGTTAAATGTTCCACATTCGGGAGATCCATTAATGAAATAACTGACTCACATTCACTGGCCTGATCATCCGTAATTATTACTTCTTTTCTGGGACTATTTAATGGAATTATCACAGTTTGAGGTTTCTGGCAAGTCTTTTTATCTCCATATAATGGGATTACAGGACCAATAGTCACTGGTACTGTCAAAGCTTCGGCATTTAAATTCAATTGGCTTACTTTCTGAACTAATTCTTCCCTAGTTTTATTTAAAGCTTCTCTCTCATTATCCTGCAACACCCTATTAAGTGATACATCATGTAAAATTTGTGGGGTTAAAGGTATTCCTATCACTGGTGCACTTGGGGTGAGCTTACTAGGTTCTTCTTGGTACGGTGGAGGGTTTTTAATCAAAATATCCTCTAATAGCTCATCATCTGATTTGCCATATCCTGTTGTATTCATGTGTTTCGTTTTTTCTTTACACTTTCCTCCCAACTGTTCTTCAGCCATTAATACTGGATATAAACCCTCGGTCACCACAGCTCTTCTCCAATGCTTCATTTCACCTCCACTTGATTCATACGGATATCTAGGCAAAAATCCTCTAAATCTCTGACCACTTCTGAATTTTTCACGGTCAAATGCCTCAATTTCCCATTCTTCCAAAGCTTCATACTGTGTCATTCTAGGATTTGGTTCTAACATATTTATTCTATCTCTCAAATTCTGAAGTATCTTTAAATTAAAAGTACCATGCTCCGGAAAAGCCAAAACACCCTCACCTTTAGTATACTCCACCCAATTCTCCAACCATACACATGTGTGATATCCTTTCTCCATCATCATAAAGGAAGCAGGTGTTTTAGGTGGCGGAATAGGAATTCCCTCTCTAGTCATTACAGGTTTGTCTTTTTTAAAGAAATTTTTAATTTTCTTCATCAACGTCATTTTCTTTCGTCCTCCAAACATTTCAGACAGTTGATACAAGAAAGAGTCTTCCGTATATCTTCTAGCTCTATTACCTACGTCGCGTCCTATATCAGCACGACTTACACCCACAGTCAAATTAAAACTCAACATACAATTCTTTCTCGACCAATCCTAGCGCAGCTTTTATCTACCAACCAATCAGACTCAGGTTCACGCTCGTGGTCTAACCAATGTCTAACCAATGTCAGTGCAGTCTATTGTGACGTCAGTATTGCTCCTCACTACTGACCCTCCCTTTACAATTTGCTTCCAGCTCAAGCCCGCTGTTTCAACCAATCCCAGCGCGGCTCTTTATGACGTCAGTATAACTCCTGCGACTGACCCTCCCTTCACAAGGTAATACGATAACTTATTTTCTTTTACTTTTCTAAAATAAAATCCATTAGTAACAACATAAAAACATTCGCTACTCTGCCTGCTCCACTAAATCAGGATAGATTATGACTTATCCCAGAATTGTTTGCCCTTCATTCAAGCTCAGGAGAACCTGTTACTTCTTCAGTGTCACCCGTATTGGGAAATGAGACCAAAGTTTCACCAGCGAACCCCTTTTGCTATCATTCGCACTCTACTTTTATACGATATAATCCCTACTACAACACTGCCAGCCCTCCGCAGCTTCTCAGTGTTATGACAACAGACGAGTAACCTCCTGCAGTGTGGCTTCTATCACCACCCGCTATTCCATTCCCGGGATGCCCAGGCAACCTCTGTACCTGTGCTTCTAGACGACATAAAACAAGACACTAACTCTTTTGTTAAACATAAATCAATAATCAATAATCAATATTTATCACCAATTTAATCAATAATAACCATAACTCTGCTACCAGAAAACTGATCCAGCGGTATACCAACAACAGATACTCCACTACCATAAACTCACCTGGGACCATAAACACACAATTGAGTAAACCGCTGGAGTGTCGAAGTTTTATATATATATTTTATAATATTCAGGATTAGTTATTTAATATTCCTAACTAACCTTTCACTGATCAAAAAGTTCTTTCCTCTGGTCGATGGACCATTAGTTGAACTAGTTGATGGTGATAATTAACATAACCCTTAACTATTCTTTTATTTGAAGTAAAAGATCACAGACTCAGGAAGGTTTAAAATCTTTATCTAAATAAAATGCATGTGAACCATTTCAAAATACAGTGCAGTCACCATCACTGTTAGGAGAGAAAATTCAATTGATTAAACATCAAGCATATACTTCGGACTCATAAAATAATTAATGCTCAGAAAGGGAGAGGACAGAGAGAAAAGAACAGCTGCAAATAACGTGAAATTATAGTTACCAAGAATGGTGTGAAAGACCAATCCCCTGGCCAAAGGGCGGGTAAGGGTCCCCCAGGATAGGTCAGGAGACAAAGACTTCAGGACAGGATTTGGGACAGGATAGTTGACCTCTCTAGAATATCGACGATTGCGCCGCACCCCTCCAGTCAGGTCGCTCCCCACACCGCAACAGCACCACCTGTTTGCCCGGGTCTCCCAGCTTGCTGCTGCTGCTGCCACTGCCGCAAGTTCGAGGCCCTCCTCCACCCGCAGGCTACCACCTGCGCCTCATCCCTGGTGGCCAGTGGTAGGCCGTAGGTATTTGTGCGCTCGATCTGCCCCCTTTCCTGTCTGCCCTCCGTTTGACTCTGTGCTCTGTATTTTGATTGTACTCTGTAATATTGTGCTTGTATTCTGTTTGTTTTATTCCCTGTATTTCCCTGCATTGTTGTGCCCTTGATTCCTCCGCCCGTTCTGCTCTCTCGTTTCCCGCCACTGCATCCCCTGCGGCCCGCTCCCCCGCTCGCCCATTTGTCCCGCTCTCCGCCTCCCAGCTGCTCCTCCCTCCCACCTCCCCTTCTAATGGTGGCCGCTGCGCGGTGAGGAGAGCGACCCTTGACCCTGTTCCAGGCAGGTCGCTCCCCATGCCGCAACAGCACCACCTGTTTGCCCGGGTCTCCCAGCTCGCTGCTGCTGCCACTGCCGCAAGTTCGAGGCCCTCCTCCACCCGCAGGCTACCACCTGCACCTCATCCCTGGTGGCCAGTGGTAGGCCGTAGGTATTTGTGCGCTCGATCTGCCCCTTTTCCTGTCTGCCCTCCGTTTGACTCTGCGCTCTGTATTTTGATTGTACTCTGTAATATTGTGCTTGTATTCTGTTTGTTTTATTCCCTGTATTTCCCTGCATTGTTGTGCCCTTGATTTCTCCGCCCGTTCTGCTCTCTCGTTTCCCGCCGCTGCGTCCCCTGCAGCCCCACCCCCCGCTCGCCCATTCGTCCCTCTCCCCGCCTCCCAGCTGCTCCTCCCTCCCACCTCCTCTTCTTATGGCAGCCGCTGCGCAGCTGCGCTGCTGGCGCACCGAAGGCGCGCCTAAGGCAAGCCCGTCTGCGCCCGTCCGCGCCTGGACTGTGCCCAGCGCCAGAACCCCTGGCCCCCACGAACGCCACGACACCCGACACCGCTACGACGCCAGCACCCTCCACGCTCTCAACGCCGGCCAATCACACACCTGCTTCCAGGCCACCCCGAAGCGAACCCATGGACCCTTCTCCTGCCGGAACTGCCGCTACACCAGCATCAAAACCACCACCACACCTACCAGGGTAGGACGCAACAGCCTCCGATGCCTTCTACTCAACACCCGCTCCGCCCGCAAACACGCCATCGAACTCTGGGACCTACTCGACTCCACCTCCCCAGACGTCGCCTTCCTGACGGAGACCTGGATGAACCCCTCCTCGGCACCTGACATCGCCATAGCCATCCCTGACGGCTACAAGATCACCCACAGGGACCGCACCAACGGCACAGGAGGAGGAATCGCCATTGTCCACAGAAACACCCTCAGAATCTCGACCAGCACTGACGGCACGCTTATCGCTGCTGAACACCTGCACTTCCAGATCCACACCGACCCCAACACCACCCTCAGAGGAACCCTCATCTACAGACCACCCGGCCCCCGGCCGCAGTTCAGCGACTTCGTCAGCACGCACGCCCTTGCGTCCACGGACTACATCCTCCTCGGAGACCTAAACTACCACCTCGAGAACACCAATGACAGCAACTCCACCACCCTGCTTGACAACCTTGCCAACCTCGGACTCAAACAGCTCGTCACGACTCCCACCCACTCCGCCTGACACACGCTCGACCCCATCTTCTCAGCCAGCAACCACGTCACCTTGAGCCACACCACTGAACTCCACTGGACCGACCACCGCTGCATCCACTTCACCTTCGAGAAGCCCACCACGCACCACCGCACACAACGGACCCCCCACCGCAGCTGGTCCAAAGTCACCGAAAACCAGCTAGTCGCCACCCTCGCCCGAAACCCAACAACGGACACTACCGACACCGACTCCGCCGCCCGCAACCTCAGGCAATGGATCGACGACTGCGCCAACACCCTTGCCCCGATCAAGAAACCCTCGAACAGACGCACCGACAGAAAAGCCATCTGGTTCACCGCCGACCGCCAGGCATCCAAGCAGGCCTGCCGTAGGCTCGAGAAGAAGTGGCACCACGAACAGACACCAGACAGCAACACAGCCTACAAGAGCGCCATCCGCAGACACCACCAACTCATCCGTATCGCCAAAAGGACCTCCTTCAAAGAGCGCATTGACAACAACGCACACAACAGCAAAGAGCTCTTCAACATCGTGAAGGAATTCTCCAACCCCAGCTCCAACTCCAACGACATCCCGCCATCACAAGACCTCTGCGACTCCCTAGCCACCTTCTTCCACCGCAAGATCGCAGACAACCACGACAGCTTCAGCAACCAGGCCCCCCCAACAGACACGGACACCTCAGACGCACCGCTCCCCAGCCACATCATCATCGACCCCCTGCTCTCCTGGACCCATGTCAACGACGAAGACACCATCAAAATCATGAACACCATCCACTCCGGCTCACCATCCGACCCCTGCCCGCACCACATCTTCAACAAAGCAAGCTCCACCATTGCACCCCATTTCCGCAAGATCATCAACAGCTCCTTCGAGACCACCACCTTCCCGGAGAGCTGGAAGCACGCCGAGATCAACGCCCTACTGAAGAAACCCAAAGCTGACCCCAAGGACCTCAAGAACTTCCGGCCCATCTCCCTCCTCCCGTTCCCGGCGAAAGTCATCGAGAATATCGTCAACAGGCAACTGACCTCCTTCCTCGAAAAGAACAACATCCTGGACCCGTCCCAATCCGGATTTCGCAGCAACCACAGCACCGAAACAGCCCTCATCGCCGCAACCGACGACATCAGAGCCATGATGGACAACGGAGAAACTGCAGCCCTCATCCTCCTGGACCTCTCGGCCGCCTTCGACACCGTCTGCCACCACACCCTCCGCACACGCCTCCACAATGCAGGGATCCACGACAAAGCACTGGACTGGACCACCTCCTTCCTCACCGGCAGAACCCAGAGTGTCCGCCTCCCCCCATTCAGCTCTAAAGACACCAAGATCATCTGCGGTGTACCCCAAGGATCGTCCCTCAGCCCGACACTCTTCAACATCTACATGGCACCACTCGCCAACATCGCCAGATCACACGACCTCAACATCGTCTCATACGCCGATGACACCCAGCTGATCCTCTCCCTCACCAAGGCCCCCACCACCGCCAAATCCAACCTCCACGAAGGAATGAAGGCCATCACCGAATGGATGACGATCAGCCGCCTGAAACTGAACTCGGACAAGACGGAGGTCCTCATCATCGGATCCACCCCCTTCGCCTGGGATGACTCATGGTGGCCGGCCGCACTGGGGGCTGCACCGACGCCCACTAACCACGCACGCAACCTGGGAGTCATCCTGGACTCCGCACTGTCAATGACCGAGCAAGTGAACGCCGTCTCCTCCTCCTGCTTCAACACCCTCCGCATGCTCTGCAAGATCTACAGATGGATCCCCGCCGGTACCAGAAGGACAGTCACCCAGGCCCTCGTCAGGAGCATACTGGACTACTGCAACGCTCTCTACGCAGGAACATCAGCCAAACTCCAGAAACGACTACAACGCATACAGAACGCCTCTGCACGCCTCATCCTCGACATCCCCCGCCACAGCCACATCTCAGCCCACCTGAAAGACCTTCACTGGCTCCCTGTCAACAAGAGGGTCACCTTCAAGCTCCTCACCCACGCTCACAAAGCTCTCCACAACACCGGACCAGCATACCTCAACGAACGACTCACCTTCTACACCCCGAACCGCCAGCTTCGCTCCGCTGACCTCGCCCTTGCCACCGTCCCCCGCATCCATCGAGCGACTGCCGGCGGCAGATCGTTCTCCCACCTCGCCGCTAAAACCTGGAACATCCTCCCCATCCGCCTACGACAGACCCAGGACCTGCTGGCCTTCAGGAGACTCCTCAAGACCTGGCTGTTCGAGCAGTAGCAGCACCCCCGCCCTCCCCCAGCGCCTTGAGACCCTCACGGGTGAGTCGTGCGCTCTACAAATGTACTGATTGATTAATTGATTGATTGACACTCTCTTCCTCCTCGAGATTCTTCCGTGATCTTCTGATCTAACCCAATTAATTTAGGATAGAAATTTCTCCTTCACGTTCTGCATTCGGTTCTTCATCAGCATCTCACAGCATCTCTCCCAGCAACAGCATCTCCGACTCACAGCATCTGGACCTTCCTCTACTCTTCTTCTTCTATTAACTAACTAAAGCTACCTTAGTTATACCTTTGTTTCTTCATGTTCCACCCACTAAAGTTTCAATATCGTAAAAATACAAAATATGATTGGTCAGGCAAGGGGGGAAGCTCCATCACACCATGCTTACATGTCATTAAAATCAGTTCAACTATTGTTAGCAAACCCATCCCCTTAATTTTTATTCATGTATTGAGTTCTTATACGCATTCCCATTTTACTTGAAACATTATTATAACATTATGAATAAGAGTCCTCATCATTGAACTTTTCACCGTCTGTTCCCAGGGTATGTCACTCGTGTCCTTGGCTCCCGTACAACATCTAAGTCATCAGTCCGGGTTAACTTTCAGTGGACATGCGCAGTCTTTTCATTACTCAGCTTAATTCAGTTATGCGTGAGAGGCCCAAATGCGCACTAATGATAAAGTCAAAAAGACAAATATTAATTTCACAAATAAATGGTCGCATGGTATACCTCCCACCTCTACTCTATTCCCCTTTTCTTATTAATACTTTTCCCGCATTAGCATTAGTAAAATAGCTTATTTTCATTTCGGCTAAGCAGATGCCATGCACGCGAGTCTTCAAGACTCCATTTTAGTATCTTCTGCTCATGCGCTAGAATTTTCCTCCAAGCGTTACCTCGTCATACTACGTAGATGCAGTTAACGCATGCGCACAACAGTTTCCCTGTTTAAAGCGGTATTATTCCGTCTTCATTGTTATCCGCATTAGTACACACATAGGCAAGCTTCACTAACCCGCGTGTTCATGTGGTGCGTATTAGTTATTCACAAACATGATTAATAACTTGTGAATGAGTTAACCGAGTGGATTGCCTCCGAGCAAGTCTCTTTCAGACCTTGCTCCATCAGTAGCAAAGACTCAGTAAGAAAAGGGCATCCTGAGAACACTGTTTTATCTTTCTTTATCATTCTTACATATTTCATACCACACTAACTATAATCTTTTCTGACATTATTAAGCATATTTTCTGTATTAGCTTTGCTTACAAAAAGTCTCTAAAAGCATTATTCCATAGCACTATTTCAGATACCTTGTGTCTGTCCTGGATTAGGAGACTGGTACAGGGAAACCCAGAAAAATATACCTGTTGTCTTTGGCAATTTTATCTATTCTTCATGTAGATCTATTCCAGGTAAGTTAAGGGAGACGTTCTTGGGAGAGCTGTCCATGTTCCCCACTTCAGTTGGTAAGCTGGTAAGCTGGTATACCTTCACTGCCTGGGGAATCTACCAGGTGTGACCAAGAGCGCTTCGTCACATGATGCAGGAGGTTATAGACTAGCCTAATATTTATAAAACATTTTGACCACAGCTTGGTTTCTCTATATGTTATTGGTTTCTCTAATATCTACTGAATATATTAAAGTATGGTGAGGCTGAAAGAAAAGCATATTGCCTAAAGATGCATGGTGGTAATATATAAAATGAATGCTGTTTTTTCTCCTGCACTTGAATTTATTTATGCATATATGTTACACAATGTTATGCGTGTGCTTTTAAAGCAAGGCACATTATTAGTACTGTTTGTGAAGTCCTCGACACTTTCACAAATGAGTTACAAGGAGGGTATAGAAGCTTTAGTTATATTGTTTGTGGTGCAAATAGTGTATTTGAACAGCAATTGCGTTTATGTATTTATATGGTGGTTGCATAGTGCAAACCTAGCGGAAAGGTAGCTTAGCTCTCTAGAGGGTGAGGTCAAAGATACAGTCAACAAGTGATTAGAGGGTGACCTGGATTCTGATGCAATGGTGCATTCTACTTATGCTATGATGTAGTGTTCTTTAAAGACATGCGTCTTTAGATATTTCCTAAGCTGGAGAAGGGTTGGAGTGGCCATGATGGATAAGGGAATAGTTTTTAAGATACTAGGTGCCTAGAAGGAGAAGGCCTGCTGTTTTGTTTTTTCTGTTTTGCAATTATTTGTCTCCAGTCTGATAGGTGTATCGACTGTGGCTGTGCTGCGATCCAACTGAGTTTCCTGATAGGCAGGGTTGTGAATTGTGATACTTTTTAAATGATGCAATTGGTTTTATGTTAATACATACTAAAACAAGAGCCAATGTTATTCATCAGAGTGGCAGTAATGTTGTCAGATTCCTTCAGTCCCATGACAAGGTGTGCTACAGCAAGTATCGTCCACTTAAAAGGAGGCTAGGGAGGAATTAGGAGCAGGAGTTTGCTACCATTCATATACAAGTGTATGAGGGCTTGAACAGCAGTCTTGAATTCACTTTTTGGCAGATAAGTGTTCACTTTCTTTAAAAGGGAAAGCTGGTATTAGGCTCTCTTTGTTTTTTGTCAATATGCTAATTGTAGGTGAGGTCAATTGTAGGAAATTGCACCTTTTTGACATGATCTCCCCCACTTTTTGCTCACTGGTATTGATGTTGTTAATTGGTAGTGCATTGGATCCCTGCTAATCAAGCCCCAGTGCCAGTGCTTGTTCCCTAAAAACAAGACAAATGTTCAGTTGTAACCCAATTGACAAGGTCTTTAGCACCCCTGTAAGTCTCCAGTAAATTGTACCCCTGATACCCAGGGCTTGGGCACTAAAGATGGTACCCAAGGGATGCAGCATGCATTATGCCATCGTAAGGGACCCAGACACAAACTACATGCAGACTGCCATTGCAGGATGCGAGAAATGGTGGAAGCCATTCTGAAAACTCAACATGGCACCCTCACAGTGTGCCATGCCCCTATACACTGCATGTACTATATCTAAGTCACCCTTACAGGAGGTGTTAGAGCGCCCTAAGGCAAGGTGCATTATATTACATGTGAGGGCATATCTGCATGAGCAGATGTCTCCCTGTAATGCCTAGGTCCATTGCTACTGACAACAAATTGGGCAACCCAATAAACCCTTGGAGGCTTGGGTGAATCTAGATCAGAATAGGATAAACAAGCCTACAAGGTAATTTATTACAAAAAATCTTATTGATTCTAAGAACTGTAGCCATGAAGCCCTAATTAGAGCCTTCAAATAAACAAATTAACACAATCAGTAATATTCCTTCAAAGCGAGTGTATCAACAAGGAAAAGCAAACCGGGTGTATACTTTTTTAAAAATACAAATTTATGTAGAAAAGGGTACAAAATGCAAATCACATAAATACAAAAGTACCTGAGATAGATTGTTTATACAGCAACTGATTTCTCATAAACACTTTTGTAACCCATTTCCAACATTTTCAATAAGGAGAACATCATTGAATAAACAATGAACATTTCCAGAAAGTTTCTTTATACATGAAAATGGGTGGAATTGTCGCCGTTTCTGACCTCGCTTCGTGCTATCATCTATAAGACCATCTTCAGGATGAAATCCTGATGCGGCGACGTAACAAGTGCGATATAATCGATTCTGTTAATCGCCGTGACACCACCCGTAGGACCCTTAAGGGGGTGTCGCACACCTTCTCTTGTGAAGTAATTGTGGCGATCTCAGTCAATCGTATTGCCACCTTAATATTAGTTTAAACTTCAGGAGGTCATTCTTGCTCCATTTCTGTGAATCATCATCAGATTGTGTTCATTTATTTATCTAGGGTCTTCAGTCCACATATGAACATTTCGTCCTGAAGATGGTCTTATACATGATAGCACAAAAAGAGACCGAAACTTTGACTATTCCACCCACAAAGTTGCCAGCAGCATCTATAATATAGTCATGAAAACATAGATAAAAGAACAACAGGCTGAATATAAAAGCCTTCAATAAACACTATGATTTTGCGCTCAGGTGATATTCCTGACTAAACCAATGATTAGCTCTTTCACTATTCATAACTAGAGCACACAAGGTTCAATATTAATGCAAAGTCACGTTCACATTACCACTAAAATGCTTTTCTTGTTACAGTCATAATGTCATTACAGATAATACCCTTCTATACAATATTATTATTTTTTACTTTCAGCAATAACTCGTTAAGATGACACTAATGTAATTAGATATATTTCCATACTTATAATTTGTGCCCGAGCTCATATATTCCGCACATGGACATCATTCAGGGGATCTCCATGGCTTGCAGCTGCAATCCCTGGCTTGCCCCTTGTGGTCCCTGGGACTGCCTTTGCTACCTCTGGTCTCAGAGGTCGCAAAATTAATGGCAGGAACACAGGAGCAGCTCATCCTTATGGGCACTGGTTGAGGTTCCACTCTAAAATTAACCGGAATGGGACCTTACCTGGCAGCTGAGGTAAGTAAAACAATGGTTGCTCAGGTAAGTAAGCCAATGGTTTTATTTGCATGTTGTGTGTGTGCCTACAGGTGAGAGTGTGTTTTTGTGAGAGAGAGCATGTGTAAGTGTGAATGGGTGTATATGTGTTAGCATGTGTCTGTAAGTGAATGTTAGTGAGAGTCAGTGATAGGTACTGAGTGATAATGTGTGAAACAGATGTCAGTAATTTAGTATGAGTGAGTCGGAGTGAGCGAGAGTAAGAATTATTGGAAGTGAGTGGGAGAGAATGAATATGTGTGAGGGAGTATTAGGGATTGTGGCAATCAGTGTGATTGAGAATGAGTGACAGTGAGTGAGTGAGAAAAGAGTTACCAATGGTAAGAGTAAGTGTTAGTAAGTTAGTAAGTGTTAGTGAGTGTGAGAAAGTATGATTTAATTTGAGTGAGAGTGAGTGTGAATGATTGAGAATATGTGATTCAGAGTGATAATATGTGAGAGTTAGTGAGAATTAGGGAGTGAGAGTGAGTTCAAGAGAGTGGAGTGACAATGAATGAGTGACTGCAACTTAATGAAAATAATAATTGAGAGTAAGCGAGTGAGAACGAGTGTAAGTGAATGTAAGTGAGCATGAGTGAGAATGTTGCATTATGCTTGAGAGTCTGCCATTTGCCCTCGAATAGTGAAGGTAGTTATTGTCTTACGGCGGCACCAATGGCAAAATAGTGGTGCTAGCAATCCTTAGCATGACAGACACTTGTGACAAAATACTGAAAGAAATAAGGGAAATTTTGGCATAATGGTAAAATACTGGCACGCTGGAGTTAATGTTTGACATAATGGTAAAATACTGGTGTTGCATTGTCGTGATCACCAAAGCCCCCACTCATGCTAGACCTTCTTAATATCCTGAAGTGCCAAACTAGTTATTATCCCTCATTATGGTTGTGGTGGTGTATATAATTGTATACATTGCATACTGTGCACACTGTGCAACATGATTGTGGAGCGTTAGTTGCTCAGTCCTTTATTTTGTCATTTTGACTCAGGAGGCACGAACATTGATTTATTATTTAGTACGGTTCACATGCTTGCATAACAAGGTGTCAAGATTGCAGTGTGTAAAAACATGGTGATTCGCTAGAAAATACTTGCACGTGAAAGCTGTTTAGACTGTAGCATATTCTGCCTCACGCGTCAAACATTAAAACCACAGGTAGAAATTACACGTGAACAATGCTCAATTAGAATTCCACATGTTAACTGAAAAAACGTGGAACACGAGCAATCAGTAATTAGAGTAATTAGTATTCCACGTGTTAACTGAAAAACGTGGAACACGACTCAAAGGAAACAAGCGCGAGCGGTGAAGGGTATTTAAACCGCTCGCACCTTCAAAATGCGCTTGGTCTCGTCAGTGGCAGCGACAGCACTTACCTGATTCTCCGTTCCAGCACTGTGATCCTCGGTGGCATTCTCCGGTTCTGCACTGCGATCTCCGGTGGCATTCTTGTTCGTATCCAGGCTCTCCTGCCTTCTCTGGTGGACTTCCCTCCTTCTCCTGGCGGCCTTTGGTGGCTGCTTCCGGCGTTGATTCCTCGTCCTTCCATGAGCCTGACCTTCCGCTTTCCCTGGTTGGCTTCCGGTGACATGAACCTGAAATAGAAGAACTAAACAGATAAGTGAATTTCCCACGCAGATAGCAACAAAATACCGGTGAGTCATTACGTTTAAATTTCTTTTGAAAGTCGCTTGAACTAATTACTCTTGGAGAAGCTCATCCAAGGAAAAGACTATATTAGAAAAGCGCGTGCACTATTTAGTTTTTGAAAAGATGTGGGCTTGATTCACAGAACTAACTTACGTCGAAAACGTAGTTAGTACTTTTGGTATTCACAGAATACACTTACTCATTTTGTATTCACAGAATGAACTTACTCATTTCGTATTCACAGAAGTTAGTAGTCCTAATCTTTAGGACTCCTAAATGCCTTCTGTGAATACCGAAGTCTTAAAGTTAGGATTTTTCTCAGTTTAGAGTAGTAAAGTTTAGAAGTCCTAACTTTACTACTCCTAAACTGAGAAAAATCCTAACTTTAAGATTTTTCAGGTATTCACAGAAGGCATTTAGGAGTCCTAAAGTTAGGACTACTAACTTCTGTGAATACCGAAATGAGTAAGTTCATTCTGTGAATACCAAAATGAGTAAGTGTATTCTGTGAATACCAAAAAGTACTAACTTTACGTTTTTGACGTAAGTTAGTTCTGTGAATCAGGCCCTAATCCAAGAAAAGAGCCAGAGAAAAAGGGACTCTTCGATAAAACAATTAAACAAGTCAGCAAAGGAACTTGTTGTGGACTCAAATATTATTCTGGGACATTTTATAAGCTATATAAAATATTCTGAAAGGTATAATTATTTATGACTAAGGCAAAATCTGCCATTGCTTTATTATTTGGCCTGATGTGACATGCTACAGGGCTATTTGATTTTGGGTTTTTTCTGTTGCAGAGTGAAACAACTGAAGAGTAATATGATTGTTCTAAACTAAAACATTGCATACCTGAGAGAATATTCAACTGAACAAAAGTAGTTTTAGGTATTGGTGTTAGAACTATTCTTGTGAAAATATATTTATAACTAATACTTGTTACATAATCACCTGCTGATATTATTGTACATATTACTTGTTTGCACTAGAACACCACAATAAATCGTCCTGCATTCTGGAGAACAACCCTCCTGACTCAACACCAGTTTGAAGAAAGCGGTCCAGAATCACAGAGGGATCGTGCACACATCAGGAGGAGCCTACATTTTTCTCTCTCTCATTCCCATTCCCCCTTTCCCCTTGGGTCCTCTCAGAGTACCAGAGTATTTTCCTACTTCTGGCGCTCGGGGAGTCTCCGGGAGGACTGGGGTTCGGTCGTCGTCATCTAGAGCAAGGAGAACAGGTGAGTGCCTTCCTTGAAAGAAGACCAAGCCTCACTACGCTGTGTTTGGCGACGATCAAACATGGAATTCTCTGAGGAGAGGTCACAACTCTCACAACTCACTGAGGTTATTAGGGAACTACAAGTCGAGATGCAGCATTTAAAACAGGAGAATCAAGTTCTCAGAGACGAGTTAGCTAAGAGTAGGACAGGCTTCATGCAATGGAGAGAACCAAAAGGTTCCGAAACACGGCCTATCTTGACACCCCCTAAGTTTAATCTACATCCTTCTAACGCTAGTTCACAGCAGTCTGATCAACCTATACAAGTTACAGTTGTCTCCCCTACTCCAGTTCCTTTAGCAAACCCAGAACGGTTTACAGGAGATAGTTCCCGGTTCGCAGCTTTTATGAGCCAATGCCAACTCCACTTCCTCTGCAAACCTCAAGTGTTTAATTCTGACACTGCAAAAACGGCGTTCGTGATTTCATATTTAGGTGGAGTAGCAGCCAATTGGGCTATTCCTTTGGTTGATACTAATGATCCCCTTTTACAAAATGTTGATAACTTCAAGGAAACAATGACACGTTTATTTGCTCGTCATGTTTTTGTTCAATCCAGTGACAATGAACTTTTAAATCTCAGTCAAGGAACCAAAGACCTTCTCACATATATCACTACGTTTAACCGTCTTCTTGCTGAAACACGTTGGCCAGAGGAAAAACGTACCTCATTGTTCTATAGGGGTTTAAAAGATGATCTGAAGGATTCCCTGGCACACATAATTGAATTACCTGATGATTATGGAGAATTCGTTGATCTTGTAGTTAAGTTAGATCATCGGTTAAGTGAAAGAAAGGGTGAAAGAACCAAAACCGACTTTCGCCCCTTTTTACCAAAATCAGAAAAGAAAGATAAGGAAACCAAAGGTAGTGACCCAGAACCTATGCAAATAGGAGGCATCAGAGGTCCATTGTCCCTTGAAGAAAAAGAAAGGAGACGCAAGGAAAAATTGTGTCTGTATTGCGGTAAGGCGGGGCATTTTGCCAAAGAATGTACCGCAAAAACTCAAAGTAAGAAAACAGTAGCATTAATGAAACTAGAACAATCTGATTCGGGAAACTAACTGTCTCAAAGAAAAAAGAGGTTGTCTCTTTGAGAGAAAGAACTAAAAAGATCTCAAAACATGTAATAAACATTAGTAAAAACATACCAAGACACATGATGCTTTTAATGACAGTTATTAACACAGTTCAACAAAGACACATTCTGTCCATTTTATTGGACTCTGGTGCAACAGGAAATTTTGTTGATATCCGGCTAGCGCAAAAACTAGGAATTTCACAAGTACCTAAACCTGAACCAGAGAAAAGTGAGAGCTGTAGACGGCTCTGCCCTATCTTCAGGACTAATTCGCTTTCATACTATACCTTTGACCATTGTAAGTGAGAATGGTCACACAGAACAGATAGTATTTAATTTGATTGATACCCCAACATTTGGAATCATCGTAGGAATACCTTGGCTAGAAAAACATAATCCTAGCATAGATTGGGTCCAAAGGACCGTGAGTCTTGATTCGACCTTTTGTCGGACCCATTGTTATCAGGAAGCTCAGGATCCTATTTACCCTTTACATTGTGCTAGCACATAATTGGAGCAGAACACCTTACCTAATGACTATAGAGATTATGCAGACGTTTTTGACCCAGTTCAGGCAACCAAACTTCCTCCACATAGGGTTTACGACTGCAGGATTGATTTAATACCAGGAGTCCCTCTGCCCTGTAGTCATATATATGCCCTCACAGAACCTGAAACCCAGTATTTGCGAAGTTATCTTGATGAGCTCCTTGAAAAAGGGTTCATTCGTCATTCCACATCCCCTGTGTCATCTCCACTCTTCTTCGTTAGCTAAAAAATCTGGAGATCTTAGGGCATGTATTGATTATCGCGCAGTTAACAAAGCCACAATTAAAAATCTTTATCCGCTTCCTCTTATTCCTGTTCTTTTAGATCAGGTTAAGGGTTCAACAATCTACACGAAATTAGATCTTCGGGGCGCGTCTCACTTGATACGCGTCAAGGAAGGAGACGATTGGAAGACTGCGTTCCGCCCAAAATTTGGGTTATTTGAATATACCGTCATGCCGTTCAGCTTATGTAATGCTCCGGCGGCATTTTAGTATTTCATAAACGAAATTTTTCATGATCTCCTTGACGTCTGTGTTATAGTCTACATAGACAATATACTTGTTTTTTCAAAAAAATAAAGAAGAACACGTTATCCATGTGAAAACCGTACTACAGAGATTAAGAGAAAATTCTCTTTATGCTAAACCTGAAAAATGTGTATTCCACGCCCATTCTGTCGAATTCTTGGGATACATTCTTTCACCTAAAGGTGTGACTATGGACCCCAAGAAGGTCGATGCTATTCTAAACTGGCCCACCCCTACTTCAGTTAAAGATATCCAAAAAGTCTTAGGCTTTGCCAATTTGTATAGACGTTTTATCGCCAACTTTTCCAGAATTGTAACCCCTGTTACACAATTATTAAAAAAAGGACAAGCTTTACATTGGACTGATGAAGCTAACACGGCATTTCAAACACTCAAGAAGGCTTTCACTACAGCTCCTGTACTTTCTCATCCCAGCCCTGACCAACCATTTTTTATAGAAGCAGATGCCTCAGAAACGGCAGTGGGGGGAGTTTTGATGCAAAAAGATCCAAAGACAGGTTATCTCCATCCATTGGCATACTACTCGCGTAAACTTCTTCCTGCAGAACAAAATTACACCATTGCTGAACGAGAATTACTGGCCATAAAGGATGTCTTCTCTGAATGGAGACATCACTTGTTAGGGGCCAAACATACAATAACCATTTATTCAGATCATAAAAATTTACAATTTTTTACATCTGTCAAAGCACTAACGTCAAGACAAATGAGGTGGTTACACTTCTTTAGCGAATTTGATTTTCTTATTACTTATCGACCTGGACAGAAACAAGTATTATCGGACACCTTATCCAGACTAAATGAGAAGGATTCAAAAGACCCTAGAATTCAAGTCCAAAATATTATACCAGCCGAACGCATAGTGGCAGTAATCAAATCTGACACATTCCTAACAGAAGTGAAAACAGAATCCCGAAAGGTCAATCAGAATGGTTGGAAATGTAAGGCACACAATTCAATACAGGATGGATTTCTGTTCCATAAAAACAAATTATTCATTCCTTCAAAAGAAAAGGGAACAAATCATGATGTGGCATCATGATTCCGGTTTAGCAGGGCATCCGGGTATTCAAAAGACTCAGGAATTGTGTGAACGGAATTTCTGGTGGGATGGTATAAAAAAAGATATTCAGGAGTATGTTAAAAAGTGCCCCATTTGTGCCCGTAATAAATCTCTGCACATAGCTCCGGCTGGGCTTTTTACAGCCATTACCAATTCCATTGATTCCCTGGCATACTGTCAGTGTTGACTTTATAACCGACTTTCCTGTCTCTAATACCTTTACTACCATAGTAGTTTTTGTTGATTTATTATCCAAAATGGGTCACTTTATCCCACTAAGAAAGATACCAAACGCAGCCAAATTCTGTGATATATTCATTCAGCAAATTGTTAGATTACATGGATTGCCTAGTAAAATTGTTTCTGACAGAGGCCCCCAATTCGTTTCCAAGTTCTGGAAGAATGTTTGTGAACAATTAGGAATTGAAGTAGCATTGTCATCAGCCTTCCATCCCCAGATGGACGGACAAACCGAAAAAGTGAACCAGTAAGAACAAACCTTACGATGTTTTACAACAACTCTAACCTCCCAGTGGGATAAAGCGCTTCCCCTAGCTGAATTTTCTTACAATAATAGTATTCATTCTGCCCTGGGATGTTCTCCATTTTATTTCACCACCGGTTACCATCCTCGTAGCATTCCTACACAAACACCGATCACCCAGACCCTGGCACAACCTGTATCTGAAAAAATAAAAGAATTGCAATCGATACAAGATAAAGCTAGGAAGTGTTTGGCTCAAAACAAAATTAAAACTAAACTACAGGCCGATAAACATCGATCTCCTGAACCCCCATATCTAGTAGGAGATCTAGTATGGTTGTCCACTCGCAACATTCAACTAGATGGTCCAAGATAATTACAACCATGATTTTTAGGTCCATTTCCCATCCTGAAAATTGTGAACCCAGTTACGATGCAATTAAAATTACCCGCTGAGTATCAAATCCATCCATTATTTCACGTTTCCCTATTGAAACCTCATTATCCAGAAAAGATAATCCTCCCCCTCCGATAATCATAGATGACCATCTTGAATATGAAGTTAATCGAATTATCGATTCCAAAAGAATGAATAAAAAATTATATTACTTAATTGATTGGAAGGGGTATGATGCTACTGAACGATCCTGGGAACCAGCTTCGCATGTAAACGCTCCTAGGATAATTAGACTCTTTCACTCCCTTCATCCCACTAAGCCAAGACCAGTAGGACGATCGTTGTTGGGGAGAACTGTCATGATCACCAAAGCCCCCACTCATGCTAGACCTTCTTAATATCCTGAAGTGCCAAACTAGTTATTATCCCTCATTATGGTTGTGGTGGTGTATATAATTGTATACATTGCATACTGTGCAACATGATTATGGAGCGTTAGTTGCTCAGTCCTTTATTTTGTCATTTTGACTCAGGAGGCACGAACATTGATTTATTATTTAGTAAGGTTCACATGCTTGCATAACAAGTTGTCAAGATTGCAGTGTGTAAAAACATGGTGATTCGCTAGAAAATACTTGCACGTGAAAGCTGTTTAGACTGTAGCATATTCTATTACAGGACCGGAGGCTTCGTATTATGCTTTCTCTTTCATTTATTGCCACTCACACTTTCTCTTTCATTTATTGCCACTCACAGCAGCCAATGAAAACTTTGCATTATGTAAATAAACTACATTTCCCATGATGCACATGTAACATCACATCCTGTAAGACCCCATAAGAGCCACCAGCACCGGAAGTCCTCCTCTTTCTTTGCTGCTCACGCAGAGAGTTAAGTATTATCTGATCGTGATGATTGTAATATGCAAATTGTTGCTGAAACGGCACGCGCTGCATGTATATTGTATATTGGCAATTGACATTTATCGCGCTTAGCCTTACAGTGCTACTTTCGTAATTAATGCTAGCGCGAATACCGCGCATTCGTTTCCAGCTTACCGCGCCACTCCCACTGCTGTCGGAGAGTGCACGTTTTTCCTCAGTGTCTCCAGAGCATCTTTGAATTTCCCGCTCAGACGGGCCGATCCTCCCGCTGTGACCGCTCCTGCGGTCTGTTCATTTCCAGCATAGGGAACTCCTCGGTACCGCTCCGCCGACGGCGGAGGAGGTTTAAATGTATTGTTTGGTGCGCAGAGGCTCCCCTCATTAGCCGGAAGCGCGCGGAGCCTTCACTTTCGTTTTTGTTTTAGGTTTCGATGTGCATAGCCCAATTGGGCTATATTTGGTAGGATTTGGGCTACGCACACCGCTACTGCCCGTTTTTCAGCCGAGCTTTATCATTTCACCCCATATTTTCCCCTGATCAACATCGCTACGCCTAGCAGGCTGTAAAAAACGTTTGTTCCTGGAGGATGCACACCTCCTAGACACAAATTCTGCTCATTGGCTCCATTTACCCCCAGAGGGCTGCAAGAACTGTGTTACAGCTTATGTTGAGGAGCTAGGTACCATTATCTATCTTTGTGCTGTGGGTTGGCTCCCCCCTTACTCCTCCCTACTTTCGTTCTAGGAGCAAAGGAATTGCAAATTCTGCCCACGATGGAGGAGTGGGTCAATTATGAGGATGACACCTTATATGAGTAGGAAGTGACTAACCCTTCCTTGGAAGACAACATTGTTGAGGCCCTGGACGCCTCTGTCCAGGAGTCGGTCAACAAGGCCCTGGAGAAAGCAGTTCCGGGAACTGTACAGCAAGCACTCGCTTCTGCCTTGAAACCAATAACCAAGCAATTGAAGAAATTTGCTAAACGCCATGGTTTCACTGCTCCTGCAGGTACTCGCAAAGACGCCTCGGCTTCTAAACCTCAATCCGGAGCCTGGCCTCACTCTTCTACCTTGTCCGCATTGCCCGCCCCCGACGCTGGCACATCTAAGGCCCCTGACACTGACACTGGTACAGACACCACGTCTTCGGACAATCAGGATGAGTCTCCTCCTCAGAAAAGGGCCAAGAAATCCAAGCATGCGGAACCTCCTCCGCCTCTATCCACTCCCTTCAACTTTAATCCAGCCGATATAGTTCACCCAAGGTCTTCCGACTGGTTACCAGCCCCCGAGGTTGCCGCTTATCTGCATGACAACTTGCGCAGAAGTTTTGACAAAGAGGTGCGGAACAGACTCTGCTCAGAGTGTCCCAGGCCAGATATCTCTGATAAAGTCGCGGAAACTCCTGATATCGACTCCAGCCTCTTAACTTTCCTAAAAAAGTTTGCCAAAGACCCAAAGAAGGGTATCGATCGCGCCTGGAGAGGGTGCCAGGACAAACTCCTGGATGTAGTGGGACCCTTGGCTAAAATCTTCGAAATGGCCTCAGAAGCGCAGGAATCTGGTACTGTAATCGACCCTCATGTCCTGGCAGGGTGGACCCAGCGGGCCATCTGTCTCTTAGGTAACGCCAACTGCGCTATTTCCACGGAGCGCCGTAAGTCCCTCCTGATGCGGATGGATTCCAACCTTACCAGAGTTGGCGGCAGCAGAACCAGGTCCCTTGGCGGACTGTAATCTATTTGGTGAACGTTTCGTCAAGGATGTGGCTAAGTATGTAGGCACCTTCACAACTCTTGACAAGGCACAGTCGGGGATCAAGAGAGTTTTTCAGGCTGGTGTTTTCAACAGGGCCGGACGAGGCCGAGGACGCTCGTTTGGCCGTCACTTCTCCCAAGGTCCTCAGAGAGGAGACTTCGGTCGTGGCAGGGGTGAGTGGGACTCCACCCGAGGGGGCACATTCTACCCCACTAGGCAACGTTTCAACAAGAGGCGTTTCAACAGAGGAGCATATCGTGGAGGCTTTCAAGCTCCAGAATCTTCAGGTGAGTGCTCCAGACATGTTTCCATTTCCCTTGGGGGGTCGTACTCGGTTTTTCTATCGCAATTGGGTTCAACTGTCTCAGGATGCTTGGGTATTGCAGACAGTTCAGGGTTTCCATCTAGACTTTTTTCAGATCCCTTATCAGGACAAACAGCCCAGACAGCTTTGTTTTTCCCAAGCAGAGTGCGCTTTTATAGATTCAGAAATCGAAGGATTGCTGCGGAAGCACGCGATAGCGTCTTGCGACGAGGGCCCTCGCGGCTTCTGCAGCAATATTTTTCTGGTACAGAAGAAAGGCGGTGGTTACAGGTTGGTACTCAACTTAAAAGACTTCAATCATTATATAACCTACAACCATTTCAAGATGGAGGGTATCCATCTGTTGGCGGATCTCCTGAAACAGGGGGACTGGATGGTCCGTCTGGACCTGAAGGACGCCTACTTATCCATTCCGATCTTTCCTCCGCATCGCCGGTTCCTGCAATTCCAATGGCGGAACCGATGGTTCCAATATTTGGTCATTCCTTTCGGACTCTCCTCAGCACCTTGGTGCTTCACCAAGGTGCTGAAGCCAGTCATAGCTTACCTCAGGGAACAGGGGGTCCGCATGATAGTATACCTGGACGATATACTGATCATGGCTCAATCTCCCGACTTGGCAGTTCAGCATTTACGCATGACCATTGCTATGTTGCAAAATCTGGGATTTGTGGTCAACGAGGCCAAGTCAGTGCTCTGTCCTTCCCAGACGATAGACTTCCTAGGCTTTGTAATAAACTCTCACTTGGCTCAGTTGAGCCTTCCTCGTTCCAAACTGTGGGATATCAAAAAGGAGCTATGCTCCCTGTTATCCAAACAGACGGTCTCACTGAGAGTGATTGCCAGGACAGTGGGTCTACTGGCATCTTCCATACAAGCTATATTTCCAGGACCCCTTCATTACCGAGCCCTTCAGAGGTTGAAGATTCAACATCTGCAGAAGGCCCTCTCTTACACGGACCTAGTCCCTCTTTCAACAGAAGTTCGAGAAGAGATTCAGTGGTGGCTGGCCCACGTGGAAGCGTGGAATGGCAGAGCCATCTTCGGTTCCCTACCGGAAGTCGTCATAGAGTCCGACGCCAGCCGCTGGGGCTGGGGAGCTCGCTGCGGAAATATTTCCACAGGAGGACGTTTGTCCCTACGCGAACTAGACCTCCACATCAATTGTCTAGAACTTCTCGCAGGGTCGTTCGCGATCCAGACCCTGTCACCCATACGAGTGTCTTGTTGCATTCTCTTGCGGATGGACAATATATCGGCGGTTCGGTACATCAACAAGTTGGGAGGCACGAGCTCCTCCATTCTAGTAGAGATAGCAAAGGACTTTTGGCATTTTTGCCTGAGTCACCAGATCTCAGTCATAGCCGAGTATATTTCGGGTCAGTCGAATGTAGTGGCGGACTGGAACTCCTGACATCTCAGGGACTACAGCGATTGGCAACTCCAACCTCAGGTATTACATTAGTTGCAGGCGATCTGGGGGACGTGCGAGATCGACCTGTTTGCGTCCAGATTTAATCGTCAAATGACCAAGTTTTTCAGCTGGAGACCGGATCCGTTAGCTCTGGCGACGGATGCCTTCTCTCAGGACTGGTCCCAGTCTCTGAATTACGCCTTTCCCCCGTTTATATTGATTCCCCGGGTGTTCACGCAAATAATGCGACAGTCAGCGGAAGTGATCCTAGTGACTCCCCTGTGGAAGTCGCAGCCTTGGTTTCCGATTTTATTGGAGGCGAGCTGCGACTCTCCCAGGAGGATTCCGGAGTCCCCAACGATGCTCCAGGACCCTCATGAGGAAATGCATCCGATGGTTCTATCAGGGCAGTTGTCCCTGATGGCCTGGAGACTTTCCAGCAATGTTGGCAAATGCCTGGATTTTTGGAACAAGCTTCCGCCTTTATCAATCAGGCTTGGGCCCCTTCAACAAGGAAGCGATACTCTTCAGCCTGGAAGGGCTGGGTTCGTTGGTGCATGGAACAGCACGTGGATCCCGTGGAGGCAGACTTACCCTGCATTGTAAATTTTCTCTCTCAAAAAGCTTCCGAGGGTTTGGCATATCGTTCCATCAACAATTTTCGCTCCGCCATTTCGGCGGGTCACTCCCAGATTGACGGTAAACCAGTAGGGATGCATCCGCTCATATGCAAGCTATTGAAGGGTATTAGAGTGGCGAATCCGCCCAAACCCAAATATTCGTCCTTGTGGGATGTCTCTCTAGTTCTTTCCTTAGTTAACAAATGGCCACAAAATGATATGTTGACAAGGAAACAACTTTCGTCTAAACTTGCCATGCTCTTTTGTCTCGCGGCCTGTAGACGGTCATCTGACGTTAAAGCTCTAGACATTACAGTTAGAGTATTTGCTCCTGAAGGAGTTTCTTTTAACATTACTTCTAGAACTAAGACAATGTCTCGATGTGTGGAGTATCATGCTTTTCCTAGTAACACAAAACTCTGTGTAGTTCACTGTCTCAAGGCTTACGAGGAATGTACCAGGTCTATTCGGCCTGCTGGTGTGGTGCAATTGCTCATTGCTGTGCAGAAACCTTACAAACCTGTTACGGCGGCTACAATAGCCAGATGGTTGAAATCTGTTATGCAAGAGGCGGGTGTGGATACCCAAGTGTTTGGAGCGCATTCTGTTTGTGGCGCCATGGCCTCTAAGACCTTTATGTTGGGTTCTACTGTTCAAGACATTATGCATTCTGCTGATTGGTCTTCCGATTTTACTTTTAAGCAATTTTATTATAAACCGGTGGGTGATATTTCCTCTGTGGTGTTTCATCAGCGTTAAACTAGCATAATACGAAGCCTCCGGTCCTGTAATAGAATATAAAATTAGCTAGCTTTCGCGCCAAGAATTTTCAATTCTATTAAGGACACGGAGGCAAGGATTATCCCACCCGGTTATATTACAATATTGTAATGTTTACCCGCCCGTTTGTTTATATTCTGTTTAAGCAGAAGTTACGGGTTTTCTGTTTCTCATTCTTTCAGGTTCTGATAAGAAGATGGATTAAATATGCTTCCTGTTAAGAAGACGTTACTTCAGTTGGATTTTTCTTCCATGTTGGAGGATGTTACTATTGGACTTCAGTTATGTTTAATGGATTTTGCTGTTCGAAGCAAAGAAAGAGGAGGACTTCCGGTGATGGTGGCTCTTATGGGGTCTTACAGGATGTGATGTTACATTTGCATCATGGGAAATGTAGTTTATTTACATAATGCAAAGTTTTCATTGGCTGCTGTGAGTGGCAATAAATGAAAGAGAAAGTGTGAGTGGCAATAAATGAAAGAGAAAGCATAATCCTCGCCTCCGTGTCCTTAATAGAATTGAAAATTCTTGGCGCGAAAGCTAGCTAATTTTATATCCTGCCTCACGCGTCAAACATTAAAACCACAGGTAGAAATTACACGTGAACAATGCTCAATTAGAATTCCACATGTTAACTGAAAAAACGTGGAACACGAGCAATCAGTAATTAGAGTAATTAGTATTCCACGTGTTAACTGCAAAACGTGGAACACGACTCAACGGAAACAAGCGCGAACGGTGAAGGGTATTTAAACCGCTCACACCTTCAAAATGCGCTTGGTCTCATCAGTGGCAGCGACAGCACTTCCCTGATTCTCTGTTCCAGCGCTGTGATCCTCGGCGGCATTCTCCAGTTCTGCACTGTGATCTCCGGTGGCATTCTTGTTCGTATCCAGGCTCTCCTGCCTTCTCTGGCGGACTTCCCTCCTTCTCCTGACGGCCTTTGGTGGCTGCTTCCGGTGTTGATTCCTCGTCCTTCCGTGAGCCTGACCTTCCGCTTTCCCTGGTTGGCTTCCGGTGACATGAACCTGAAATAGAAGAACTAAACGGATAAGTGAATTTCCCATGCAGATAGCAACAAAATACCGGTGAGTCATTGCGTTTGAACTTCTTTTGAAAGACGCTTGAACTAATTACTCTTGGAGAAGCTCATCCAAGGAAAAGACTATATTAGAAAAGCGCGTGCACTATTTAGTTTTTGAAAAGAATAATCCAAGAAAAGAGCCAGAGAAAAAGGGACTCTTCGATAAAACAATTGAACAAGTCAGCAAAGGAACTTGTGGACTCAAATATTATTCTGGGACATTTTATAAGCTATGTAAAATATTCTGAAAGGTATAATTATTTATGACTAAGGCAAAATCTGCCATTGCTTTATTATTCGGCCTGATATGACATGCTACAGGGCTATTTGATTTTGTTTATTTTCTGTTGCAGAGTGAAACAACTGAAGAATAATACGATTGTTCTAAACTAAAACATTACATACCTGAGAGAATATTCAACTGCACAAAAGTAGTTTTAGGTATTGGTGTTAGAACTATTCTTGTGAAAATATATTTGAAACTAATACTTGTTACATAATCACCTGCTGATATTATTGTACATATTACTTGTTTGCACTAGAACACCACAAGAAATCTTCCTGCGTTCTGGAGAACAACCCTCCTGATTCAACACCAGTTTGAAGAAAGCGGTCCAGAATCACAGAGGGATCGTGCACACATCAGGAGGAGCCTACATTTTTCTCTCTCTCTCTCATTCCCATTCCCCCTTTCCCCTTGGGTCCTCTCAGAGTACCAGAGTATTTCCCTAATTCTGGCACTCGGGGAGTCTCCGGGAGGACTGGGGTTCGGTCGTCGTCATCTAGAGCAAGGAGAACAGGTGAGTGCCTTCCTTGACATGCATGGTAGAGGTAATTCGAGACATGTAGGGCACCCGTGGAATAATGTTGAGTTGCATACTTGAGGAAATTCTTGACATGTGGCACCCATGGCAAAATGTTGGCACACACATTTGAGGTCATTAGTATTACGAGGGAGAAGAACTGTGGCATATGAGAGGGGGCAACCATGACACAATTCTGGCCCTGGCAAACAGAGGTAATTTGTTTACATACGGGTCACCCATGTTACATGGATGGCATTAATGCCAAAATTCTGGCTCTGGCATGTTGTGAATAAGTTTTGGCCTAAAAGGGCCTCCATGACAAATGCTTGTCCTGGCACAACGGAGGTCTTTTTTTTACATATGGGTGCAAAACAGGTCAACGCCTAGGAAGAGTCAGGTTTCAATGGCTTGGCACACCATGAAAGAATGTGAATGTTTAAGAGTGTCCCTTCGGAACCTATCACTTTTTAACAAATTTATGTGAAAGTTGTGTTTGGAAATGCACTATTTGAAGCCATTTGGACCGGCAAAACCATCTAAGAAGAGATCTAGCTCATTTGGATACACTTGCTTGCTAAAATTCAGGGCTAGTATTACTCGTCAGGACTTTTAAAGATCATGTCAGCACCCTAACTTAGGTGGTATCTAAAATAGACATGTGTGCATGATGTGTTGTTATATTAATCCTACAATTATTATGGAACTTCAATGGTGTTACTTATTGTGAAGTCATCAGGGTTAAGGACATTTGACATGACCTCCTGGGAAAATTCAGGTTCAAAAGTCATACAATGTCACTATCTATGATTTAATTAAGGTCAAAGTGCATGTAATGTCACTACCACTAGCCCAGGCATTTTGGTGACTCATCGTCCTTAATTCCACTAGGAACTGGAACAGGCCAAGGAGATTTACTTAGGATGAGGTAATCAGCTTTATTCCATCTACACAGCACAACTGAGCTGTTTGACACTAGTATATACAAACAGGAGGGCACCATTGAGAACATGTGATCATTACCATCTATCAAAGGTCACTTTAACTGTGGTAAATGTATAGCTTGCCAATACACTACCAACACCAAGGAATTTGTACATGGAGAGATCAAAATGACCCTGCAGGATCATACAAACTGTTTCACGCCACACATAATTTACTGTATCTGGTGTCTGTGCAACCTAATATACATAGGGCAGACATCACAACCATTTAAGGCACGTATAGGCCAGCACAGGAGTAGGATACGATGTCTTGTAGAAAATGCCCCATTGGTCCAACATTATAAAGAACGACTACACACAGCTGACGAATTGCGTTGGCAAGTCATTGAGAAAGCCAAACTCCCCCAGAGAGCTGGAGATATTACAGTGATTTTGCAGACTCTAGAATGTAAATGGATTGAAAAGTGTAACTCAATTCGACAAGGGCTAACTAGCCTGAAAGACTGGTTCAAATATATCAGTCTGAACTGATTGGATTTCTGCCTAAACAAGATTAGCAGTCTCACCTTCAATGGTTAATGGCGCTGTATGTGGACAGGTAAATGAACCCGTGTGAACACATTCTAGCTATTGTTAAACTATATGCAGACCCTTATCTATGTTTATTCACTTTAATAAGTTTCCTGTGGGCACACGGGACAACTGCGCTAAGTTTCTTAATTATGTACACCACAAGACAGTAGTTGCCTATACCATATGATGTAGGTTATTTATGAGTCCTCAACCTATATCCATCTGAGTGGGTTGATATTCTATAATGTCTATTCTACACTAAAATGTATTTCCCCACTAATGCAGTCATGACTTGTTTATTGTAATTTCAGAAAACACAGTCTAATTGTTTATGATACCTTACCATCTAAAACCATGATTATAGTGGCATCTACTAGATAGTACACACTTAAATCAAGTCTTTGACTAGTTTATGGTCATTTTGAGCAATCATTCAAAATAAAACTATGAGATTAAGCCCTGTTGTATTCTTAGAATTGAGCCCCCGGGCTTCTCTTTACCATTTTAAGATGGCTGCCATCATTACTGAACCTTGCCCCCTACGCGCATGCGTACGCTATGGAACGGTCGTTCCTCCATTTCCTCAATTACCGAAAGGAGCATAAATAATAGGTCAGAGCACCGCTACTCCACCTCACGGGCTGACCGTACATCCTCGGTGGCTTCACTTCAGCAAGTAAGTAGACACTTCCCGTCGGACACCTGAAGGCTCCCCTCCCATTCCCCTTTAAACAAGTTATTATGCTCCCCAGACCCCTTATCCATGGGCTGCTCCATCGGATCCCTAGTGAGTGATTGAAGACTCCATACGACGGGCCATGTCATGGAAGGGCAACCACCATCAATGCATTTGGAGCGATCGATCGGTTCTTATTTCAATTGTTAAGTCCTTTGATATGGTGAGTTTGAAAGCCTCTGCTACCATTGAGAGGTCAACGCTGCCCATTTCAGACAGGGTACCTAATTAAGGCTCCTGTCTCTAGGTATTGAAACCTACGATTACTTTCAGCTATACACCAGACGTACACCGTGGAAGGCGGATCACTTATCTACATGGTGAGTCTTAATTACTCGCCCATCATCATGTTCTTAATTTACCCCCCTTCTCTCCTTATAGTAATAATCCCTCACTCACCCGGTTTCACTTGATACAGGGTGTCTAATCTTTATGAACTGGAAGACGTATGCATCTAGTGATTGGCACTTATGACAAGGGCCTGAGTGCCCTTAAGTAAGCACCAACCCTTTTTTAAATCTTTTAGTTGCCCTCACACAATTCACATCGCCTTAATGCAATATTCATCTTTACAGTCCCCAGAATTCTCTGTCCCGAAGAGACCCCCCATATCTATAGTGTGGTCGAAATGTCGTCAGCAACCATTAAGGATAGTCTTGAGAGCACTAGAAAAGACCCTGGTCCTCAATCTTAAAACACTGAATCAGAATCCTATAAGACACCCTTTTGTATTCCAATAACCTGTCCTCTAACTCAATACAGTCACTTAATGTTTTTAAAATAGAAGTTGGTTATGGTCACTTCACTGGGGTCACAAATGCCACTTGTTTCTATTCTTCATATGCAATACGAATATGTGTGTTTTTTATAAGGATTTTGCATTTTCAAATAAATAGATTACTCATTTCGGCTGAAGTGAGTATTAATTGCATAACTTTTTGGGCTACCTCTTTAACTGTATTAGGTAAATGTTGAATTAACTTAGACATTAGATTTAGGCCTGGGTGGTGAACTCCGCTCCGTTCGCAGAGTTTGCGGAGGCTTCTGCACTCCGCGGAGTTCGCGAAGTGCAGAAAACTCCGCTTTGCGTGGTGCAGCAGAGTTTTTTTTCCCGCTCGCGATCGCGAATGGTAAGTTTGCGAGCGCGGGCTGCCGCTCGGGTAGAATTTCTACCTGAGTGGCAGGAAGACCAGCGCAAACGGCAGTTCACACTGCACTCTGCCACTTGCGGAACTCCGCTGAGTTTTTTGGTAACTTCGCGGAGTTCCGTATATCAAAACTCTGCGAACTACGCCCAGGCCTGATTAGATTATATTATTCTCCTTATCAAGCTCATGAGAGAGTACTTGCAAAAAATCAAGATACTTGCAACATTGATAAACATTTTCTTAAAATGAGTTCTTTGTAAACAATTGTTTCAACTTAATAGCTATTACCCAGTTCACATGGACATATGCGTTGCTCTTGTGTTTTTGAAATTTGAAAGTTTCATTGACTACAGCGCCGCATTCAACAAGGTAGACCTTAATATGCTTTGGAGGAAACTATACATGTGGGGGTTATCCCAGCAATTGCTCTGGGCCATCATCTTTCTGTACTCAAACACCTGGGCCGGAACTGCAGCTTCGCCAGCACCCGCCCCGCCAAACCACCGCCCAGGAAAGAACCCAACTACCTCAGATGCATCCTCCTCAACACCCGCTCCGCCCGCAAACACGCCATCGAACTCTGGGACCTTCTCGACTCAACCTCCCCAGACGTCGCATTCCTGACGGAGACCTGGCTGAATCCCGCTTCAGCCCCCGACATCGCCATTGCCATCCCGGACGGATACAAGTTCACCCGCAGGGACCGCACCAACGGAGTCGGAGGAGGCATCGCCATCGTCCACAGGAACACCCTCAGAGTCTCAACCAACACCGACGACACCCTCAGCGCCGCAGAACACATGCACTTCCAGATCCACACCGATCCCAACACCACCCTCAGAGGAACCCTCATCTACAGACCCCCCGGACCCCGACCACAGTTCAGCGATTCCATCGCTGACTTCGTCAGCACACACGCCATCGCCTCCACGGACTACATCCTCCTCGGGGACCTGAACTTCCACCTCGAGAACAACAAGGACACCAACTCCACCACCCTGATCGACAACCTCGCCACCCTCGGACTCAGACAGCTCGTGACTACACCCACCCACGCCGCCCCGCTCAAGAATCCGCCCAACAGCCACACCAGCAAGAAAGCCACCTGGTTCACCGAAGACCTCCAGGCCTCCAAACGAACATGCCGAAAACTGGAGAAGATCTGGCTCCACGAACGGACAGCGGACAGCTACGCCGCCCACAAGAACGCCACCCGCAGTCACCATCACCTCATCAGATCCGCCAAAAGGGCCTCACTCAAAGACCGCCTAGACAACAACGCACACAACAGCAAAGAGCTCTTCAACATCGTGAAGGAACTCTCCAACCCCAGCTCCAACACCAACGACATCCAGCCATCGCGAGACCTGTGCGACTCACTGGCCACCCTCTTCGACCGCAAAATCGCCGACATCCACGACAGCTTCAACACCACGACCGCCCCGGCAACCACCGAGACCACTGCCCCCACAACCACCAACCGCCTGCTCTCCTGGACCAACATCAACGACGAGGACACCAGCGAGATCATGAACACCATCCACTCCGGTTCACCGCTAGACCCGTGCCCTCACCACATCTTCAACAAAGCCAGTACAGCCATCGCGCCCCATCTCCGGAAAATAATCAACATCTCCTTCGAGACAGCAACCTTCCCGGAAAGCTGGAAGCACGCCGAGATCACCGCCTTACTCAAGAAACCCAAGGCAGAGCCAAGGACCTCAAGAACTTCCGACCCATCTCTCTGCTCCCGTTCCCCGCGAAGGTCACCGAGAAAATCGTCAACAAACAACTGACCCGCTACCTCGAGGAGAACAACATCCTGGACCCTTCCCAGTCCGGCTTCCGCAGCAACCACAGCACCGAAACCGCCCTCATCGCCGCCACCGATGACATCAGGACCCTGCTAGACAACGGAGAAACAGCAGCCCTCATCCTCCTGGACCTATCAGCCGCCTTCGACACGGTCTGCCACCACACACTACGAACACGCCTTCACGACGCCGGGATCCAAGAGAAGGCCCTGGACTGGACCACATCCTTCCTTTCCGGCAGAACACAAAGCGTCCGCCTCGCCCCTTCCGATCCAAGGCCACCAAGATCATCTGCGGCGTACCCCAAGGCTCCTCCCTCAGCCCAACGCTGTTCAACATCTACATGGCACCCTCGCCCACGTCGCCCGACAGCACAACCTCAACATCATCTCCTACGCCGACGACACCCAGCTGATCCTCTCCCTCACCAAAGACCCTCACACCGCCAAAGCCCACCTCCACAAAGGAATGAAGGCCGTCGCCGAATGGATGAGGACCAGCCGCCTGATGCTGAACTCGGACAAGACGGAGGTCCTCATCCTTGGTTCCAACCCTTCAGCCTGGGACGACTCCTGGTGGCCAACATCACTGGGAACAGCCCCGCCACCCACCGACCACGTACGCAACCTAGGGGTCATCCTCGACCCCACCCTCTCCATGACTAAGCAGGTCAACGCCGTTTCCTCATCCTGCTTCAACATCCTCCGAATGCTCCGCAGGATCTTCAAGTGGATCCCCACCGAAACAAGAAAAACAGTCACCCAGGCCCTCGTCACCAGCAGGCTGGACTACGGAAACGCCCTCTACGCAGGAACGACGGCTAAGCTCCTGAGACGGCTGCAACGCATCCAGAACGCCTCTGCACGTCTTATCCTCGACATCCCCCGACGCAGCCACATCACACCCCACCTGAGAGACCTGCACTGGCTCCCTGTCAACAAGAGGATAACCTTCAAGCTCCTCACCCACGCACACAAAGCACTCCACAACTCCGGACCAGCCTACCTCAACAGACGACTCAGCTTCTACACCCCCACCCGCCAGCTCCGCTCGACCAGCCTCGCCCTCGCCACAGTCCCCCGCATCCGGAAAACGACCGCCGGCGGCAGATCCTTCTCCCACCTCGCCGCCAAGACCTGGAACACCCTCCCCACCAACCTCCGACAGACCCAAGACCTACTGGCCTTCAGAAGACTCCTCAAGACCTGGCTCTTCGATCAGTAGCAGCACCACCCCCCTCTTCCCCCAGCGCCTTGAGACCCTCACGGGTATGTAGTGCGCTTTATAAGT
This sequence comes from Calotriton arnoldi, assembly GCA_963921515.1. Taxonomy (NCBI): domain Eukaryota; kingdom Metazoa; phylum Chordata; class Amphibia; order Caudata; family Salamandridae; genus Calotriton; species Calotriton arnoldi. The sequence goes on from CAWUFW010006346.1 coordinate 883,043, forward strand.
GACATGATTGATTGATTGATTGATTGATTGATTGATTGATTGGGTTCACATGAGAACAGGCCCAAGCACTGTAGCCTCTAAAGTCACAACTAATGACAGCCTGAAGCTGGGTTGTGCCCTTGCCCCTTTCCTTTTCAACCTATACACAGCTGATCTGGGCAAATATTTGGAGAGCAGTTGCCTGATACCTCCACAACTTGGCTACTCAAAACTACTCATCTTACAATACACTGACGACATTGTTATAATGTACCACACCAAAGCTGGAATCCAACGAGCCCTGAGCAAATTCCAGGAATACAATGAAGCCAACTTTCACAAGATCAACCAGGACATGACCAAAGTCCTGATTTTTGGTCACTACAAAAAGAAGAAATTTCTAACATGGCATATGGGGGCTGCGACCATTAAAACAACCCTGAAATACAACTATCTGGGGTTATGGTTCAACAAGACCTCCAGACCAATGGCCCACCTAGCCGCCCTAAAAAAGAAAGCTGGAGCCATCATATACAGCCTGACCGGTCTCAATAAGATTGTACCCATACTGAAGGTCATGAAGGCCTCTCCTCTCTCAGCACTACACTATGGGAAACAGGCACTTCCTGAGGCCTGGACCACCAGCCTAGAACACGCTCAATGCACGGCCTGCAAGAGAGTATTTCAACTGCCCAGATACATACAGAGGACCAGACTATGCTTGGAACTGGGCCTTCCCAGACAATCCCTCACCTGTGAGGCTGACACCTTGAAGTTTTACATAAGGGTCTGAAAAGCACCTGCAAACACACTGAAAACTCATCTAAAAGAGACATTTGAGAGCCCTGGGAATCCTTGGCACCAACAAGTTAAAAAAGCAATAGCCTCTCTACAAGTCGAAGGTGCGGCATTAAACTCAGATGCTCTCCCTTACACAGCCAGAAAAAGGCTTATCAACAGGCAGCTGAAAGCAACCTCACACTTGCTGGACACCCACTCCTTAAAGTCCTCAAACATCTTATCACCCTTGAACAATTCCTACCTAACTGGATAGCTACAGCCATACCTCTCAGAAGGCATAAACAGACGGGTCCACAGAGACATTTTATTTATGCGCTTGTTAGGCCTACCAGTGACTGACTTTAACCCATGGGGCCAACCAGGCAAGGAGGGGGCCTGCAGACTCTGCAATTATAAGAAAGAATCATTGGTACATCTTCTGTGTGGTTGTCCCATGCTCAATGCCCCCAGGAGTTCTATCCTGCAACCAATTTACCTAAAGAAGGAAAAAGAAACCCTATTGAGGTATGGAAAATATGTCAAGAAGCTTGAGGACCTTCTCCGACCCCGTCCTGCAGAGCCTCACTCTGTTATCTTCTTTCAAAAACTGATAAGGGACTACGTCATGGTGAGATCTAGAATTGCGATTCTCCTATTACCATGACTAGAGAATCTGTATTTCATTAAAGACACGGAGGCTAACATTATGCATATTTCTTTTAATGTGTACTCCAAGCAGCCACTTGAAAGCTTACATCATAAAGAGGAAAGTTCCAGAACAGAACATTAAGAACATACAATAGTCATGAGCACAGAACAGTCTGCCTCTTTTAAATGTGGTGAAGTAGTAAATAAGTCCAAAATGTAAATCCTCTATACTTCTTCTTTTAAAACCAGTGCGAAACGAAAGATAAGGAAGGATCCAAAGCTCGGACTTCCGGTAATTATGAAAGGTTACCTGAAAAGGAAAGAGATGTAAGTATTCCAACGAATAGAAAGTCAAGGAATGCAGCATACATTACAATACTATATTTTATTCATTCATTATATAATCTTTAAAACACTTAAAGACATTTTCTTTAAAGATATTTGAATATGAAAATAAATATAAGGTAAGGCTTAACCATCCAAGGGAAGGGATGGGTGGGATAATGTTAGCCTCCGTGTCTTTAATGAAATACAGATTCTCTAGTCATGGTAATAGGAGAATCACAATTTCATTACAAGACGGGAGGCTACCATTATGCATGTTGGTAGCTTTGTAAGACTACATCAGATATGTGCTCTATTGGTTTGCAGTAATGTTGTGCAAAGGTGTTAGCACTAGACCAGTCGGCCGCTTTAAGAATGTCGTCTAACTTACCTCCAGACCAGTAAGACTTACTGGCCATAGCACCCCTAAGGGAATGTGCCTGGAATTTCTTTAGAACAATACCAGCTAGATTCATAACAGTTTTAACCCATCTGGCAATAAAAGCAGAAGTAATAGTTCTGTAAGGTTTAACAAAGGATATAAGTAATTGGTTCACACCATGAGCACCAAGACCATTCATTCTGCAATCGTACTCCTTCATGCAATCTACCACACAAAGTTTTTTGCATAAATCAAAACGTGGGTAAAAGATTGAATCAGACATAGTCTTGGTTCTTCTAATTATCTCAAATTTAACTCCAAACATGTTATAAGATCTATTTGTGATTTCAAGAGCTTTGACATCAGAAACCCTTCGGCAAGAAATTAAACATAACAAGGTTGCAAGTTTAATGGATAGGTTTTTTCTATTCAAATGGGTATTATCCGGCCAATTAGTGAAAAGATCTAATACTAGTTTAACGTCCCAGAGAGACTCGTATTTGGGTTTAGGAGGTCTCCTAAGTCTAATACTTTTAAGTACTCTACAAACAATGACGTTCTTACCTACAGACTTACTGTTGACTAGGGCGTGGCCTGCAGAGATAGTGGATCTATAACAATTGATTGTTCTATAACTGAGGCCCTTTTCAAACTGTTCTACAAGAAAATTAACTACGTGGACGATAGGAGCCTCCACGGAATCCAGGCTCCTCTCCAGGCACCAACGTACCCAGCTTCTCCAAATGTTGTTATACCTGTAGTGAGTGCCTGGGGCCCAAGACTCTCTGAGGAGTGTTGTAGCCGTCGACGAAAGTCCAGAGACTTCATTGGATTTCCTGACACTCTCCAGGCAAGAAGGTTCAAATTCTCCACCTGTATTAGGGGGTGATCTCTTCCATCTACGTCTGTTAGAAGTTCCGGCTCGGTTGGAATTAAAAAGGTGATGTTGCAAGCTAGTTCCAGAGTAGTGGGGAACCAGGCCTGAGATGGCCAGAAGGGAGTTATTAGTACACACGAACATTGGTCTTGTCTGACTTTCTGTAGAACTCTCTGTATCATTGCAAAGGGAGGAAATGCGTATGCTTTGACTTCTTTCCAGAATTGGAGAAATGCGTTCACTGCAAGAGCCCCCGGGTCGGGCATCCAGCTGAAGTATTTCTCCAATTGGAAGGTTAGTCTGCTCGCAAAGAGATCTATTTCTAGTGGGCCCCATATTTTGTTGAGGGTCCTGAAAAAGGATACGTTGAGTTTCCAGTCGCTGTGATCTAAAAGGAATCTCGAGTTCCAATCCGTTGAAGTGTTTATTTTCCCTGGGAGATATTCTGCTCTTAGTGCAATCTTGTGCTCCAGACAGAACATCCAAAGTTTCTTAGCTAAATTCGAGGGGTCTGCAGATTTTGACCCCTCCCAGACGATTTATATAAGCTACTGCGGACATGTTGTCCATCTTTAGAATGACTGATCTGCCTTGTAGGGAATGTCTGAAGCTCATCAATGCGTAAAGACCAACGGTCAATTCTAGGTAGTTTATATGTTGAGAAGACTCTACTTGAGAGCAGACACCGCCCGTGTTCTGATCGAGAAGGCAGGCACCCCAGCCATGAAGGCTCGCATCTGATTCCAAAATAAATTCTGGTGTTGAACCAAAAATTGCTCTGCCATTCCATGCGTCTAAATTCTATAGCCACCAAGTCAGCTCTGATTTGGCATCCTGATCTAGGGATATCCGATCTCCGTACCAAAGGCCAGACCTTAGAGCTCTCGCTTTTACCCTTTGAAGAGCTCGATAATTCAGAGGACCTGGGAAGATGGCTTGAATAGATGAAGAGAGGAGGCCTAGTAATCTGGCTAGTTCTCTCAGAGTTAGGGTTTCTTGCTTCAAGACAAGTCTTATTTCCTTTTTGATCTTGGTTATTTTCTTTGATGGGAGTAGAAGTAGACATTTTGTTGTATCTACTGTGAATCCTAAGAATTCCAGGGTTCTGGAGGGAGATAGTATTGATTTTTCTTTGTTTATAATGAACCCTAAGCTTTCTAATAGATCTATCACTGTCTTCAGATCTTGAACTAACTGTGAGAGGTCTTGGGACATTATGAGGATGTCGTCTAGGTATATGATTAGTCGAATATCTCTTTCTCTTAGGAGTGAGACGATTGTCCTCATAACTTTGGTGAAACACCAGGGGGCAGATGATGGGCCGAAAGGAAGGGCTTCAAATTGGAACAGATGGTTGTTCCAAATGAACTGAAGGAAAGGTTGGTGAATCTCGGCCATCGGGATGGTGAAGTAGGCATCTTTTAAATCTAGTTTGACTAACCAGTCTCCCTCTAGTAACAAATCCCTCAGGAGATGAATGCCCTCCATTTTGAAATGTCTGTAAACTAGATATTTGTTTAGTTCCCTTAGGTTTATAACGGGTCTCCAACCCTTGTCCTTCTTCTGGACGAGAAAAAGAGTACTTACAAATCTCAACGCTTCCAATGGTACTTCTATTATTGCCCCTTTCTGAAGCATTGAGGATATTTCTTACTCTACAATTATTTGTTCATCTCTTGTGAGTGGGATGTCTCTCGGGAAAGAAGTTTGTGTAGGAGTTTCCACAAAATCAATCAAGAAGCCCCTGACCGTATTTAATACCTATGGGTCTTGAGTAATTAATTTCCAATTCTGATAGAAGAATTTTAGTCTGCCTCCCACCTTTTGGGGGGAAGAAGGAAGAGGAAGTAGAAGGGTACTCACTCTGAAGGTTGTTGTTGCTGGAGACTCCACGCGATCTGAACCCTCTGTTGCGGGCGCCTCTCCCTCGTTGGGGGTAAAATTGGGGAGGGTTGGAAGGTTGATAACCTCTTCCGTAGCTTCTGAATCTCGAATAGGGCCTTTGATTGAAGCGGCCGGAAGAGAGGCCCCTTCTTCCGGCCCGACCAAAAAGGTTTGGATTAAAAACGTGCCTCATATTTTGTTGGGCTTTGTCTAAAACCTTGAAGGTCGGGACGTATTTTCCAATGGTCTTTATTAAATCCTCTCCGAAAAGTAAACCTTTTGGATTCTGAGAGGGTTCTCTATCTGCCATGTCACTCAATTTTGGGTTTATTTTGGTAAGCACAACCCTTCTCCTTTCTGTGTTGAGGCTGGCATTCGCATTACCCAAGAGTATCATAGCTCTTTGGCTCCAACCCCTGATTAGTTCTGCATCTAGGGGCGTGCCGTTAATGTGGCTTTCTTCAGCAGTATCGATAATCCTGGCCAAAGGGCCCAGAATATCTAGAAGGAGGTCTTGACATGCCTTGAGGGACCTTTCCATCCCTTTCCTCGGGTCTCTCCCGAGTGTAAAAAGGAATTTAATTAATTCGGGATCCAGGTTAGGTGTTTGGCATATTTTATCTTGGATGGAGGGTCTTGAGCATTCAACTCTAAGAATGTTGCGAGTATCTTTTTCGAGAAGGTTTCTAAGCCATTTCTTAATAAATTGGGCTACATGGTCCTGTGGCCACCACTCTGAGCTTCTAGGGTGTTTGATGTTAAAGGGTGAAAACATTTCCTCCCCCAGGGGATTAAGAATATTGTCCTTAGAAGAGGACGGGAGATCATCCTTGTTCGGTTGACTGTTGAACTCCTGATAGTCTTCATCCAAATCTAAAACATATTCATCAAATAAGTTAGAGGTTTCATCATCTTGTAATTGGTTATCAGAGAAGTCATATTGAGCACTTTGATAATTTGTGCCGCTGAGGACACCCGGATGTTTTGTGCCGCTGTGGACACCTGTATATGTTGTGCCGCTAAGGACACCTGATGACTTTGAAGTGTGAGAACCTCCATTAATATTTGAGGTGCAAAGACCTCCCGTATTATTTGAGGTGCTAGGACCTCCCATCGTGCTCCTGGGGGTTGGATATTCGACATTATTGTTTTTCTTTAGTCTTTTCCCCCTGATTTCGCTGGGGTCATCAATGACCTGTAAGCCCTGGCTTCCTGTAGTATCGTCCTCCTCAGTAGGGAGGGATCTCTTTGAAGCCATTACTGTATTTAGAGTTTGTAACATGCAGGACCTCATTTCCCTCTGAATCATTTTTCTGAATGTTTCATTATCTAAATTAGGGGTGGAGGCTGCTCCATCATCAGAATCAATGTCAGACATAGTAAATTAGTAAAATTAAATAAATGCCTATTTAGGAATGATGTAATAATAATAATGTGGCATAGAAACTGTTAGATTGTCTTAAATTAAGCTTAAATATGGCTTGAATAGAGATTAAAAGGGTGCAGTTTTGGATATGTTCTTGCTGACAAATACTGTCTTTGATTAAGCAAATAACCCCTTTTTTCTTTTCTTTTCTTTTTTTTAAATATTAAAATTAAGGCTACTCGCGTTTGCAGCAAGGAGTCAGCAGCTGATCGAGTCGAAAGGGCAGAACAACTGACGCTTCGAGCTCGAGCAGCTGTTGCCCGTTGTTATGGAGACGTTTTGAGGGTGAGCACGTGACGCAGCTGTCAGTGCTCCTAGGGCTTGCCAGTTGCCATGGAGAAATAAGGCCGAGCGTAAGGCCTAAGAGGAGAGAAGGAAAAGGCCCTTGGCAACGGGAGCGCGTAGGGCAACCGTTGCCAAGGTACACTCCTCTAATGGCTTTGGTAATGGAGCGGGGGCTGAAGCCGGTTCGAGGTGTCGCGTCCCATGGTGAGGGGAGAGAGCCCGATGGCCGGGTGAGTGTCTCTCTCCATCAGACTCGCCGCAGACCCACCGAGGATCAGGTAGGAACCAAGAAATTAGCTCGTTAGTAGAATAATTGAAAAGAGAGAAATATTTTAAAACTTAATCGGAGGAAAGAGCCTCTGTAATAAATTAAGGAAGGAGTAAGGAAAGGGTGGGGTGAGCCCTTGTTATTAATTAAGGAAGGGGTGAAAGAAGGGAAAAGAGAAAGATCTCTGTAAATTGGAGATCGGTAAGAAAGCAATGGGAAGGATGTTGGGTCAGTCCCATATGAATTTAATAATATAGATAAGAGAAATTAATGCTAAGAAGTTAGTAAGTAGTCAAAAAAACAAGAGTAAGTAATAAAGGTTGAACTTATCTGCTTGGAGCCGCATTTAAAAGAGGCATACTGTTCTGTGCTCATGACTATTGTATGTTCTTAATGTTCTGTTCTGGAACTTTCCTCTTTATGATGTAGGCTTTCAAGTGGCTGCTTGGAGTACACATTAAAAGAAATATGCATAATGGTTGCCTCCGGTCTTGTAATGAAATTAGAAAATGGCGCGGCAAGGGTCTCCCTGGTTAAGTACAACACGCTAAGGGACTATGTCATGGTGAGACCTAGAATTAGAAAATGGCACAGCAAGGGTCTCCCTGGTTCTGTACAACAGACTAAGAGGGAAAGTGGTCCCCCTTGCCGATTCCCCATCATGCTCATCCCCAATATGCATCCTGTATAGACCCAGGCTGACGTAATTTTAAACCCCCAACATCCTTCGGAGGCATCAATATTTGCACTTTAATCGTTTTACCTACTGTCCCAAGCAGATCGGTGAGGTTCCTGGGTTTTAAACACTTATATACAGACTACAACTATGGCTTCTTTTACTATTGTACAATCTCATCTTTGCACATGGACAATAATGGTGCTCTTTCTTATCTTTTTGATAATTGTATTTATTGTAAAATATTTATGGTTTTAACTAACTAAACAATAAAAAATGTTGAATACAGGTGCTACCAGGTCTAAAAGAATAAATTAGTGCTTTCAAGCACCATGCCTGCTTTGTTCTTGAAGATCATTCTTCAAAACACAGTTTAAAAGAATGTGTCCTATCTGTCTAACAGATATAACAAGGTGTTTTAGAAACAGTACACCTGCCCTGACTTTCAACTGTACTGTGAATAGATGAAGTTACTATATCCTAACTTTCCCTCTAGGAGCAAACTATGAACAGATATCAGCAGAAGATGCATTAACCCGCTCAGCATCCGCACTCTCCACCTCGCCTATGTCCTGTCGTGACTGACCTGGAGAAATTGTAGTTAATTCTTCACAGTCAGAACAATTACTCCAAACAGCTGCTGTAGAACTCCAGCTCAACTGGAATATGTTATTCATGTTAGTTTTCCCAAGACCTTAGTCAGAGATGTGAAAGGGGTGTGAATGTTCGATCTCACTCTCAGTGCATCCAACTGACACCTTCAAATTAACTGCTGTAGGTGACGCCAACTCTGCACTACTATTTAGCATTAGCAGACAAATGTTTACAGTATGTATCTCAGTAGTTAGCACCTCATTCTGTGGCCTTTCACTTCATTGCATTTTGAGAGAGCACAATCAGACGTATTTTAATGTGTATATACCCACTTGTGTTTCTGCTTCCAGCATTCTGAACCTGTAATACAAAATTTGACATTCCCCCTCAATTGGAGGTTACAGGTAATTGTGTGAAAGGAACAAATATGTCCTGTAATTGAGTTAGCAGATTTGTTTCCACTTCTGCAGCTTTCACTGAAGGTAATAATGGATTACTAATCAGCTCCACTAATTTTAAAAAATAAAGCAATGGTTTCGGCCGTCTTTTGCTGCCTGGTAGTCTTGGTGTATGAAATAATGGGGCATATTTACAATCCCCTATCGCCATAGGAACATCACTTTTTTCAATGTTCCTGTGGCGATGTGGGCTTCGCCTAATTTACAAGGCAGTGTTAAGCCACTTAACGTGGCCTGACGCCGCCTTGTAAATAAGTCCCCCTTTCACGCTGTACTTAGAGTGAAAGGGGAGGGCAGTGGGTGTTGCGGTTGGCGTTCCACAGCAACACCCATTGATTTTGACACTGCCCTATATTTACAAGGGTGGCGTAAATATGGGGCAGCGCCAAAATTAAGATAAAAAAACCTGGTTTTAGCTTGGCAAAATGAGGAGAAATGCTTTATTTCTCCTCGTTTTTGCTGTTTCTATGTGTGTTGCATTGTGCAGCACACATAGAAACAGCAAAACGCCATGCATGATTGTTTATTTGCCAGAAGGTGTCCCTTCCTGAACATAAACAATAATTTCAAAAATGACGAGTTGCAACTTCTATGTGTGCTGCACAAAGCAGCACACATAGAAGTTACAAATCGTCATTTAAGATTGCTTATGTGCAGTAAGAGGCACCTTCCTGCACATAAACAATAATTCCCACAACACAGGCACCCTTGTACTATGATGCAAGGGTGCCTGCGTTGGCTCCAAAGATAGCTGTTTGTAATGTTCTAGGGAGGAAAAACATTCCTCGGTTTTGCTTAAATTGCCCACCAAATCATTCATGTGTCTCACACTGATTCAGAAAATTCCATGCCATCATTTTAGGCATTTATATAGGATAAAGGGGCACTTACATCTCACTTGAATTAATTTGGATTACGGACTCTATAGTGCACATAGAAGTATCAACATAAATAGTATATTTATATACAGAAAATATTTTATTGTATATGGTATAAACTCTGTTCCTCTTTCCTTGTGAATTATAATTGCCCTCATTAGAGGATTACGGTTGTAAATGATCTAAGCAGTGTGTGTTTTTAAGGTTATTGGAGAAGCGTGTGCAATAATACCATGAAAAAGCCAGACATTAGAGACGAGTAGACCATCCGTGCTGTTTTAGTGCAATTTTGGTGGAGGGGTGCCCAATGTAGTGCTGTTTGAAATTCTCTGCTTTTAAATTTGAAAACATGAATTATGGTATATAATTGTGATGATCTACCTTCACCCCCCACACAGAGATGCCACACAGCGAAGTGTTAATTACTGTTTATTCACAGTAATACTTTATATGCAGAAGAGCGCCGGGAAACACGTCCGTGCCGCTCCGATCTCGGGCACTGACTCGCACCCAAAATGGCGGCCGCGCTCTACGTCATCGCGACTCCGCGCAACACTAGAGCGCGACACTACATATCTCCCTTCTTTACCAAACACAAAACATTAACACATTGAAGATAGTCCCAGAGTCTCTCGGCCTGAAGTTACTTCACTTCTCCCAATTCATAGTCTCTGTATTTGGCTGGCCTTACCACAAGTCTCCCTGCCCGGGTGCGTCTTACCGGAGTGGAGGCGGATACTTCTCCCCTTCCCTCTGCTCGGCTCGCCAGCGTTTCTCCAAGTCCTTTGGGGCTCGCTCTCTCCGGAGTCTTGCTTTTGTCCTCCTGCCCTTCCTCTGCGATTATATTATCTTCCTTGTCCTGCTCCACCCTATTACCTTCTACCCTGCGGTCCTTCTCGTCTTCTCCCGGGGCTGCTTTTCCTGCAGGTGAACTTGGTTCCTCTTGTGTCCTTGATCTTTCCTCACTGTTCCACTGCAGTACCTTGTTGCACTTGGACATGCGATCTTGCGACCAGACGTTCCCGTCACTTAGTAAGGCTGCTCGGTTGTACACCTGTTCGACTTTCAGGGGCAAGCTGTATTTGCTGTCTCCTTTCCTCCTTAATTGGGCAAGTTTGACTCTGACCCATTCCCCTATTTCCAGGGACGTTCCCTTCACATTCATTGCGTCTCTTATTGTACTGCTCTGCTCTGTGTATGTTCTCTGGGCTCTCTCCAAGTTGTGGTGCACGACTGCCGGGGACCATTTACTCGTGACCGTCTTTTCTTTCCACGCTAGGTTGTCCTTAGTGAACGGTTCCCGTCCCCTTAGGATTTGGAACGGGCTGTATCCTGTGCCAGTCGGTGTGATTCGGTAGGCCCACAGCATACTTCTCACCTCTTTCTCCCAGTCCTTCCCCACTCCTATGGCTGATTGGATGGACCCCATTATTACTCGGTTAAACCTTTCGGCAAGACCATTCCCCGCCGGATGGTAGACCGACGTGTGTTTGATTTGGATGCCATTTCGTTCCATGTAACGGCTCCACTTATCTGATGTGAATTGAGGTCCATTGTCGCTCAAGATGGAACGAGGAATGCCCTCTCTGAGGAAGGTAGCTGTGAGAAACTTCAGCACTGTTTCTGTGTTCATCACCTCCTGTATATCCAGTTCGGGCCACTTAGAGTACCGATCTATGAGAACTACTACGTATTTTGGGGTCCCCTCCGCGTCCAACACCGGACCGAGAATGTCTATCGACAGTTCCTCCCAAGGGTTGGCTGGGTTGTCAAACTTCCCTAGTGCCGGGCATAGTAACGTTTGTGATTTGTCCGCTCTTTGGCACTGATCACATTCTCTAACATGCTTCTCGATATGACTATCCATCGCGGGCCACCAGTACATCTGTTTGGCTCTCAACTTCGTTTTTACGATGCCCAAGTGCCCTTCATGCAACACTGCTAGTAGGTGTGGTATCAACGACCCGGGGGGAACCACTCTCTCTCCTCTAAACAGGAAGGTCCCTTGGTCTCCTACGGATAACTCCTCCCTTACTTCGAAGAATTTCCTTTGTTCCGCTTTCAGGTGCCTTTTTTCTGGCCACCCTTGTAGTATAAATACCTTGATGTCTTCGAGGTCCTTGTCTCTTTCATAAGCTTGCTTCCATTCTTGACCACTTATCACACTTTCGTGATCGTCCGTGAATGCTACTCTGACCTCGTCCTCATCCGTACTTGCAGGTGCGTCCTCCATGGCTGAGGCTCGACTGTGGTAATCTGCCACTTTGTTCTTGGCTCCTGGGATGTATTCCACATCATACCTGTAGTCTAACAATTTTAGGGTCATTTTTGCGATACGGGGTGTGGCACTCCCGTGCCCACAGGACGTTAGTACTTTGACAAGGGGTTTGTGGTCCGTTCTGAGTTGGAATCTTGTGCCCCATAGAAATTGGCGGAATTTCGACATGGCCCATACCACTGCCAGCATCTCTTTTTCTATCACGTTGAACTTCTGTTCTGTTGGTGACAATGTTCTTGATGCAAAGCTGATGGTCGCCAGCTCTCCGTTCCTCCTTTCCTGCATGAGAACTGCCCCTAGGCCTTTGTCGCTCGCGTCTGTGGTCAAAACGGATTCTCCCTGCGGATCATATCCTTGCAGGGGGACTGCTCTGCTGATATCCACCTTGATTTTCTGAAACTCTCCTTGCGCTTCCTCTGTCCACTGAAAGGCAGTTTTGTCTCGTACGAGTAGTCGTAGGTGATGTGTCTTGGTGGCGAAGTGTTGCACAAATTTGCTATAATATTCGGCCATCCCTAAGAATGATCTCACTTCTTCCTTGCTTGTCGGTGCAGGTGCTTCACATATTGCTTTGACATTGGCATGTTTGGGCGTGATGCCTTGGTCACTAATCTCATGACCCAAGTATGTGACCGACGCCATTCCTAGCCTGCACTTCTCCCATTCTGCTGTCAGGCCATTCCTTTCCAAGATTTGTAACACCGTTGCTAGCTTTGTGTTGTGGTCATCCTGGTCTTTGCCCATTACCAAGATGTCGTCTTGGAAGTATTGTACTCCTCTATGTCCTTGAATAGTTTGTGCATCAGCTTCTGGAATACCGCCGCTGCCGATGCCAGGCCGAACGGCATCCTGCGGAATTGGTAGCATCCAAATGGTGTAATGAAGGATGTGAGTTTCCGGCTCGTGTGATGCAGTGCTATTTGATGATATGCTGAGGCAAGATCCACGGTAGAAAACCATTTTATACCTTTCGTCTTTGCCAGCATTTTGTCTATTCTGGGTAATGGGAATTTTTCCACCACTATGCACTTGTTCAATTCGCGCAGGTCCACACACAGCCGAACTTTGCCATTGGGTTTCCTCGCTACCACCAACGGGGCCAGCTCATGTTGCACTGCTTCCCTGATTGCTAGCGGTATGTTCCTCACCTTGTGGGATACTGGTTTGGCGTTTTCCTTAAGTTCAATTTTATGTGTGAATTTCGTTAGTCGTCCCACTCTGCCTCCAAATACTGTGGGGAATTCGCTTTTCATCTTTTCGAAGTTCGATTGGTTGTCTGCGCTGGTCATCAGGACTTGCGTGTCCCCTCCTGGGTTCAGTTGTATGCCCAACTCGCCCTGGTCCATCCATCCAAGAACAGAGGGCCCTTTTTCCGCCACATATAATTTGCACTCCGCGCTGCGATTCTTGAACTCGAATCTCAGGACTCGATATCCCACCATCGGGATGGGTTCCCCTGTGAACGTGACCGGACGTATGTCAGGGGGTTCGAGGTGTGATCCCAGGCTGGGTTTGAAGTTCTCGCTCCACACCGTCCGTTGGATGATGGTATATGGAGAGCCGGAGTCCGCCACCATCTTGATCTGAACACCTCCCACTACCATGTCGCATTGTGGTTTCTTGGAGCGACTTCCTTCAATGCCTAGTACCTGTCCATCGATGCACAACACATCTTCATCCTCTTCTTCTCCTTCTACACCTCCCCCGTCGTGTGCTACGTACTTGACTGTTGACTTCTTCACCTTGCGGCGACACACTTTTTCATAGTGCCCGACGATTCCGCAATACATACATTTGGCTCGGAAGGCTGGACATCGCTTGTCATATGCCGCATGGGACGGACTGCCGCACCTGTAGCACGTGGTCGCACCTTCTCTGTTCGGTTTCTGTGCCTGTGTGGATCGTGGAGTCCATCTGTTCTGCGCTCTCCCCTCCGCCGCCATTCTTTTTCCTCTATCCGGCGGTTCCAATTCCGTGACTCTATTGACCATGGCCCTCTCTGTACTTTCTTTCTTTGCTGCCTCTGCACATCTCTTCGATAGCTCCGCCTTTTTCACCATGGCAATGACGTCCTTCAGAGTGGCGTCCCCATTCACCCACAGTTTGTCTTGGATTGCTGTGTTCTTCGTGTGCATGACAATTTGGTCTTTGATGAATTCGTCGTGCAAGGCGCCGAATTTGCATGTGATCGCTAACTTCTTTAACGCTGCCACGTAGTCGTCTATGGACTCTTCTCCCGCTTGTTTCCTCTGTTGGAAGTTGTATCTGTCAATGGACGTGCACACTGCCGGTCTGTAATGGTTGTTTAGGTCTTCAATTGCGTGTTGGAATACGTCGTCGTCCGCGTCCGGCCGTTGCGCGGGGACCAGGTTCTGAAAGACTCTGATTCCTTCCGGGCCCAAGTTGTGTAGTAATATTCTTTTCTTCCTTTTGCTGGGGAACGTCTCTCCACTTTCTTCTTCTATGGCCTCTAGGTAGTTCATGAAGTACTTCCTCCAATCTTCCCACTTCATCAGTGGTTCGCCTGGTTTTGGTAGGAAGGGTATGGGCGTCGTGAGTGGAGACGCCTGCGCGCACATCGCAGCGTTTCTTTCCAGTACCTCTTCGTTCCCTCTTGGACTGCCCGGTGTGCCCGTGCTTCTGGGAGGTGTATGGTCTTGATGGGGCCCTGAGGCTCCCCCGTCGCTGTGCTGCACCGCTTCCGCCAGGGCCCTGGATTTGCTGTAGGACGTGGAGGGGTGGCTTCCTGCTCCCCTGTATTCCTACCCTCCTGTATTTGGGGCTGTGCGCTCTTTCTTTATTGCCCCTACCTGGTCCGTGGGTGCTGGCTCGTGGTAGTGCCTTCCTCTGCCACGCTCTCCTGCTATGCCTGTGTGTGTGCTCTTCATAGGCTGCTTGTTACTTGCTTCGGTGGGTCCTTGTGTCCTCTTTGTTGTATGGCTGTAGATCTTTTTTTTTTTTTCTATCCCACTCTCGTCGCCACTGTGATGATCTACCTTCACCCCCCACACAGAGATGCCACACAGCGAAGTGTTAATTACTGTTTATTCACAGTAATACTTTATATGCAGAAGAGCGCCGGGAAACACGTCCGTGCCGCTCCGATCTCGGGCGCTGACTCGCACCCAAATGGCGGCTGCGCTCTACGTCATCGCGCCTCCGCGCAACACTAGAGCGCGACACTACAATAATCTTTTTGACTTTTGCTCTGGGAAATCAGCTGTCAGTTTGAGCAAGGATAAAAGACATGGAGATGTCTTAAATTTTGTTCCTGATTCCGAACCACTTGTGAGGTGGCACTTATTCTGTGTTTTGAGGTCTGATTTTGGTTTCCAAACCGTGACTGCATCAGTCCAAAACATCGACATTAACGCTGACCATTAGCAATAATTAAGATTAGCAACACAACTAATTTCACGTGTTTATACAAAGGTAGATGTGAGAGTCAATCAATCAATCAATCATGTCACTTATAAAGCGCACTACATACCCGCGAGGTCAAGGGTGCGGATCCCGCGTTAGGAGTCAACAGCAACCCTACTGGAAATAAATAGATTCCTCAATATTTGTCCTTAATGGTAATAACCGCCAAAAAGATAAGAATAATGCGTACAGCCACAGCATCTTAGTCTGTAGGTTAAGTTTTAAAGTTCTTGTGTTTCCAAGGTTATCCATGCGCATCTTTAAGTATAGATGATGGTAACTTATTGGCAGAGGTTGGGGAATAATTTATCATACTGCCATTTAGTATTGGTTCAGGCTGGAGTTACAACCCAGCCCGGGGGGGGTTATATTATGGAACCATATAGAATACGATAAAAACAAAACAGATTATAATGTGGAATTTGTCCTTGTGCAGGCGTTGACTAAAATAGCTACTTGATGCAGCCAATAGAGGGAGCAATGAGATCATAGTTCGGCTGGGCCAGCAGTGGCAGGCACAGGCCCTTTGTGATTTGTGTAGTCTCGGGTTTCCTCCGGTCGGAACTCGATCATGTAATGTAGTTCGTGTTTGGACTTGGCATGGGTATCATGTTGCAATAGGTCATCACGGGTACCATTACTAGTCACAAATCACTTGGCCTCTCCATAAGGAGTATGCAGATTAGGACAATATGCATGAAGCAGCAGCATTCGTGATGGTTCAGGGTTACAGTATTACATGGCGCATGTTGGCACGTGGTGCTTGGGGGGCCTGGATGCTCTATTGCAATACGGGCAGCATATTGGGGGCCTTTACAAAACTTGCTATAACAGGCCACATAAGACTGCATGGTTAAATGCCCAAACCCATTGTTCATGGCTCATTAAGCAGGCTAAGGTGCTGGTGAGCAGAGCGAACGGGAGCGGCGCGTATTAAACGATAAATAAAATGTGTGTGTGAGATATCTCTGGGGGCCATGGGGGCAAGACTCTCGGGCAGCATAACAAGATGGGTTACTGTTGTCCCATTTTTCCAAAACCTTTGTATGGACAGGCACGGGATGCCACATGAGTTTCTTCAGTAATAAATTTGCCATTCATGAAGCGCTAATAAACGGTATTTGTGTATTGTGTATAACCAGTGTGTAATTTTCTGTTTTCGGTATGGTACATGGGGCCACGTGGAGCGAGGTGGCTGCTGTACACGCTGGCCGGTTTACCGAGATTCACCCAGAACAATCTGCATTGCCGGTGGGCAAAAACAGTGTGGGCTAAGACAGCGACCAGCTATGCCTGCAGCCATGCCCGGAGAGGCCAGAGTCATCTGAGATGTTGGTGGTACGTGAATGGAGATCACAGTAGAGGGGGGCCATAGTCACCAGGCCGGTTATACAGACAGTGGTACAGGTATGCGTGTTACCTTGGGAACGTCAATGTCAGAGATGGTGCCATATCAGGGCAGTGCTGGAGTCTGAAGGGCTTGGGTTTATCAACGCATCAACTGGTAATCTCATAAAGGTTAACGGACAAGGGGCGATGCAAAGGCTGCAGGGTATGTGGCAGGTAGTCTTCTGGGGCCTTAAAAATGACAAAAGGGGATTGTTTAGTGCTAGGACAATGCTGGGCAAGGGCCGAAAGTGTATGCAACATACCATGACCTGGTATATCAATGGACAGCGCGGATAGCAAGCCATAACATAGGGCTTGCCTGTTGGGTAGCATTGGCTTTGGAGCAGGATGAGGGTAAAGGGATAATGATGCGGAAATAGCACACTGCTTATATAAACGGGAGCTATGCTTTTGACTTTATAGAAACCAGAGCCAATACTTATGAAGGGTTGTGCAATCGTGAGGTACCCAGTTGCCAGGACGTACTTTTACCGGTGGGGGGGTGATGGAGCAAGGTCGCGGCAGTGGGGAGGCTGCAGCAATCATCCTCAGAGGATTGGAATGGTAGGGCCCAGTCGACGTTAGATTATGAGCTTGCAGTATTAAGGCTGGGAGGTGTCAGTGAATTTGCATTTATAGTGATCAAAAGCAGTATAGCATTGGGGCTGAGAAGGGGGTCAAAACCCAGGAGTGAGTAGGGTGGGCTTCGGTCCCTCACACAGAGTACAAGCTGGCCTGCGTAAGCTAGGGCTGGTCTACAACACTGATCAGAATGACAGCATACATTTTAAGGCACATTGAAAGCCTATGAAGGGACGATTTGGAGCACACAGTTTCCCCCCCCCCCGTTGGGGATGGTGAGGTCACCGGCATAGTACTGCCTGGTTGGACATTGTTGGTTGTGGCTGAGAGCCATAGGTTGGTTATCCTATACAGAGGGCACTGAATAATGAATGCTGACGTGATGGTACGTCCAGCAAAATGGGGCGCTATGTGTCTTACAGGTGTGTCACGCAGATTTTGGGTAGCATGCCGGATAGCGGGATTAGGCATATCTACAACAGGGAGTTTGTCTTCGCGGGGCGGTAGTACAAAGGTCCAGGGCAGTAAAGGTCCGGCATTGGTCCCGGGCTATTGCAGAAGAGGGTCTTTTGAGGGAAATGGAATATGCAGCATAGCTGAATCGATTCAGTCCACAAGGAGGTACCATGTTGGTAAGGGGACTATGGCTGACATCAGCAGGTAAGGGTGTTGGGGGCCCAGGGCTGTCTGGAGGAAAAGAGGATTGACCTGCTGGGGTCCTAGACCTTTTTAGCCCTACCTGTGGTCGCCTGCAGTTCTTCTTTGGGATGGCAGCTGCCGGGAGGTTGGTCACAACACAGGCATCCAGACAGATGATGGGTTATGTGGCTCCCAAGAGGCTCTGGTAAGGTGCCTATGGGGGCCATCAGCCTGTAATTAGCTTGTTGGGTACAGGACTGGTGGGAGAGGGGGCTGACCTGCTGGTGGTTCCGGACTTCCTGGTCATACCCGAGATGCCTGCGGAAGGATATTAGGGGGTTGCGATGGTGTCCAGGCACCCTGGCGGGTCGAATTGTTATTGGAGGTCCTGGAGTGGTAGTTCCCTCTGGGATGGAGGATAGTGGAATGCAGCTGATCACTGGTTCCTGTCAGGGGGACATGAATTCCTGGAGTGGAAAAAGGGACGTAGTGTAAACTGGAGGCCCTCCCAACTCATTGGGCACTGAGAGGGGCTTTAGGACAATGTGCCAGTTCCGGAGGTTTGTTGCCAAGACGTATTTAGGTAAGCATTGTTGGACAATCAGTGTTTGTGTGTCGGGATCGCGGTTCCTGAACTATTGCCCAACTCCATCAACTGCCAGTGGAGTGTCAGCCTGAGAAGAAATAACCTGTTTTGCAATTTCCAGGAAAATGACGGCGCTGACAATTAGGCCGAGGCCGATCAGCATTATTTTTAACTCATCTCGTGCCACAATAGCCCAAAAGCATTTTCTTCTGATCCAGCGCTCAGAGATCAATAAGTTTGCAACTAACAAGGCCCAATTACATTACCCAACAAAGTCCCTTCGCGCTGGGTTCAGTGTGAAATGCACAGTTCAGAGCCAACTTACCAATCTCTAACCGAGCCTGCATTACTCATAGGAAAACAATGACACAATGGCATCTTTGTTTTAGTTGAAAAGTTGATTGCAAGAATTAATAACACACCCTAAATAAAGACGAACACAGTGTGTATATTTATAATGTTTTATCTAAATAATGTGAAATAAATGCTCATTAAGTACCAATACACAGTACAAATCATGGAATATCACTGAATAAACAACTAGCAAAAAGAAAATGACACATCACATTGACAGTGCATTGAAGGAGTGGAAAGGTGAAGAAAGAAAAGCTTCAGAGACAAAATACATTTGCAAATAATTATGCAAATCAAGTTTCCATTTATTCTAACCCAGGAGGAAACAGGAAAACTGCCCACTGGCCAGGAGAGCAGCAGGGCCCGACAAAAAGATTTGTAAGGGCAAAGTCTAAGTCAGGAGTCAGGAACCGGGAAAAGAACGGGTAGGCCTCTACAGCAAATCGACCTAACGCCATCAGCACCTATCGGAACAGGAGCAATGTTAGCTAACCCCTCCCACCAAGGCACCTCAATTATACCCTAAAACCCAATAGACCAACCCACACTTGTTTCATTTCAGAGTACAAACTACATCGTGATTGGTTGAGGAAAGGGGTGTACTGTCACACCACACTCGGCATGACCATTTCTTTCAGTGTTCCTTTGTCTTGTTTTTTCATCATTAGGACTACATCATCCCAGGAAATGCAAGTATACAATATCAGACTTCATGTTCCAGTTTCTGTTACTTCTTGTGCCACTCGTCCGCTTCCAGAGGAAACGTTCATCACTTGACAATTGTTTTTCGTCTTCAGGTTTAACTTTTGGCAGGCTAACATAATTTTGAAGGCCATGTCTCATTCAGCTCTCCCTCCACATTCTCTTTTGCCTTTTCAGTTAATATTTCTTTATTTTGCTTAACCCAGTCTTCTACAGAAAATAAAACAAATATAATGAATCACTTTAAAATGATTTTCTTTACGCACCCTCCCAAATGCTGCTTCTAACCATGCGCAGCCCAGGTTAATTTAATCTGACAACGTTAATAATCATGCACAAAAGCAGCATTAGTCTCTTTATATTTATTAGTCAGGCATTTGCGGCCTAGTTCAGTGCTTTAGTACACGCTTGCGCTGTATTTATTTTCCCCCATGTTAGTTATTTAAACCACACGTTTTTCACTGCACACTGTTAGAAAAGTTAGAAAATGTTACTAGGGGTCTCAATCCGAGAACGTTTCACTTTTTAAAACCCTGCTCCATCAATCCCCCCTTTGATGGCGTCTTTGAGCCATCACCAAATACCCACCTAATACAAATAATCATTCAAAAAGCTGTTGTTCTCTCACGTTTTATCATTATTCCATCCAGATGCCTCATCATTTCATAATAGTTTCCTCTTCTTTCCTCTAACTCTATTTCTTCTCCCTTTCTTTTTCTGTGTCTTCATTTATTATCAGATATCTCTTCCTTACATGTGCAACATTTATAAATCAAGAAAATCATTAGTGTCACTGTAGCCACTGCAATAATAGGTGTTAATATTCTCCCTAATAGACTGTTCCCAAATGTTGAAAACCAATTTCCCATAGAGGAAAAACGTTTACCAAGTTTCTCCCAAGCACCATCAACCTTCAATTCGGATAAATCTTGATGAAGATTTGTAATA
The DNA here is from genome assembly GCA_963921515.1 of Calotriton arnoldi. Classification (NCBI taxonomy): domain Eukaryota; kingdom Metazoa; phylum Chordata; class Amphibia; order Caudata; family Salamandridae; genus Calotriton; species Calotriton arnoldi. The sequence continues at coordinate 903,403 of CAWUFW010006346.1, forward strand.
TTTTTAATATACCCCTCAAGATTTTTACTCTTGTCAGGGATATAAGTACAACATTGTTGTATTTTCAACATATTGCAGACTCCACCCTCTTTAGCCAATAATACATCAAGGGCAAGTCGATTTTGCAAAACCATAGATCTAATTGCAACCATCTCAGTGTCAATCATTAAAAACCCACCAGCAGTGTCTGTTGATAAACTATCAACCACTGTGGACAATTTTCTAATTCTGTGCGAATTTAATATAACTCCAACTGATGGTATCACTGCTCCAAAAACATCTACTATAATTTCAGAAAAACTCGCTCTTTTATTGCGTATTAGTCCATTCTTTATTTCATTGGTTCTATTATTCCCATCCATATGGTATATCTTCGGAAATACTATTGCTATATAACAACACCCGTACCAATGTGCAGGCAACCTATAGTAGGCATTCTTACCACACACATAATAGATTCCCGGAAAGACAGGATCAGTTCCTCCTTTCAATCCCCATCCTCCCGTAACTAGAAAAGTATGATCACATTCACTAGAACCAATGAAATAATTATTATAATTAATCTTTTGTCTAAGTAAACAAAGGTTCCCTTTATGATACCAGTCTAGGGTCATGGCACCGTAAGTCTCACCCTTATGGTAATCTCCCTCTCTGAAAGCCCATGGAGGTACATGAGACTTTTGCTCAGCAGCTTTTCTCTGAAACTCTTGTCTTCTATCTTCAACCATGTTAATAAATTCTATTTCTCCAAATCGTAATCTACAAGTTAGATTATGTCTATGTGCATATACTGTATCTATTGTATGTGTAGAATGAAAACACTCTCCCATATATTCCGCCTCTCTAGCACTATTTATTTTATTCATATTTCTTCTAATGGGAATTTCTGAGAAAACTTAATCCATGTTAGAGTAATAATACTGGAGACTTCCCCTCTCGTAAAACAAGCTTGTTAAGACACTACAAGACACTCCATGTTAAAGGTAGGTGATGATATGTCACCCCCTCTTAGACAGACGATGGTAATTGCATGCACACATAACAGTCTCTTGCATCCATTACGTCAACATACTCATACAATAATTTGGTAAAGACATTTAACGAGAAATCATTAATCGATTTATCATGATGATAGATACTGTCATCTTTCACCTTTTCCATTTTAGTATGTAAATCTCCCTCTAAACATTTAGTATCTACTTTTTCACTCTTCACAACATTAGTATTAGTATCATTTTTTTGATTAGTTACCATTAAGACAGGCACAATGACAATTAATGTTAACCATACTATCATTAGTAAAAATATACTAAATAGGCAAGCATTAATACATTTACGTTTAAAACTATGATTATGTCCAGTCTCTGCTGAATTTGCCATTTCTAATTAAATTTGTACCAATTCTAAAAAAACTAAGAAAAAACTAAAAAATGTAACTTAGAATCAGAAATATCTAAAAAAATCTAATCTATAAAAATATCTATCCAAAAATAATGTCCATCCAAAGTAGTGTATCCTCACACTTAATGGCTTTTCTTCTTTACCCCCTCTTTTTCTTTTTTTTTTTTATATCTTTTTCTTCTTCTTCAAATCTTTTGAATGATTCAGAATAATTTTCTCAAAAATTGTTGCACCTTATTTTTTTTTTACATTTCTTTTAAGGTGGTTAAAAACTGTCTCCTTCACCCTGCTCTGCACCAATATTTTCTTTGGTCTGATCTGTGTTTTCAAAATCTTCCAACACCAACATATGTCCATTCTGGTGCTATGTATTTCTTATTTGGAACCCTCAGTCTTTTTGTTTTACTGAACTGATTCTTCTTCAGACTCACTTTGCTCAGTCTGATCTGAAATTTCAATTCATTGTGTGAGGGGATCTTTGTTTCAAAGTGTATTTCAGTCTTTTCACTCCTTCTGGCCACACATCACCTTTTCTTGCTTTCTTTGCTTGTACACCTTCCGTTGCTTCGTTGTCAATTTCGCAAGTTCTTTTATTCAGTCCTTTTCTCTGTTGTACTTGCTCTTGATTCACTTTCTCTTTTTCTTTCTCAACAGCAGTCTTTTGAGACCCAGTAGCTGGTGCCCACTCTATTCGACTTGTTCCTTGTTCAACTTCAGAATCTGTAACCTCAGACTCTATAGTTTCACTTTCTCCACTTCTTGCTTCTTCTTGTCTTTCAAGTGGACTTGGGACTCTTCTTGTGTGACTTGCATGTATCCAATTTGGTAAGCCACCACACTTTACTGCTGTTGTTGTCACCAGTATTACTTGGTAGGGGCCATGCCATCTAGGTTCCAAACACAATGTTATCACGTGTTTCTTCACCAGGACCCACTCTCCTGGACTTTGATCATGTGCTTGTTCTTGCTTAGTTGTAGTTGCAATTTCTCCAAACTGATGAGACACAGAACGCACTACATCAGCCAATCCTTTGCAATAATCAAGCACCAGATCATCAGTAATATTCATCATTTGACTTTCTGGTACAATCAGCTGTCTCATTGCTCTTCCCATAATTATCTCATGTGGGGATAATCCAGTCTTTTTATCAGGAATACTTCTCAGACTCATCAATACCAAGGGTAAAGCATATGGCCATTTCAGCGCTGTGGATACACACACTTTTGACAGTCTTGATTTGATAGTGCCATTAAGTTGCTCGATCACTCCTGATGCTTCTGGTCGATAGGCACAATGCAGCTTTTGTTCAATTTGTAACGCTGCACAAATCATCCGAATTATTTCATTATTAAAATGAGTTCCTCTATCTGTTTCTAAAGAGACTAGAAATCCAAATCTAGGAATTATTTCTCTTAACAGCAATTTAGAAACAGTCAAACTGTCATTCCTTCTTGTTGGATATGCTTCCACCCAACGAGAAAACAAACAAACAATGACTAACACATATTTTAGTCCATTACAAGGAGGGAACTCTATGAAATCTGCCTGTAACCTTGTAAAAGGTCCTGCAGCTTTTCCAATTCTGCCCCAACTAACCACTGTCTTTCTACCTGGATTTTGCTGCTGGCACACAGTACACCTTTGGCATAGACTCTCTGCAATGACCCTGAACTTTGGATTATACTATGACTGTTGGAATAGTCTAATCATAGCATCTCTCCCAACATGTGTTAAACCATGGTACATTCTTGCCATCTGTGAAAGCAAACAGTCTGGCATAACTGGTCTGTCGTCTACATATACCCACACTTCATCATCAGATCTCTTTTTACATCCTGATTTGATCCAGACTTCTTTCTCCTCATCACTAGCTTCTTCCTGGAATTATTTAATTTCATCCCATGTTTCTATTGCAGAGAACAACAAGTGATAATTTGTATTATTTTTCTCTTTTCCTCTGTTTATTGAAATTGAATTTTGTGCACAGAAACGAGCCACTTGGTCTGCGTATCTGTTCCCATTTGTCACATAATCATTTCCTGACTTATGTGCTGAACATTTGACCACTGCAATCTTTTTAGGCAGTTGTAATGCATTCAGTAAATCCTTTACATGTTTACTATTACTAATAGGGGATCCTGAAGAAGTCAACAAATCCACGTTGCATCCACAATTGACCAAAATCATGCACCACCCCGAAACCATATTGACTATCAGTAAATATGGTTACTCTCAAATTTTTGCCAATTATGCACACTCTAGTCAGTGCAATCAATTCAGACATTTGTGCTGAATTTATCCCTCTTAAACAGGATGCTTCAAGAACCATAGCCACTGTACACACAGCATACAAAGCACTTAATACACCTTTCATCTCTCAGGCATGATCCTTCCATGAACATCACACAGTCTGACTCTACCAGAGGTGTATCCTTTATGTCAGGTCTCGGTTTTGGACATAACTCTGTCACATCCAAACAATCATGATCCGCTTTGTCTCTCACCTCTTCACAACTTGAACTCGGCAACAAAGTTGCTGTATTCAATGTTGTACATCTCGTTAATGTCACGTTTTCAGCACCCAGAATCACTCTCTCACTGTATGTCCCATGACAATTGACTCACTCTGCTCAAGACTCACACAAATAGCAGCCACTGCTTTCAAACAACCTGGTAATGCTGCAGCCACTGAGTCCAATGTAGCAGAAAAATATGCCATTGGTCGACGTGCCATTCCGTGTGTTTGTGTCAGAACTGAAAGTGCACACCCATCTCTCTCACAACAGAACAATGCAAAATCTTTCGTATAGTCTGGCATTCCCAATGCAGGTGCTCGACAAAGACTATTTCGCAACTCAATGAATGCTTTCATGCTTTCTTCATCCAATTCAATCGGATCAGTCTCATCTTTGTGAGTCAACCTCTGTAGAGGTTTGGCAATCAATGAAAATCCACTAATCCACTGCCTACAATATCCTACCATACCCAAGAACATTCGAACTTCTTTCTGTGTTCTGGAAGGTTCTATTTGCAAAATCACGTTGATTCGATCCTGTAACACTTTCCTAGCTCCTTTTTTCAATTTTATGCCCCAAATATTGAACCTCTTTCTGACAAAATTGTAATTTTACTGGTGACACTTTATGCCCACCTTCTGCCAAATGGTTCAGTAGAGCAATTGTATCAGTCACACATGCTTCTCGGGTTTTTGATGCCACCAGAAGGTCATCAATATACTGCACCAATACTGATTCCTTTGGCATAACCAATGACTCTAGACATTTTTCAAAATCTGATTAAAAATTGAAGGACTCTCTGTATACCCTTGAGGAACTCAGCACTATGCCAAAGCACGGTCTCCGAACCCGAAAGGAAATAAATATTGACTATCCGGATGTAAAGGTATCGAGAAAAATACTTGACACAAATCAATCACTGTATGTCATTCCGCATCACAAGGAATTTGGTAAAGAATCACTGCTGGGTTTGGCACTATTGGACAGCAAGGTACCACAATTTTATTAATTTTTCGCAAATCTTGCACAATTCTGTAATTCCACTTGGCTTCTTAATTCCCATAAGTGAATTGCAAGGACTGCCCAATATTTCTTTCAAAATACCTTGTTCAATCATTTGCTCAATTACAGGAATAACTCCTGCTATGGTCTCAGGACTCATCTTATATCGTGGTGTTTTTGGAAACTCTGCACCTTGTTTTACTGTAATTTGAATAGGGTCAACACCTTTCATCAATCCAATTTCTCTTCCTGTAAAATCCCATACATCTGTTCTCACTGTGTCTCTCAACTCACTGGGTAAATCCTCAAATGTGAGCAATGAATATAGATCATTCACTTCTTTCCCTTGCTTTGCTAACATCATTTTAAAAGCAACATCCTCATCTGGTGTCTGGAAAGCAATACCATCCAGTGTACAATAGATGGTACAATTCATCTTGCAAAGTAAATCTCTACCTAAAAGATTCACTAGACTTGTGTCACATACCACAAAACGATGCATATCTCTGAATTCTCCAATATGAACCTCCATTGGTTTGGTCACTGGAGTTCTAATATACTTATTTGAAACTCCTACAACTTGGATAGTTTCTCCCGAGAGGGGTAGGTTTGGAATTTCTGCTGCTCTCACAGTAGAACGGGTAGCACCAGTGTCCACAAGGAATGTAATATTATTACTTTCCACTTTCCCATCAACAAAAGGACCTGATTGATCTACCGCTAGAGATGCGCCAAGCACGCACTCCTCCTCCCCCCTCAGGCACCGTCATTGAGATGAATCTGAATCACTCTCAGGACACTGCAACCAATATTGTTGTACATTTTGATTCTTACCAACTTGTTCACCCGAGTGAAATCCAGTATTCGCACTGTATCTCTGTACCTGAGCATTCACATTATTTGGCATAGGAGCTTGTGGTACTTGTATTTGTTGAACCTGTGGTGTAAGTACCTGTTGCTGCTACAGCTGTTGTTGATTCACGACCGCTTCATCATTGAATCATTCCATTATTTCCTAGCATAGACTTACACTCGTTCTTCCAATGCCCTAACTTTCCACACGCATGAAAGGGAAATTTCTTTTTCATTTCTTCTCTATTATTCTTACCTTTACCTTTTCCACCATTTAATACACCATTCAATTTGGGTACGTGTCCATTTTGAAAATTCTGATTCTGTCCTTTTATTTGAAAATCTGTTTGAGAACCATTAACATAATTCCCATCTTTCTGTTGCGCCACTTTCACTTGTGCCCACATCATTTTCTCTTTTAATTTCTTATGCCTCGACTCAATATCATCACTGCAATACTTAGCATATCTCAAAATTTCATCCACAGTCTTACTCTGCCAACAAATCAAATGTTGCTGAATCATATTACTAATCTCAGGCTTCAGTCCGAATACAAACCTATACACAAAATGTCCCATATCTTTATCAGTTATACTTTCAAAGCCACTATACTGTTTAAACACCTGTAAAAGCCTCTCATAATATGCATGTACTGATTCTTTTGACTCCTGTGTTGTCCTATCAATTTTAACCCAATCTGTTTCTTTTGGAGAAATCTTACCTTTCAGGTAAGTAATCACCTGATTATATTTTTTCATCACCTCTTCTGAAGGTGCTCCTGTTTTAACATCTCTAGGATATTCCTCTTTTGGCCAATCAACTGCAATTTTACACTCTGTCCATAGATCAGCTGGTACTACAATGTCAAACAAACCATCCAAATCTTTCAACAAGACCTTTGAAACTTTTACAAACCTCTCTACCTGTTTGTACCACTCAACAGGCTTTTCTCTCAATCTGGGGAAATCATTAGTAAAAGACAATATATCCTGTCTTGACCAAGGAATGTGAACATATCCACCACCTGGTACTTCTCTCATCGGATATATCATTTCCACTTGCTCTGCTTCTCTTAACGGAAGTAAAGAAGATGCATTCACATTTTTATTAGCAATCATCTCTTCCTTCTTTTTCGCCTCTATCTATCCATCGTTCCACATCACCCCATCTCTTCAGGGTATTAATCAACTCTTTTATTTGTAATCGTTTACCAGACATATTGAAACTCTCCAAATCCTTTTCAGTAAAGTCCAATCTATATGTTTTCTGCAAAGCTTTTGATTTTCCAATATCCACTCCATATTCCTGTGCAACCTCTACCAATTTCTCATGTAAATTCTTTGCTCTACATGTTATATTGTTACACAAAAATAGTAACTCTTCATCCTGATATTTACTCAATCTCTCTGGACTTAATGTACAGTTAATCATTTCCTCCAAATCTACTCTCAGTTTACCTATATCTATACTCAATTTAGACTTATTCGTTTCTATTCCTCTTATCCAATCATCTAACTCCTCCGGCGATGGTCCTACTGAACCCCCTGATACTGGAGTTGTTTCTCTCACATTCTGCACTAGTTTCCTAGGATCTATCTGCACACTTCTTTTTGGCATTTCAGTCACTTTTTCATTTATTGGAAGATCAATGTATGAAGCATTCCTCGCAACTGATTCCGATCCACTAGCATTCTTGACACTATTCATAGGAATTGTTAATGGATGCACTTTCGAAATATTTTGACCCTCACTGTACAAAGGAACTATAGGACCAATTGTTACTGGTACAGACAATGCTTCTGCATTCAAACTCAACTGACTAATTTTCTGAGTCAACTCCTCTCTTGTTCTATTTAACATGTCAATCTCTTTTTCCTGTAACTCTCGAATACCTAATGAAGACTGTGAAGCTACCGGAACATTCGTAACCTGTGAAACTTGTGGGACTTGTAGAACTTCTATTTCAATTAACGGTGCACTCAGAGAAATCCCATCCGGGCTCTCCTGATATGGTGGAGGTCTCTTTAAGAGCATCTCATCTAATAATTCATCATCAATTTCATTAGGATCGATATCCAACTCTGAAGCCTCTACATTATTCTTTTTCTCTTTACATTTTTCTCCAGCCTGATCCTCAGCAACTATTACTGGATATAATCCATCCGCGATCACCTCTCTTCTCCATCTTTTCATCTGATCATCCTACCTAGCTTCTGAATACCTCCTTAATGTATTCCTATATCTTATCCCGTTCCTGTCTATCTCCCTTTTATACCCCTCATGCTCCCATTATTCAAGCGCCTCATACTGCATAGGTCTGGGATTTGGTTTTAATGAATTCATTTGTCTCCTCAAATTTTCTAATATTCTCACATTAAAAGTACCATGCTTCGGAAAAGCTAAAACTCCATCATCTTCCGTGTAACCCATCCAATTCTCTAACCATGTACACGTATGATATCCACACTCCAACATCATGAAAGAAGCAGGTGATCTTGGAGGAGGTACAGGAAGCCCCTCTCTAGTAACTATTGGCTTATCCTTTTTAAAGAAATCTTGTATTCTTTTTACCATCTTCATTTTAAACACTTTTTTTCTCACTAAATAAACCAAAAACAAACAAGGGAAACCTTCCGTAAATATTCTCACTGTTTTTGCTAAATCTCAACAAATACCAGCGCGGCTCACACCAACCAACCAATCACGGCTCACTACACACCCACTATCTCGACCAATGCCAACGCGGCTCACACCAACCAACCAATCACGACTCACTACGCGCCCACTGTCTCAACCAATGCCAGCGCGGCTTTTTGTGACGTCAGTATAACTCCTGCTACTGACCCTCCCTTTACAAAATATTACGGCAATGTACTACAAGGTTTTTTTCTTAATTAAATTCTTGTTAGAAACAACACAAAACAATGCTACTTTGTCTGTTCCACTAAATAAAGAAATAGTTCGATCATTCGAAGAGATTTCTTTTACTTCTGGTAAAAGAACGACCAGCGCTACTCTACTCCCAATCGATTGGAAAGAGATCTTGGTACTCTTCTGGGGATACTAGCCAAAGTTTCGGAAGAGGATTTTCGAATGAAAAAAGTCTTGGTACTCCTTTGGGGATGTAAAGCCAAAATTTCAGAAGCGGACTTGCCACTATTTCAAACAACCCTTTTCTCAACAGAATAAATCCCTAAAATAACATCAACATCATCTCACTGTTTGATATTACAACAACAGACAAAGTACTTCTGCAGTGTGATACTTTTCCACACTATTTCTCAGCCCCTCTTAGGCTAAAATAACATCATCCTGGGATGTTAGGTAACTCTGTACCCGTATTTCCAGACTACATGAAACAAAACGAACACTAACTTTTCATATTAATAACCAAAAATCAATAATCAATATTTATTGCCAAACTAATCAATATCAATCAATAACCATCCTCTGCTACCAAAACTGATCCAGCGCTCAGAGATCAATAAATTTGCAACTAACAAGGCCCAATTACATTACCCAGCAAAGTGGTTTCGCGCTGGGTTCAGTGTGAAATGCAAAGTTCAGACCTAACTTACCAATCTCTAACCGAACCTGCATTACTCATAGGAAAACAATGACACAATAGCATCTTTGTTTTAGTTGAAAAGTTGATGGCAAGAATTAATAACACACCCTAAATAAAGACGAACACAGTGTGTATATTTATAATGTGTTATCTAAATGTGAAATAAATGCTCATTAAGTACCAATACACAGTACAAATCATGGAATATCACCGAATAAACAACTAGCAAAAAGAAAATGACAAATCACATCACATTGACAGTGCATTGAAGGAGTGGAAAGGTGAAGAGAGAAAAGTTTCAGAGTCAAAATACATTTGCAAATAATTATGCAAATCAAGTTTCCATTTATACTAACCCAGGAGGAAACATGAAAACTGCCCACTAGCCAGGAGAGCAGCAGGGCCCCACAAAAATATTTGGAAGGGCAAAGTCTAAGTCAGGAGTAAGGAACAGGGAAAAGAACGGGTAGGCCTCTACAGCAAACCGATGACTGCGACGATCACACCTAACGCCATCAGCACCTCTCGGAACAGGAGCAATGCTAGCTGACCCCTCACACCAAGGCACCTCAATTATGCCCTAAAACCCAATAGACCAACCCACACTTGTTTCATTTCAGAGTACAAACTACATCGTGATTGGTTGAGGAAAGGGGTGTACTGTCACACCACACTCGGCATGACCATTTCTTTCAATGTTCCTTTGTCTTGTTTTTTCATCATTAGGACTACATCATCCCAGGAAATGCAAGTATACAATATCAGACTTCATGTTGCAGTTTCTGTTACTTCTTGTGCCACTCGTCCGCTTCCAGAGGAAACGTTCATCACTCGACAATTGTTTTTCGTCTTCAGGTTTAACTTTTGGCAGGCTCACATAATTTTGATGGCCATGTCTCATTCAGCTCTCCCTCCACATTCTCTTTTGCCTTTTCAGTTAATATTTCTTTATTTTGCTTAACCCAGTCTTCTACAGAAAATAAAACAAATATAATTAATCGCTTTAAAATGATTTTCTTTACGCACCCTCCCAAATGCTGCATCTAACCATGCGCAGCCTAGGTTAATTTAATCTGACAACGGTAATAATCATGCACAAAAGCAGCATTAGTCTCTTTATCTTTATTAGTCAAACATTTGCGGCCTAGTTCAGTGCTTTAGTACACGCTTGCGCTGTATTTATTTTTCCCCAATTTAGTTATTTAAACCACACATTTTTCACTGCAAACTGTTAGAAAAGTTAGAAAATGTTACTAGGGGTCTCAATCCGAGCAGGTTTTACTTTTCTAAAACCCTGCTCCATCACTTCCTTACACCTACATATATTATTTAATCATTTGCTTACCCAGTTGTTAAAGTTACTGCGTGCTGTGTGAATCACAATGCTTATTACAAAAGCCTCAGCTGAATAATGCCAGCAAACTAAAGAATTGTGTCCCCGATTTACAGAAATGGCATATTTTCCAAGAAGTGTCAGCTACATTTGTGTGATTTCTTAAATTAAGACTCATATTGCGATAGACAAAAACAGTTAAGTCAATAAGACATTACTTACAAATGTCTTCAGTTTGAAATATACTCAAACAGGGCCGGACTGGGAACCAAAACCGGCCCTGGCAAACTGCTCGGCCAGGCCCCCCTTTGGGGGAGGGGGGTGCAGCCGAGCGGTTTGCTAGGGCCGGTTTTGACCGATTTTGTTACAGAGGGAAGATATTGCTGACCCCCGGTAAGAAAACCAGCCCCCAGGGGCCCAAAACCGGCCCCCACCCTGGCGGACCACCAGGGAAACAACTGGTGCCCGCTATGGCCAGTCCGGCCCTGTACGCAAATGATATTCATAACACACAGTACATAATTAATAACAGTGGATGAAAAGTGGCATAACTTCCGCCATGCTGAAGAAACACCAGTGGTGCAAAAGACAATCATGAAAAAGCAAGTAAACGTTTTTCTCTCATCCCAAATTAGTTTTGCATTACACCTTCTCATCCATCACCCACACATGGTCGCTCACAGTCTCTCAACCAATTTTCACTTTTAACAGGACTGGCTGAGTTGAGAAAATATGAGTTGCAAAACATTTCTGAATTTCCTTCAATTTAATACATTGATAGTGTTTTTCAGTGTCCTAACAAGACCTACTATTCCCACCCACTACATACCATAGTCCCATCCACCACCTTTCATGACTAGTGACTTTGTACATTTGATGAACTTCACAGTGACAAACTACTCCCATTGTTATGCCTCATTTGTATCTGTATCTTATGCACACATGCATTGGATTTTCGTGTCTCTGGTGTGTATTCTGCGATCCCATGCATATATTATATACGCATATAAAGATAGCTCTTCTTGCTTTGTTGACTTTAGTGTCAGATGTTGCATGGCGTGGCATGCAGATATATGCATTTGGAAGGCAGTGAATGTCTTTTTTGAATGTTTTCTGGAAATTTTAATGTATGAATATTATTGCGTTAGGCCAGATGTTCTTGTATGATTACTATGGTATGAGTTGAGGTATGTGCAATCCTTGGGTGTGATTAGCATGCCTTCTTGGAAAGTAAATATGGCTTGAGTATTGGGCTTGAAAGTGGTCCCAGGTGACATTGACTGCTAAATTTCTATTGTGCAACCCACGTGTCACCTGATATTCATAGTTTATTATTTTTGAGCTTTGTGTTTTATAACTATTTGTTTTGTGTAGTTCAGATTTATAATTGCAACATAAGTAAAAATGACAAGAATTACATTTCTGTAAGATCACTTTTGAAAAGTTTTGACCAATCATATTACATAAATATCAAAAAAGATGAACAGAAATAAGTTAAGGGCTTTTTTACATTTAATAGACTCACAAGTGAGTATTCCTCCATCTTGAATCGTGCCCTGTATCTTTATTCAGGAAAATAGAGGTTATTAGAAAACTACATATGTTGAAAGGCAAATAACGAAATCAAATGATTAGTCTTGAGAAACTCAAACAAAAAGAGTTAAACACGTGTTGGGTGTTGAATTATATAGACTTTGGAATAATACAGAGGGGCATATGGATTTTGATGTTTGCCAACAAGCTTTGGGGCATATTTACTAAATGTTCACGAATACAGGGCAGCAAGCAAAGTCTTTGTGCAAGGGTGCCAGTGTAAGGCAGGATTGTTTTTGTGCAGTAAGAGATACCATCCTGCACATACACAATTTTAAGAGGCAATTTCCTCTTTCGATGCTTCATGGAGAATACTTCACGCATCAAAAGAGGAAACAACAAGGAGAAATAAAAATATTTCTCCTCGTTACACCACGGTTGGTTGGCGTACCATTTTGGTGCAATCCTAGGTTTACTGATTTCAGGAAATCTGCAATTGTGACAGGTTACATGGGTGGATGCATTAAAACACCCATGCTCCACCCATAGAACTCCTATGAAATGTAACGCAATACAGTGCAACCACTGCACTGCATTGCATTACATTTGTTTACAGTCTCGCGAGGTGGCACAAACCGCCCCTTGCATGGCCTTGTAGGTCTTACTTAAGCATTTGTGTTGGGGAAATGCAAATTAATTTGGCAGGTCAACAGTCAAACAATCCTTCTAATGGCAAATGGAAAGGCATAGGAAAGTAAGGAAGAAGAAACAGAGATCCTACAGAGTGAATCGGTGGATACCTCAAGAAGGACTGCAAAAGAAATAGGTGCGACTCAAAAATAACTTTTCATTATTAACATACGAGACCACTCCTGAAAAAGGAACACATTAAAATCTTGCTTAAGGACTTTTCACAAAATATCAATTTGTTTGAGTTTTATTCTTTTTTGGAGTAAAAATGTTAATAGCCCCACCAAATATTGCACTTTGCAAATGTGTTATGATTTACACCTAGCATGTAGCTGCTAAGACTTTCAGTAAGGTACACATTTAAGTGTGCTCTAGCGATTAATGTTCCTTACTGTTTTCTAGGATGCTTCATTCCAATCATTTTCCTGGCTATTTTGCACACAGATGCGTCAGTTTCTTGTAAATCTGAGCATCTGTAGAGATGCGTCAGTTCCCCTGCGCCAGTCTGCCATACCCTTGCGCCACCATGGGTGTGTCGTATTTTCAATATGGTGCAACATGGCACAAGGATTGACAGATGCATTAGAAATTCTGAAGCATCTGTTGGCCTAAAAGTCATGGATTGCTGGAGTCGTGTCGCAAGCACAACGCAACTCCATCAATGCATGAGGAGTCCTATACTCATTGTACTGTGTCACTCCTTACGCCTGCTTCAAGCAGGCATAAGGTTTTGATGCAGTGGCATCCTAGAGGTGGCGCAATGAAATCTTGTAGATTTCACTGCACCACTTCTACGAGGCTTTCCTGCGTGGGAACGCCCACCCTGCATACATTATATGTGACGCAGGTATAATGTGACGCAGGGCTTTACAACATGACGCATCTCCCTAGATGCGTCACGTTGTAAATTGGCCGCATTGTTTACGCCGCCGCCGCATCACAAAAGTGACACAGCGGTGTTGCAAAAGTGTCGCAAGGGGCTTGTAAATCTACCCCAGACTGTTCATCATATACCATGCCAGAATGTTCAGTTAAGTCCTTTGGCTCAACGCGACAATTCTTCTATCTTTTGGGTGTGAAATGACACTTCATAAAACTGGTAATAGTTTGTAAAACATAAGTACAAGTGTTCAAAGTTTTTCTTTGCAGACCTTCAACAGTGTTGATGTTTCCTGGGATACCTCAATACTGAGGTTGCTAAATAGTGTGACAGCTGCAGTTTTAACTCCACTTCATGCCTTTTCTTCCAACATCCTACAGTTCCTCTCTCTTTTGCTCTATGTTGCAGGTTCTTGTTCTCCATCTGTCACTGTTTCACTATCTTTCTCTTCACCCTTCTCTTTTTTCTTCGGTTCTCTCACTTGCTATGCGTCAAAGTCTAATGCTAAAAAACAAGACCCCAATGAAAAACAACTATCACACGTTAATCAGAAGGAAAATACAATATGAAATGTATGGATAACCAAATTCTCGAATTCATTTTTCATCAGAACACTATTGGGGGGGGGGCATGATAATTTTGATGTTTCCCTACAAGCTTTGGGGCATATTTACTAAATGTTCACGAATACAGGGCAGCAAGCAAAGTCTTTGTGCAAGGGCACCAGTGTAAGGCAGGATTGTTTTTGTGCAGTAAGAGATACCATCCTGCACAAAAACAATCTTAAGAGGCAATTTCCTCTTTCGATGCTTGATGGAGAATACTTCATGCATGAAAAGAGGAAACAATAAGGAGAAATAAACATATTTCTCCTCGTTACACCATGGTTGGTTTGGCGTACCATTTTGGTGCAAACCTAGGTTTACTGATTTCAGGAAATCTGCAATTGTGACAGGTTCCATGGGTGGATGCATTGAAACACCCATGCTCCACCCATAGAACTCCTATGAAATGTAACTCAATACAGTGCAAGCCGCTGCATTGCATTACATTAGTTTACAGTCTCGCGAGGTGGCACAAACCGCCCCTTGCATGGCTTTGTAGGTCTTACTTAAGCATTTGTGTTGGGGAAATGCAAATTAATTTGGCAGATCAACAGACAAACAATCCTTCAAATGGCAAAGGAAAAGGCATAGGAAAGTAAAGAAGAAGAAACAGAGATCCTACAGAGTGAATCGGTGGATACCTCAAGAAGGACTGCAAAAGAAGTAGGTGTGACTCAAAAATAACTTTTGATTATTAACATACTAGACCACTCCCTGAAAAAGGAACACATTAAAATCTTGCTTAAGGACTATTCACATAATATCGATTTGTTTGAGTTTTTTTCTTTTTTTGGGGAAAAATCTTAATAGCCCCACCAAATATTGCACTTTGCAAATGTGTTATGATTTACACCTAGCATGTGGCTGCTAAGACTTTCAGTAAGGTACACATTTAAGTGTGCTCTAATGTTCCTTACTGTTTTCTAGGGTGCTTCATTCCAATCATTTTCCTGGCTATTTTGCACACAGAGGGTCAATCAATCAATCAACCACATCAATCATGTCACTTATAAAGCGCACTACATACCTGCGAGGGTCTCAAGGCGCTGGGGGAAGAGGGGGGTGGTGCTGCTACTGATCGAAGAGCCAGGTCTTGAGGAGTCTTCTGAAGGCCAGTAGGTCTTGGGTCTGTCGGAGGTTGGTGGGGAGGGTGTTCCAGGTCTTGGCGGCGAGGTGGGAGAAGGATCTGCCGCCGGTGGTCATTTTCCGGATGCGGGGGACTGTGGCGAGGGCGAGGCTGGTCGAGCGGAGCTGGCGGGTGGGGGTGTAGAAGCTGAGTCGTCTGTTGAGGTAGGCTGGTCCGGAGTTGTGGAGTGCTTTGTGTGCGTGGGTGAGGAGCTTGAAGGTTATCCTCTTGTTGACAGGGAGCCAGTGCAGGTCTCTCAGGTGGGGTGTGATGTGGCTGCGTTGGGGGATGTCGAGGATAAGACGTGCAGAGGCGTTCTGGATGCGTTGCAGCCGTCTCAGGAGCTTAGCCGTCGTTCCTGCGTAGAGGGCGTTTCCGTAGTCCAGCCTGCTGGTGACGAGGGCCTGGGTGACTGTTTTTCTTGTTTCGGTGGGGATCCACTTGAAGATCCTGCGGAGCATTCGGAGGATGTTGAAGCAGGATGAGGAAACGGCGTTGACCTGCTTAGTCATGGAGAGGGTGGGGTCGAGGATGACCCCTAGGTTGCGTACGTGGTCGGTGGGTGGCGGGGCTGTTCCCAGTGATGTTGGCCACCAGGAGTCGTCCCAGGCTGAAGGGTTGGAACCAAGGATGAGGACCTCCGTCTTGTCCGAGTTCAGCTTCAGGCGGCTGGTCCTCATCCATTCGGCGACGGCCTTCATTCCTTCGTGGAGGTGGGCTTTGGCGGTGTGAGGGTCTTTGGTGAGGGAGAGGATCAGCTGGGTGTCGTCGGCGTAGGAGATGATGTTGAGGTTGTGCTGTCGGGCGACGTGGGCGAGGGGTGCCATGTAGATGTTGAACAGCGTTGGGCTGAGGGAGGAGCCTTGGGGTACGCCGCAGATGATCTTGGTGGCCTTGGATCGGAAGGGGCGAGGCGGACGCTTTGTGTTCTGCCGGAAAGGAAGGATGTGGTCCAGTCCAGGGCCTTCTCTTGGATCCCGGCATCGTGAAGGCGTGTTCGTAGTGTGTGGTGGCAGACCGTGTCGAAGGCGGCTGATAGGTCCAGGAGGATGAGGGCTGCTGTTTCTCCGTTGTCTAGCAGGGTCCTGATGTCATCGGTGGCGGCGATGAGGGCGGTTTCGGTGCTGTGGTTGCTGCGGAAGCCGGACTGGGAAGGGTCCAGGATGTTGTTCTCCTCGAGGTAGCGGGTCAGTTGTTTGTTGACGATTTTCTCGGTGACCTTCGCGGGGAACGGGAGCAGAGAGATGGGTCGGAAGTTCTTGAGGTCCTTGGGGTCTGCCTTGGGTTTCTTGAGTAAGGCGGTGATCTCGGCGTGCTTCCAGCTTTCCGGGAAGGTTGCTGTCTCGAAGGAGATGTTGATTATTTTCCGGAGATGGGGCGCGATGGCTGTACTGGCTTTGTTGAAGATGTGGTGAGGGCACGGGTCTAGCGGTGAACCGGAGTGGATGGTGTTCATGATCTCGCTGGTGTCCTCGTCGTTGATGTTGGTCCAGGAGAGCAGGCGGTTGGTGGTTGTGGGGGCAGTGGTCTCGGTGGTTGCCGGGGCGGTCGTGGTGTTGAAGCTGTCATGGATGTCGGCGATTTTGCGGTGGAAGGAGGTGGCCAGTGAGTCGCACAGGTCTTGCGATGGCTGGATGTCGTTGGTGTTGGAGCTGGGGTTGGAGAGTTCCTTCACGATGTTGAAGAGCTCTTTGCTGTTGTGTGCGTTGTTGTCTAGGCGGTCTTTGAGTGAGGCCCTTTTGGCGGATCTGATGAGGTGATGGTGATTGCGGGTGGCGCTCTTGTGGGCGGCGTAGCTGTCCGCTGTCCGTTCGTGGAGCCAGATCTTCTCCAGTTTTCGGCATGTTCGTTTGGAGGCCTGGAGGTCTTCGGTGAACCAGGTGGCTTTCTTGCTGGTGTGGCTGTTGGGCGGATTCTTGAGCGGGGCGAGGGTGTTGGCGCAGTCGTCGATCCACTGTCTGAGGTTGCGGGCGGCGGTGTCGGGGTCGGAGGGTTCGGCGGGTGGGCTCAGGGCGAGGGTTGTGGTTAGCTGGTCTTCCGTGACTCTGCTCCAGCAGCGGCGAGGCATTTGTTCGGTGCGGTGGTGCGTGGTGGGCTTCCTGTAGGTGAAGTGGATGCAGTGGTGGTCAGTCCAGTGGGGTTCGGAGGTGTGGTTGAAGGAGACGTGTGGGCTTGCGGAAAAGATGGAGTCTAGCGTGTGGCCGGCGGCGTGGGTGGGTGTAGTCACGAGCTGTCTGAGTCCGAGGGTGGCGAGGTTGTCGATCAGGGTGGTGGAGTTGGTGTCCTTGTTGTTCTCGAGGTGGAAGTTCAGGTCCCCGAGGAGGATGTAGTCCGCGGAGGCGATGGCGTGTGTGCTGACGAAGTCAGCGATGGAATCGCTGAACTGTGGTCGGGGTCCGGGGGGTCAGATTTACAAGAAACTGGCGCATCTATAGAGAAGCGTCAGTTCCCCTGGGCCAGCCTGCGATACCCTTGCGCCACCATGGGTGTGTCGTATTTACAATACTGTGCAACATGGCACAAGGATTGACAGATGCGTTAGAAATTCTGACGCATCTGTTGGCCCAAAAGTCACGGATTGCTGGAGTCGTGTCGCAAGCACAAAGCAACTCCAGCAATGCATGAGGAGTCCTATACTCATTGTACTGTGTCACTCCTTATGCCTGCTTCAAGCAGGCGTAAGGGTTTGACGCAGTGGCATCCTAGAAGTGGCGCAGTGAAATCTTGTAGATTTCACTGCGTCACTTCTACAAGGCTTCACTGCGTGGGAACGCCCACCCTGCATACATTATATCTGACGCAGGTATAATGTGACGCAGGGCTTTACAATGTGACGCATCTCACTAGATGCGTCACGTTGTAAATTGGCCGCATTGTTACGCCGCCGCTGCATCACAAAAGTGACGCAACAGTGTCGCAAAAGTGTCGCAAGGGGCTTGTAAATCTACCCCAGAATGTTCATCATATACCAAGCCATGCCAGAAGGTTCAGTTAAGTCCTTTGGCTCAACCCGACAATTCTTCTATCTTTTAGTGTGTGAAATGACACTTCATAAAACTGGTAATAGTTTGAAAAACATAAGTACAAGTGTCCAAAGTTTTTCTTTGCAGACCTTCAACAGTGTTGATGTTTCCTGGGATACCTCAATACGGAGGTTGCTAAATAGTGTGACAGCTGCAGTTTTAACTACACTTCATGCCTTTTCTTCCAACATCTTACAGTTCCTCTCTCTTTTGATCAATGTTGCAGGTTCTTTTTCTCCATCTGTCACTGTTTCACTATCTTTCTCTTCATCCTTCTCTTTTTTCTTCGGTTCTCTCACTTGCTCTGGGTCAAAGTCTAATGCTGAAAAACAAGACCCCAATGAAAAACAACTATCACACGTTAATCAGAAGAAATTTACAATATGAAATGTATGGATAACCAAATTCTCCAATTAATTTTTCATCCGAACACTATTGGGGAGCATGATAATTTTGGTTAAGGGAGGGTCCCTCTGTAAATAGGTGGGGTTGCGCCTCACCAATCACCACCACACCAATCCCTTTACTCATTTAGAAGTGATGATGGAGCCTCAGTTAAGTGCTATTACCTAATTCTGTGAGTATATGTGTTCATGTCAAATGTTGTTTCATTAGATAGTTTGATTGCATTGAAATCTACATTTTGAGGCCTATAATGGATTGTCAGTCATTATTTCAGCTTTAGTTTCACTCTCTGAGCATACAAATTCTTATACACAGTGCCTTTGGCTGTGCACCAATTTCGAGCGGGCTGGTGTGGCTCTGCCAGTGATGTGTCGGAGACCTTGAAAGGCATTTCTGTGTCTCCTTCCAACCATACCTCACGCACAGTTTCTTCAGTGCTGCCAGTAACTCCAGCTATGTGGAGAAAAGCACAGGTGTCATGTGCCAGGTAATCATATGGTGTGTGGTGTGTGAGGAGCAGGCCAGTCCATTGTCTATTTTGCAAGAGTGGGCTCATGACTGGCCAGATTGAGCATCTTGGCAAGGTCTTGGTCGATATAGCCTTCCCCCCTCCAAGACTGTCTTGTCTGGCTCATAGCAGTGCATTTCTTCTGATTGAATTTCACATACTGAAGCTACTGCCCTTTGTTTCAGAGAGACCATTTATCATATGCTATACAGGGTGCTGCTTGTCAAATCAAATCAAACAGGACTTGTAAAGTGCAGCTAATTACCTGTGAGGGTATCCGGGCTCTGAGAACCCTGCTGTTAGGGAGAGATCAGTTGAACAGCCAGGTCTTGAGTCCTTTCCTGATTTCTGACTGAGCGCATGAGGCCTGGAGGTGAAGAGGGAGGCCATTCCAGGCGTTTGCAGCGAGGTAGGAGAAGGAGCTTTCTCCACTGTTGCAGCAGCAGATGCTGGGAGTGTGAGCAAGGGAGAGGGAGGTGAAGCGCAGGTGTCTGGAGGGTTGTGCAAGTTCAGGTGGTGTTTGGTGTATGCTGGTCCTTGGTTGTGTAGGGCTTTTTGGGTGTGGATCAGCATCTCGAATTTACATCTTTTCTGAATGGGCAGCCAGTGGAGCTTCCTGAGGTGGGGCAGATGTGGGTTCGCTTTGGGAAGTTGAGGATGAGTCTGGCAGCAGAATTCTGTATGGTCTGCAGTCTCTTCAGGACATGTGAGGTCGTTGTCCAGCAAGCTGGTGACTAGGGGTCAGTGGGTGCTCCAGAGTGGACGGAGTTTGTGATGGCTGTGGTGTTTTTGTTGGTGAGCTGGTCCCATGTGGTGAACAGGTGGTCGGGGTTTGCATCTGTGGGAGAGAGGAGGCTGAGGGTATCGGTGGCATTGGGTTGGGGTTCAAAGTTTTTGTAGATAGTAGAGCTCTTGTTATGGAAAAAGACTGCCAGAGTGTCGTCGGAGAGTTCCTGGGAAGGGGTGATGATGTTTTCGCTGGCTAAGAGGTTGGAGAACTCTCTGACAATGTTGAAGAGTTTTTTGCTGTGGTTGGAACTGGCTTCCATGCAGTCGGCAAGAGCACTCTTTTTTGTCTCTTTCAGGAGTTGTTGGTGTTGGTTGACGGATGTCTTGAATGTGGCTCATTCTGTGGGTTACTTGCTGGTGTGCCATTTCCTTTCAAGTTGCTTGCAGTTGCGTTTATTGGTTCTCAATTCTGTGGTATACCAACTAGCCTGTTTCAAGGATCTCTTGAGTTTGACGGGATTAACGGGGGTGACTCTTTCGGCACAATCAGTGATCCAGATGGAGAAGTCATTGACAGCCTGTTCTAGGTTGGTTGCTGTGTCAGGGTGGGAGATATTGAGGGCATTGGTCCACTCGCCTTCTGATACTTTGTCCCAACTGGGTGGCGTGTTGGTGGTGCCAGGGATCCTGTGAGGGAGAAGTGGATGATGGCGTCGTCTGTCCAGGTGAGCCAAGTGACATGGCTGTACTTGACTTTTGCTGGCCGAGAAGATGGGTTTGAGTGTGTGTCCTGTGATGTGTGCGAGGTCGGTGACTAGTTGGGTGAGGCTGATGTCGTTCATGCTTTTGAGGAGGTTTCCAGTGTTGGTGTCTTTAAAGTCATTGAGGTGAAAGTTGAGGTCTCCAAGGAAAATGTAGTGTTTGGAGTCAATGTTAAGTGGGATGAAGAATTAGGGGATGGTGTCATTGAAACTGGGGCAAAGGTGCCTCTGATGATGGTTTTGTTGTTGGTTTGTAGTTGCAAGTTGAAATGTTCCATGATTGGGGTGGTGTCATCTGTGGTGGTGTAGAGAATGGTTTCTTTGTGGATAATGACGATTCAACCTCCGTGTTTGTTGTTGCGGTCTTAGTGAGCTATCTTGCAGCCGTTGGGCATTGCTGAGGTGATGTCGGGCATGGATGTGGGGGTTGAGCCAGGTCTCGGTGAGGAAATGACATCGGGATTGAACGGATGAAATGGTGTCCCAGATCTTGGTCACGTGCTTGCAGAGTTTGTCTGCTGGTTAACATCCTAATATGTACAATATGGCAGTGAGAGGACAGGGGATCTCTTTATTGCAGTGTGAATATTATGGAATAGTAGTTGGAGACCTCTTTAGCCCTTGATTCAGAGTGAAGGATGGTCATTGCCATTCTTGTTCATGTTCAGTGTTGAAGACAGAATCTATGGACATAATGCCCTTGGGAAACACCTTGATGAGATATCAGTCTCCTGGATCATTCAACTGATAAGCAAGGGGGAAGACACCCTTGAGAAACCCTTGCAGAACAAGACTACACAGAAGAGGGGACCATATTAAGACATCCACCATTTTGTATAGTTAAATGAACGTATATGACAAAAGTGCTACTGGCATCCTACAGGCCCATGATTGGGAAAAACAACAAGATAACTGCAATAGCAGGTATATTCCTTACTCCATTCAAGATGTGGATCACAGTTTGACAGAAGATTCTTTTGGGTTTCTAGAACTGAACAAAGGAGTTCTTACATGGCACCCAAGGTTTGAGGGTTTCTAAAATGGTAGCAAATAAGTAGGAGTGAGCACAAAAGGATACAAGGCCTTGTCACCTGGAAGATACTTCACTCGGCAAACCAAAAGATATGTTTAGTCCTGAGACCCATTGTCATACCAGAGTGTCGGAGCAGTCTCTAGTGCTGAAAATGGAAAAGTAATCATGTATTTATTTATTTCGTTTATTTATTTGTGTATTCAATTATTACATATTTATTTACTTTAGAGGAATGAAATCACCTCTGAGCAGAGTGACTGGGCCTTTATAATGACAGTGTTGCTTTCCCCAAGCTGTACTCCAAAATAATCACTTTCTTTGTTTAAGGACCCTAGAAAGGGGATTGACAGGTCATGGACAAGCTTCTGGAACTGTTAGGCCCTCTAAGCAACATTTTGGAAATTACCCTGGTGGCCAAAAGGCTGTCATTCAAGTTGACCCTGATATCCTGTGAGAATGGGCACAGAGTGGTTTGCTTGCTGAGGAATGTGAGATTTGGGTTCTAGAGTTAGGAACTATGGCCCAAGGCTGGATCTTTAGGGATTCCTATGAACTAATATTCTAAACCTTATAAGATGTGTACCAAGCATTGTCCATTTATGAACTCCAACAATCGCTTGCTTGTCACGGACAGATATGAGAGTGCACAGCTCTCCTGTGTGTACTATAATCTGCTCTTAAATCTTATCTTTCTGAGAGTGCACGGTGTAATAATGCTAATTTTCTAGGACAATTTGATTTTTATGGTCTAGCAGCTGTTAGCGTCTTATTCCAAATTTTAACTGGAGGTGGAACTCTTAGACAGGTGTCAGTCAACGTCTTAATTGAGACCCAAGAGGACTACAGACTTTGTGATCAGCAACACTGTTAGAAATTAGATTTCTGGTTGGCAGAAGTATGCACCCTGTCCAAGAAGGAACCACAATTCTAGTCAGGGTAAGTCACAACACACCCTAAAAAATCCTGTGCTCACCCTCTGGTAGATTGGCAGAGAGCAGTCAGGCTTAACATAAGAGGCAAATGGCAATGTGTAAAGTATTTATGGAACTCTTCATACAATGACACAGTGAAAACATCACAAAAAGACTCCACATCAAGTTAGAAAAATTATGATTTTATAATTTAAGCAAGACCAAAATAACAAAAATCCATCTAGTAGATATGAATTTTTAAAGATTAAATGCAAAAATAGCACTTAGAAGTGAATAGTGCGCAGAATTTAATTGGTCACGCTCGACCAGGACAAAGTCAAGAGTTCAGGCCACACACAATGGAGTGCAGGCCGGCTAAAGGACTTACCCAGGGCCCACTGAGCAAAAGTACCTTTATCCTTGTTGCAGCACGAGATGCGTTGATGATCCTCATGCAGTTGGGGTGTTGCGCTGGAGTTCTCAATGCTACTGATGCAATGCGTCAGTTCCGTTGAGGCAAGTGCTGGTTCTAACAGTGTTGTGCCGGTTAATCCTTGCTGTAGGGGCGATGTGTCGATCTTCTCCACACAGTGGCGGCGATGTATTGGTTGCGAGGCGGTGGTTCCAGATGCAATGCAGCGGTTCTGAGAGCAATCCACCGGTCCGGTTCCCACTACAAGTACAATGCATCAATTCTTATCTCACAGCAGAGGATGCATTGGTTTCACTGGCCGGTCTGGTTCCCTCAACAGCGACGATGCGTCAATGCTGCTCTCACAGTGTAGGATGCATTAGTTCTACTGGAGCAAACCCCATGGTCCACTTTGAATGGTCCAGGACTGGGATGGCACCACTTGACAGGACAGACTCACAAGAAGATGAGCCCAAGGATTGGAATAGGAGGGTTCTACGTTTTTTTGTCCCTGAGAATTAGGGGACAGGAGGCAAGCCAGTAAGCCCTTGGAGTCCCTCTGGGTTCAATTGATGCAGGTCCAGTCCTTCTCACCCAGGCAGGGCAAGAGCAGGCAGCAGGGCAGCTTAGCAAGGCAAGAGCATAGCAAGGCAGAGTGCACCAAACCAGCAGTCCAGCAGAGTGGCCGTCCTTTCAGCAGCACAACAGTTCATCCTACTAGCAGAGTAGTCACAGGTCCAGAAGTGTACTGATTTGGTAGTGCCAGAGGTCCAGTACTCATACCCAGTGGTGCCTTTGAAGTGGGAAAGACTTCAAAGAAAGATTTGAGCTGCATAGAAGTTCTCCCTTCCTGCCCTGGCTCCAGACACACTACAGGGGGGTAATCAATCCTTTGTGTGTGACACAGTCCTTTCAGGTGTGTCAGCTCCTTCCACCAATCCTTCTCAGGATGGGCCATATGCATGCAGATGACCACTCAGGCACACCTACCCTTCCTTTATGTGTGATTGTCTAGAGGGAATGCAGGAAGCCAGCTGTCAACCACCCCAGATGTGTATTCCAGAGACAGGCAGAAGGCGCCAAATAGCTAAAGTAAGTAAATACCAACTTTCTAAAAGTGGCATTTGCTAAACTGGAATTCAAAATCCAACTTCACCTTAAGTTGTGATTTTAAATTGTGAGTTCAGTGACAGTAAACTTGAAAAGTTTATCTTTTCACAATTGGAGGTTACACTTAAAAGATGTAATAAGGTAATCCCAAAGTTATCCTATGGGAGGGACAGGCCTTGCAATAGTGAAAAATGAAATTGGACGTTTTTCACTACCAAGACATGTAAAGCTTAAAAGTGCATGTCCTACCTTTTAAATAGACTGCACCCTGCCCTGTGTGTTATACAGGGCCTACCTTAGGGGTGACTTATATGTAGGTAAAGGGAATGTTTAGACCTGGTAAGAGGGGGTTACTTGCCAGGTCGGCAGGACAGTGTAAAAATACACACACAGGCTCTGCAGTGGCAGGCCTGGGACATGGTTAAAGGGCTATTTATGTGGGAGGCACAATCAGTGTTGCAGTTCCCCTAGTAGCATTTAAATTGCAGGCCCCAGGCACATATAGTGCACTTTACTAGGAACTTATAAGTAAATTCAATATGCCAATTGGGGATGAACCAAGATTACCATGTTTAGGAGAAAAAGCACAAGCACTGTAGCACTGGTTATCAGTGGTAAAGTGTGAAGAGTCCTAAAACCAGCTAAAACAAGGTCAGAAAAATGGAGGCAGGCAGTCAAAAAGTTGAGGGAAGACCATCCTAAGGATGTCAGCTCTAACAAACACTTTGTTTGCTATCTTGAAAAATACGTAGAATCATGAAGCACATTGTGTTGATAGTAGACCAATTTATTCTGCAGGTCCTGGCCAGGATTGTGGGGCTGCTAGTCACGTCTGTACAGTCAATTTTTCCAGCTGCCTCCAACTATGAACCTTTTAAGATAAGATAATGCAAATCAGGAAGGGGGTCTCCAACACAGAAGAGTCTCAGAATTGAAAGGTCATTTTTGGCTTGGTACCAATGATATTACTGAAATCAGATGCCAGCAGCTTAGACCATTGTAGAGAGGTTTGCGCTGGTGAAAAGTAGTCAGAAAAAGAGTTACATTTATATGTCAAGTGCCTGGAATGTTGAGCAGTTTTTTTTTACAATCTTCTGCCTCCCTTGGGACAGAGGAATTGTACTTAGCTCCAGATGGATACCAGGTCAGCAGTGCAAAGTATCAATTATCTTGGTGCCAAAAGATCCGGAATGGTAGCAGAGCTGATCAAGGATTTTGGTTATTTCTGCCAAAACCTAATGAAATCTTTAAAGGCAAGCTATTCAGTGGAATGACCAAATTTGTAGGCAACTGGGTCTCTGGGTTTTTAAGTGATTCCAGTGATTGGCGACTGGATTTGGAATCGTTTGCAGCCACCATGAGCAGACAGTGCCTGTATGTCAGGGACCTGCTTGCATGGAGGTTGAACATTCAGCTTACAGTTTTTCTCAGTTTTAGAACAGATCCAGAGGGATCGCAGCAAATATATTTCTCCAGGGCTGGATGAAAGGTCTCAATTAAGTCTTTCTGGTCTTCATTAATGGTGCCACAAGTCAGGCAGCACAGGGCAGAAATAGTTCTGGTAATCCTATATAGAGACGGCAAGCATGTTTTTTCACTCTTCTGGCATTGTCATCAAATGTTCAACTTCCTATTCCAGATGTGTAATTGCTATTGATGGGCCAACACAGAGAAATTCACCTTCTCATTCATGATAGACATTTGCAGTAAATTACTTTTTGGATTTTAGGCCATATTGGCATGTCTCAGGCTTATTACTACAGGCTATGTTCTTTATGGACAAGACCTGGGCTGCCAGAAAATGTAAGAGAAGTCACTCAATTAGCAGTAAAGGGACATGGATCCTATGAGGGTAAATGTTTTCCACATCTTTAATTTTAGACCCTATTAGCCAAAGAAGGAAAATCCTACTGGACGGTTCACTATGTTGGATGAACCATTTCAACAGGATGTCCAGACATCGACTCACCAACACCCTTTGGAGTGCAAGCTTCTGAACGGGATTAGGCTTGCTCGAAACCTAGAAGGATTGTTCTCACAGCTGCTGGATGTGAACAAAGTCTTGTTGGTGTATTGTAACAGGTCAGCAAATTAAGGATTAAATGGAAAGGAATTGTGAGTTATTCTCAGTATGCTGTAATGTCTTAACTATTTTATTCAATTATCAGATGTTCAGCCATTGGGCTTTGGCAAATGAGTCTTCACGCCTACACAAATACTGTTCAATGTGTCAAGAAGAACCAGAGTAGCTGATAAAAACATACTTTATACTTTAATCAATTGCTTATGGAGAGTGGCCTGCCATCTGCAAAGCACTTGAGGACCAGAGAGGTCCATGACCTGCAGTCACCTATTTTCCTGTCATTTGGCCTGGAGGTTAGCCAGGCTTACCTGTCCTTTAAAAGGATCAAGCACTGCAAACAGTTTTGAACTGCTGCTAGAAAATTATTTTGCAATTTAATCATTCACTTGTGTATGTGAGTCTTATTTCTACACCAACGCCACACCACTCATGCTCTCCTTCACAGACAAGATGCCCACTACCTAGATCAAGTTCAGTGCTTGCATGACTGAAATTACCCACTGGAAGAAGGTCAACTGTCTGAAGCTGAACACTAGCAAGACCAAAATCATCATCATTGACAGCAAACTCAGCATGGCCACCTAAGTCCATGCCATCACTGCCTCATGCTTCCATACCTTCAGTATGCTGAGGAAGATTTTCAAATGTCTCTCAATTAAGAACCGGAAAGCCGTCACTCATACCTTTGTCACAAGCAAGATGGACTTCGGGAACACCCACTATGCCGGGATCAACAAAAAACTCAAAACTCACCAGACGACTGCAGAATAATTCAGAAGACTGTGGCACTAATCCCTATCAACCTCTCACACTGCACTCACATCACACCACACCTGAAGGAGCTCCACTGACTCCCATACACAAACGAGAACAATTCAATCTCCTTATCTACACTTTAAAGGCACTACATAACACTGGCCCACCATACCTCAACAATCGCACCTGCTTTAAAAACCTTCCAGAGACCTCCACTCATCTGGATTCCAACTTGCACACATCTCACACATTCAGAAAACCAGATCCGGTGGTTCAACCACCTCATACATCACTTCTGAAGCTGGGAACAGCCTGCTGCTACACATAAGAGCCTCTGCCTCACTTCTTAAATTCCACAATAGGCTGAAGACCCACTAGGCCCTAGGTTTGGCTAGACTCACGCCTGCTCAGCACCAGGATACCCTCTCAGGTGATAGTGCACTCTACAAATCTGCATGACAGAACTTAACAATCATACACACTTTTGTAAACTCAAGGGTGGAGTGTGGATATCATTGGGAATACAGAACCCTTCATTTTCAAATTTACCTCTTTGTACTTTGCTATTGGTTATCATTATTACCTAAATCAAGGAAATGGTCTAAATATTTATCTCAATTTACAGATCTCTCCAAAATAGTATTGAAGAACTCAGGTTCTGTAGAATTTGATTCTTGTGAGAGGGTCCTCAATCAGAGGCTTATTTAGCTACATTCACAGACTCAAGCATACCACAACAGATTACACAGAATAAAGATATCTTTTTACTAATAGGCATAAATAGTATCACTTCAGGTTGTTAGTTATCTCTCTATCTTAATGTCTGACAAAGCAGAACCTGGAATGGGGAAGATCAGGCAAGACAGAACAAACTGACCAATCTAAAGGGGTCATTTGGATGGTGGAAGGACCGCCACTGCCGGGCCGGCGGTGGCGGTCCTTCTGCCATCACACAGGATATTCCCACCGCCGAATTAGGATGGCGGTGGGAATCCCAATCTGTCCCCGGCGGAAGGTAAGTCCGTCCGCCACGGTTCCACAAGGCGGTCCTTTTCCGCCCGCCTTGTGGAACCAAAACACAGGCCAGCATTGCGGTGGATTAGGATATTCCTTTCCGCCTGTCTTTTTGCGGCGGTCATCCCACCGCGAAAACACAGGCGGAGGCTGGATTCGGGGGCCCGTTGCGGGCCCCCCTCTGTGTTGGGGGGGTGCACTGGGGGGTACCCATGGTACCCCCCTGCACTGCGTGGCAGGCACTGCGTGGTGCCTGCCACGTAGAGCAGGGAAATGCTCAGCATGGCATTTTAGCATTGCGTATGGTGCTGCAGCCAGCAGCACCATCCGCAATGTTAAGTGCCCTGGATGCGCCCGCCAGTATGGCGGGCGCATCCTAATTGCAGTGGTGGGACCGCCGCACGTCTTGCGGGCGGTCCCAGCACCACAACGATGGCAGGCAGACTGATGTCCGCCAGCCATCGTAATGAAAGTACGAAATTTCGTACGGTGAATAAGCAGCACGATTATTGGCCCTTTAACATGATAGATATACATTCACTGTGCCTATTCAACTTGTACATGGTCAACATGGCTGCTTTTTTTGACATATCAGAAAACAAAGGGGGGGTGGAAGAGGATAGACCAGGTTGTCCTCCTCAATCAAATATTGTTATACCAAACAGAGAACCCAGTAGTTTTTCTGGTAAAACCCTCACCCATGTGCCTGTGATCCTAGGATCACAAGCACATTATAACCTCGTCTTCCTAATAACCCCCTAGTTTTTAACCATTCCGACTAGACGCAGGAATAACGTAGATATACTGTCTAGCCAGGTATTTTTAGACTGCACCATAGCACAGTACTATCCTCCAACTCTCCCACTTATAACATCTCCTTTATCATCATATAAAGACCAATAAGTGCTCCCACATAGACTGTAGGTCGCAGCATGCCCCGATACATAGTGGAACGGGATGGACCCGATGATGAAGCGTGCCACCAAGGGGTAACCCTGGTGGGTGAGGGTTTTACAAGAAAAACTTTGTTTTCATCAACATGGAGAGTTATCAGTTGTAACACTACTGGGTTCTTTGCTTTTTTTGACAGCACTAAACGCTTTCCATCCCATTGAGGTGATGTCCATGTTTCATTAGTTGCTAAACAGACATTATCAAACATCAATCAACTGAATGCATTACGTATGCTATGAATGAATATAGACGGTCAAGAAAGCTGAAAAATGAATGGCAACTAAACAAAAGGCATGATTTTTGGAAAAGCAAAAACAATGAATTTGTTGAAAAAGCAAAATTAGAAGTTGTGCCCCACAATACGTACTTGGAAGTAACATTTATTTGTAGATAGGCATGGCAGATTCCTACTAAAGATTTGATCAAACACACAACCCAATGCACATTAGGTCATCAGCCAGTAGGACTGCACCACCTGTGAGACACAGCCATATGACCCTCCACCTTCAAGCTCTCTAAGTTGCAACTTTGGTTGACCTATCAAAATAGCAGTGATGTGCAATCTGCATAGAGTGTGCATATCGCAATCAGTGCATCTATAATTTCAATATATAGCTATGTTTTTTGTATGGAGCTCATCCATGCAAGAATCATTCACAACTTGATTAAATATAGTAATTGAAACACATGCTTTTGAACTGCTTTTGTAATACTGGCTATATTTAAACCTAGTGGAAAAATGGCAGACATAAAACATAGCACTGTAAATATCCATAACTGCTAAAGCAAAAATGTCACAGCACATTCAGACAGAAAATAGTTCAACAATTGTTGAATCTATAGTAACACAACATAAGGACAAGCACAACATTCTTTCTTGCCAAATTATATTATATTTAGTGCAAACAGTTGCAGAGATACGTAAATCTGACAGTTATCCTCAGCCAGTATCCAGAACTACATCGAGTAACACCACTTTCTGACCAATAAGAATTCCCTTTTATTGTGCATACATCTAGACATCAGGAGCTGGTATAATGTTGCACAGAGACAGAGACGTGAGAGACTCATAGCAGAGGAAGTAACATGGTGAATTGAACATTTTGGATGAAAACCCGGTGTTATTGGTACACAGCTGAAGTGGAGAGGAAATACTCCATGGACGAGAAATGATAATACAGCATTCATATATGGCTATCCAGAATCAGGTATCCATCTGACTTAAGGAAGATATGCTTATTATGGTGGTAAATATTTCAAAGGCATTCTTCACAAACCCAGAAAATGACACCAACAATCTCTTTTAATAACAGTAGTATGAAAACAATCAGAAAAATCAGAAAATCAGAATGGCTAGTTCTAACACACTCATAGGAGGTACCAATTGTGAAAGGATGGGCACAAATATGCAAACATACTAATTTTATTATAGATAGAGGTCTGCAGCTCACATTGTCACACACACATGGACTAACAGAGTAATGAACAAGATATACATAGGGAAGACTATTCACCATTTCGTGACATCTTCCTTGATAGATCATGGTTCCTAAGCGGACTCTATGTCTGCCAATAGTCGCATGGGGGTAGACATACACTGACTTCTTGGGTGGTTTGGAATGCTCTTGCAGAAGACAAGTGATTCTCTATTGGTGTTTCTATTGTTTCTCACATACTTTAGGGACGTTTTGTAAATCGATGCTTCTGCTCTTCAGATAAGGTTGTGTGGGTCCGAAAAGACACTTCTAAATACTAGCACTCAATCTCTGTGTGCTGCTTAGTTGGTGGTGTGTGTCTCTTTTTTACCTCTGTCTTACTGCTGATACTAGCTTTAAGAAAAACACGTGCTTCATTGTTATACTTTAGTTGCTTCAAACTAGACTGCCAGCTACACTGCATGTTTGATGTGAGGTTTTTGATTATGCATTCTCTCGTACACAAAGATGACATGGTCATGCATTCAATAAAGTTTTCAAGTCAAGGGAATTGTTTACACAATCTAAATTGCCTCCTTAAGCTTGTCAATCCAACAAAGAGCTTTTCTGTGTATAATATTGGACATATTGTTGTGATTGCTTACTGGGTTCACCTTTTCAAGAATGATCTGGAGCAGTGTAATATTTATTCCATCCTGAGATACCATAGGAGTGCATTATAGTCATTTGTAGTTGGCACTCAAATATATTTTTTATGATTACCGTGACTAAAAGAAGATGAGGTACTGCATATTAAAAGTACTCCACATGAAGATTAACGTGTTATAACACGTGTGTTTAGAAGTGTGATTGATAAAGGTTTCTGCTGTCTCTAAGAGAAATGCTTATAAACGTGTCTTATGTGAAGGTAATGCATTAATATGTGTAGATTAAAAGTTGACATCTATAGATGTGACTAGAAAATAGTTACACTAATGTATTTTAGAATGACAACATTTACATGTATAACTGCATTTATTCATTCATTTAGAAACTGCATTTATTTTGTGTATTAGAATTGTGCATGTATTTTGTAACCCCGTGCACTGTTAAGTTGACATTATTTAGAGGCCTCAAGTACAGTTTGCAGCACAAATTAACATTTCAAGCCTAACTTCTATTTGCATTTAACCTTCAATATGGAATGTGTTTTTCTTGCATATTTTGTTTCCACTGCAGGTGTGGAGGAAGCTTCATTAGTTAGTAAAAGAAGGGTTTGTGTTTTAGTTAGATAGCAAGGTATGAGAAGGTGGAATTTGGCAAGAAGGAACGCAGTAATGAGCAAGGAGGCGGGTTCTCATGGAGGAGGAGAAGAATGGCCAAGGATGAACGAAGTAACAATTTATCATTATGGAGAAGATGGTGCCATTAGGCAATTTGTGCCTGGATTGTGGAAAGTTACTGGAGAGAATCATGTGATCTACCTTGAAGGTGAGCTAATATTTTATGTTGTAACGTAGTGAGGGTCAGAGACATCTTAGAACTTTCAGAGGTACAGACCTCTGCTTCTGCTATTGTGTGGCTTCATGCTACTTGACTTTTGGTTGGAGTTTCTTCCCTTGAAGTCTCTGACAGCTGACACCTTGTTGCATGATCTAAAGTGATGCTCTTAGTTTAAGATTGTCCCTTTCTTGGTTAGTGTAGGGAAATATAGTTACCCATGCTCGCTTTTGATAATCAACTGATGCAATTTAACATTCAATTCTTTTATTTGATTACTTGTATCGCCATTGTTGAACTGATCATATGTTTCTTGCTGTATAGGGTAAATTTCTGTAGGAGATTTGGGCTCGTTCTGTTTTTCCTGCATTTCTATATGATAATGTTAAGGCTGATTTACATCAACTTGTTTCTGAATTTATAGTAAATTTTACTAATCTCATCTTAGTTGTGCAGAGTAGTTATTGTGTAGCCACATGGGTTACACTATTTTGAAGACTTGATTGTGATTGTTACTCCCTCTTACCTCTTAAGCAACTAGAAAGACCATCAGATTGAGTGGGTATGTTACGGTGGGTCCACACTTTCTCACTTCAATGTTTTTCTTCAGGTATCTTTCCTTTTTATATAAAGGGGCAAGAGAGTTAACTGAGTCTGGTTAAAGCAGGTGTGAAACCTTGCCCTTGATTATTGCTCATGGATGGTGCAGTATTGAACTCACAAAAACACACTGGACCCGATTCACAAGGATAAACTTACATCTTTGTGTAAGCTTACTCTTTTTCGCTATTCAGAAACAAATGATTTAAAATTAACTTTATGACAGCGGAGAACTCGACACAAAAAGATATGCTTGTCCTATCATTTCCAGTGTGTAGTTCTTCGCCCTGCCTGCGGAGTCCCAGCAGCTGTAAAGTTACAATTACAATCTTTTGTTTGTCAATACCGAAAAGGAGTAAACTTACACAAAAAGTACATTTACCTATGGGAATCAGTCTCCATATCTTTGGAGCAACTGTGCCTGATGGCAAGATATGTGAGATTCATGGATAATTTTGGGCTCAAAATAGATGTGTCCAAGATTATGTCAGTGGGCCCAAATAATAAGAAGATGATGCCCATAACTAACAACAAGTGAAATGTGGTTTTGGATAGCGTTAACACGTTTCCTTATTTGATTAACATATTCAGTGCTGCTGTGACTTGGAGACCGATGCTGCTCTTTAGAAGACTGGCACTTTTCAAACCAAATGATGGATTTCTTAGGTTGGTTAACAATCTGAGAGTGACTCATATGCCATCCATGTTGAAAGTCTGTAAACCTTGTGGTATCTCGATAGTATTTTATGATGCAGACACCGAGGGTGTTTCCAAAAAAAAGTGTTGTTAAGTTTCAGGAGACCAGATGCACTAGGAGGATTTTAGCAGTGATTAGGACGTTCTGTGAATAATTGAAAAATATATATGTGCAAGGAAGATGTCTGCATATTTATTTTGTAAATGAGAGGCTTTAGGCAAACACACCTCGAACAGCCATTTTGCTTGCCACTCCATGACTTTCCACTCCTTGGGCACGCAGCCATTGTTTCTTGCAGCAATGCAGGTAGACAAAGCCATTGCACACATTAGGGTCTTGCACATGCTTGATTGTACTGCCTCTGAAGTTGCATATAACTCATATATCGCTGTCTCATGCTACCCATTTAAAGATGGAAAATTATGGGACCATTTTTCTTTAGATGATCCTTCAATGTCAATTTTTTCAATCTGTTTCCATTTGTATGATTCTGATTATTATTTTTAGAAGACATATTTTTTAGTTCACACTAGGTGACTGTGGAATGAACCATACATAAGCCTGGGTGGAGTTTGTGGAGGTTTAATCTGCAGAACTCCACGAAGTACCAGAAAACCTCCGTGCTCCAGCGGAGCTCCGCCAGTGGCAAAGTCTGTTAAATCGCACTGCTCGCACTGATTTTTAGCACTGGGAGTTTTCCACTCACTGTAAAATGAGAGCGAATGGCACTACGCATCACACCAGATGGCGCTGCTGCTTTCTACTGCTCGAGTAGACATTCTACCTGAGTGGTAGCTTCCCCAACGCGAATAGCAGATTTCCCAACACGAGCAGTCGCGACCTGCCACGGGATTTTTTCCCGCTAGCGCTCACCAACTTACCATTGGCGAGGCGCTCGAGAGAAAAAGCTCTGCCTGCATCACTTCGCGGAGTTTTTCGGAACTCCGTATTCCACACAGAGCATGGAATGGGCAAAACTCCACAAACTCCGCCAGCGGAGCGGAATTCTTCGCCCACCCCATACCATACACCCATAGTTCACTACTCTGTGGCCTGGAATATATTTTTTGCTGATTCTCAGGGGAAAATAAAATTTTATGTAGGTGCTGAGGAAGAAATAACTTAGGTGGTGGCCATAGCCCTGCTTCTAATGACTAATGGGCTCATCTGTGGTTTGTCAGCCTTTTATATCGTACATGCTACTGTTTCAGCATTTGGCCTGTGTGTGTTACCATAGTAGAATGTTCTGTGATATACTACTGGAATATGTGTGTTTGAGTAGAAGGCAGATGCAAGGAGTTGTTGATATTTGAAATTGAGTAAAATTTGAACTCAGTGTTGGAGAGGGGTATGTTTGGAACCACACTGAGCCCACCTTATCACGTAGTAGTGTGAGGAAAAACAGCATGGGATGTCAATCAGTGGTGCAAGAGGGCTTCTGTTGTAGAACTCTCTGAAGGGCACTTAGAAAAAGAACTTAAAGAATTTTGCCAAGAAGTAAAAATAAGGGTGTTCCTGCATGACTAAGCCTCTATAATACGTATTATTTGTGGTGGAGGTTGTATAATTAGGTGACGTCAAGATACAGTGCACCACAAAACACACACTATCAGACACAAATCGCAATTAGACAACTCAAATAAGGAACTTGTGATTAATAACCAAAAAGTCACATCAGTCAGGCATGTCGAGAGAGTGACGCACATAACAACCAGACAAGTCATGAAAGAGAAGTGTGACAAGCAATGAAGGAGCTGCAACAGCCGGCCAGCTGAGTGAATACAGCTACATGCGTCAGAAAAGCATTACAATTGTGGTTTGGCACTGCAGGCTTAAGGACAAGCAGTGTAGGCCTAAGCATAAGCATGTTTGCATTAGCGCCTTCTTAGAGCATTTGTCTTTATAATGGTGTTTGCAGTGAAAGTACCAGCTGCAGCACCTCTCTGGAATTGACAGTAGGAGGTAAACAAGCATTTGCAATTAGTGACTGTTTGAGCTATTGGCTTTGCAAACGAAATAAGTATTTGGCCTTGCAGCATATTTTTGTGGGTATAGCAATATTAACTGTCATACTGTGCAGGATATAAGGGAGTCTCGGACTAGCAGCAGAAAATGCACGAAACAGAGAAAGGGTGCAGTACCACAGGCTGTTACTAGGTGTCCCTTGGGACCTCTTTAGCCAGTTAAGGTACTGAACCCTAAAATCTTGGGGAATTCAACACATCACCGTGAGAGCTGTGGTTAGGGGAAAAATATAATATGCCTTTTGCTGCCATGTGCAGAAGAGGACATTTTGAAGGAATTCCAGGCGCCGTGCTGAAAACTGAAGCGCGGCGCCAATGTTGTGAAAAGTGTCAAAGTTTTGCACTAAAATTGCCGGCCTCCTCAAGCCGCCGCATTTGATGAAAGTGGGTGCTGAAAACTGAAGTGTTGCGCCCATGTTTTATAAAGTTTGACAGTGTGCACTAAAAGCACGGCCTCTTGAACCCATCACATATAAGGAAATCCGGCGCCGTGCTGAAAACTGAAGCGGTGCGCCATTGTTGTGAAAAATGTGATGGTGTTCACTAAAAGCGCGGCCTCCTGAAGCTGCTGCATTTCATGAAAACAGGCACTGTGCTGAAAACCGAAGTGCGGCGCCCATGTTGTGAAAGGTTTTACAGTGCAGCTGAAGCAAAAAAACATAGGATAAAGCTGTTGGTTAAAAAAAAGCGGTTGCGGGAGAGCATGTCCTGCCTGCAACAGCAGGAAGGAGAAAGTCATTAAAAAAAATAGCGCTCACAGACTAATTAAAACATGCTGAGTAACAACACATGTAACAGGGGCAGTCCTCATGGGAGGTCACAACAGGAGAAAAGGAGGTGCCAAGGGGGGACTTTTAAGCCTATTCACGAATCAAAAGCCACCATTTACAAAGGACAGTAACAGGAGCCAATTGAAAGCATGGGCAGAAAATGGGCAGAGCTTAAAGACCATACCTGAATACAGCATGTCTCAAAGAGACAGCCCAAGCGCTGCCTAGGCAAGACCTAAAACGTTACAACTATTGTCTGAGTTATCCATATTGATCTTCAGTTATATCGACAGCAAAGATACAACTGGTGTCACCAACTAATGGGTGATTCTTACAACGAAATATCCTAGCACAGTGAGTTTCTTATCATTTTCAACATAAGTTAGCACAGCTGTGTGCAGCTAGTCAACAGTTCACTGAGTATGCCCCAGTGAACCGCCAAATAGATGGACTGAAATGGTTTACAGCATGTAAGTTGTATTTGGCAGCAACAGACATGTTCAAATTGAAGGCAGGTAGAAAGAGATATTTGTAAGAACACTCTTTAGGAATGGAGTATCAAGGAATATTTGCACATTTGTCAAAAATAGCTGGTAAATCATTATTGTGACTAAGGCAACAGGGAACAAATCCAGAGATGCAAAACAGAAATTCAAATGTTTTCCCCACAATACTGCTGATGAATCCAAAACAGGAGCAGTTACGGGGAAACAAATATATGACTAAAGTTACACCATGTTAGGATATTAACCCCAAAACATTGGTGTCCATTTCAAGCACTCATCACCAATGTCCTCCACATACTGAGAATTGTTCAAAGCAACTGGAATACATTCACAATTGTTTTTGTCCGGGGCTGCCATGGTTTTATTTAAGGTCCTGCACAGCATTGCCATCGGTAGAAATCATTTTAGAGGTATCTCTTTTATTTGGGCAGCATTATTCCTTTTGGATAAAAGAGAGGGTGTGCCTGATGGCAGAGGCGACAGAGACGTCATCTTTAAATATACCACATTCCCCCACACTGGCAAAAGGTGTGGATTGCATAGGTGGGACCACATGACATCTGACATTTTTGGATGGATGTCCCTTTATCGTGCACCTCTAAATGTGTCCTAGGACATGAGCTCTATAAATGGCATGGCCACTCAAACTATTAACCTGAATGTTTTTAAATGTAAAAGGTCTGATATATACATCCCATATCTTTGTTCCACCCTATGTGAATGTAGATTGTTTACCAATGCATATTGGAAAAGTAACTTGAGGCATTGTTACACGTTTGAACATATCTTTTTCATACATTTCCCTCACTTACATTTCAGCTTCAGGTGTAAAAGTAGTGATCGTGCCTCCTGATGGGATAAGACACAAAATACCTCAAACTAAATCACTGAACAAAATGACCTGTGCACAAAATATACTAAAGTCCAAAGAACGTCATACGTTCCCTTTCATCTTTTTATCCTCTCTGCCTGAATTTTAAAATCTGTATTTAATTTTAAGTTGCATGTGTCAGCTTTTTTTTAAAATTTCCATCATGCCTTATTATGATTCAAATAGGATTATATTTCTCCATTATTGCTTTGAAATGCAATTTTAGCTGCTCCTTTATATTTATATGCTATTGTAACAGAAAGAGAACCATGAGCAGCATGTATTCTCTAACTGATTGCTACAATTAATAAACTATTAGAATATAGTTGAGAAAATGGTGATTTTGCATAGCTTATACTGTTTAAACAAGGCATTGCAATATATTTACTCAAAAAGTAATGTACATATTTGCAGACCGTATTTGCTATTATTAATTGAACAGACGTACAAAAGGGCAGAAAAACAAAGCACTGCCTGCTCTTAAAAAATATTTTGTTTAACATTTTCAAAGAGGAAGGGTTCAAATGAGGACTCCTTCCCGTTGGAGAATAGGTTACCACTAATTTTAAAATTGTTGGTAAAGTATTATTGTTTTGCAACAGGAAAAGTTGGTGGCAAAGCTTTAGTACATGCAATTCCGATACGGTATTTGAAAGGGACTCCTCTTTCAAATATCAAATCAGTATTTGGTAGAAAACAAAAATTGCGATTCGGTAATGTTACTGAATAGCAATTTTGTACATTGAAAAAGCTTTTTTGCAGTCGCAAACGGTCTTATTCTGTGAATTGGGCCGTTTGGACCTCAAAAAAAACTTTGTACATCTGACCCTTTCTTCTGCAAACTTGAATTTTTATAGGTCCACTGTCAACCCTTTTTATTCAAGAATCTCTAAAACACCTTCAAGCCTTTAGTTTTGCTCTTTTTTCATCTTACTCATTACCACAAAGAAATCTAGTATGCTATTGATGCCATTTAACAATTGAATATATGAAGACAGGGCGACCCAGGATCCATGAGGAACCGGATATGTAAGTAACATCAAAAACAACATAATAGAGCTCATTTATTAGGAAACCAAAATTGAAGTTTACACCTCTTTAAATAATGAATTGAAGAAAATGTTAAATAGACTATGTTCATGTGCTAACCATTTATTTTTGGCCTATTCATACTTTCCTACATTTTTAGATAAACATATTCATTTTGTTCATAAGGATTTAGTGTCACATACAATTGGCTAAAAGTGGTGCAAGTGGTACACTGAATAGGTGTCAAGTCAAGTCAAAAATAGCTTTATTCGATTTAAAATGTAAATCATAATAGCACAATTTATAACATACAATTACATACATTTACAAGTAAATGGACATAAGAGAATAAAATGGTTAAAAAGATTTTCGATCAAATTTAAAAACCAGGACTTATGTTCCACATTGTTTTCCTTGAGCTAATAACACGTTTCAAGTATGTAACCACGGAAGTTGTAAACATTTCATTTTCTAAAAGTTGCAAGGCCAAGAATGCTAAACGACATTGTCTCAAGCCCAAATTTTTTCAAATCGGCACTATCAATCGTTTTCTTGGGAGAGAATAAAACTTACAAAATAAAAGGATGTGCATCGTAGATTGTTGTGATAAGTCATCGCATGGGCAAGCAGCCAGGTTTTTGGACCAATCATTTATGACCGGGAAACTTGTAAGTCTATGAAACGACCCCAGGCGGAAACGAGTCAGCAACATCCTATCATAACTCCCAGGGACATGTACAAAGTAGGGCTGAAGACCGTGACATGACATCAACAACTGATTTTCCAGGACCGTAGGTTTAACAATTTCTTGCGAAAGTCTAATTGACTGTAAATGAACTAGACAGTCTGCTTTTAATGTTTTTCTTGAAATTGATATAATACTCTCCGGCCTAGCAAAATATTCAGGAAGGCCAATGTCTCTCAGGAATTTTCTGATGTAGTTTAGCCAGGGGATAGAAGATACCCTATGAAGCCTTAAGCAGTCAATAATGATCTCCCCATTAAAACTGGTGTGTATTGTCGCCCATATCTTGTGCCATAGCAAAATTGGTTCAATTTTAATCAGATCCGAAATATACGAAATCCCAAGCTCAGAGTGACAGATAAAAGTAGCAGTGCTGTTGGGGACCACCAATAAATATCTTTTAAATGCGTTCTCAATTAATTGTATGGGCTGGGCATCCGTATGTCCCCAAATGCCTGCTCCATACATAGCTGTAGTGATACACTTGGCTTTATAAATTTGTATTAGTTCTGGCACTGGTCTTCTGCCCAATCTTCTAGCAAAGTTGACCAGAGCGCCCGTAGCTTTAGAGAATAGCAATTTCCTGGCTAAAACTACAAATGACCAGGTCCCCCTATAGTCAAAGTGAATGCCCAGGTACGGAAATCTATTGATACATTCCACCTTAGTGTTGTTAATAAAGATATTGCAACATTTAGCGCTATTCTTGCCACATTTCATTATATATGTTTTTGAGATGTTCACTTCAAGGCCCCTAGCTTGCATAAATGTGGCAAAACTAGTCACAACTCTCTGCAACCCTAGTTGGGTACGGGCCTTTAAAACCGCATCATCTGCGTATAGTAATGCGGGGATAGGGCGCTTGTTAATAAGGGGCATGTCCTGGCATTGATCGATTAAAACTTGGCCAAGACCATTAATATATAAAATAAAAAGGAGAGGGGTGAGCACACAGCCTTGTCTCACTCATTTTCTGATTGGGAATTTAGCTGTACATTCACCCCGGTTTCCATATCGGACCCTTGCACCTGAATCTCGATATAGCTGCCTCATAAAGTTTATAAGGGTTGGGTCCACCCCCATTTCCGCAAGTATGCTCCAGAGTCTATCGTGTCTCACACAATCGAATGCAGAGCTGAGGTCCACAAAGGCTAAGAATAGCCTTCCTTGCTTAGCCTGCGTATATTTACCTATCACAAGGCTTAAATTTAACCCCTGTTCGATTGTCCCTAGACCCTGGCGGAAGCCATATTGCAGATTGGAGATGACACCTGTATCTTCCGCCCATGTCTGTAATCTATTTAAAATAACACTACCTGTCACTTTAAGAAAAGAGTCCAAAAGGGAAATCGGGCGGTAGCATGTAGGTTTATTACAATCCCCCTTTTTAAATATCGGGACCAAAATCGACTCAGACCAAGATGGAATAAGACCCTGGTGACAGCAAGCTGTTAAAACAAGAGTTAATAGTGGGCCCCAGAGCGGTAGATTTGATTTATACACGTCTACAGGGACGCCGTCCAGACCAGGAGCTTTTCCCCCTGCACTAGCATTTATGGCAAGTGTAACTTCATCTAATGAGAAATCCAGTGGGAACATATTACAAACTTCAGTCTCTAAAAAAGGTTCAGATTCAGCTGAATGCAGGACCTGGTCCGCATCTTTATATAGAGTAGTAAAATGATCCACCCATTTATCCTCACTAATAGCTATTTCAATTTCTGGTAGATCCCTAGGAGCTAAGAAAGGCGCATTAACATCCTTCCAAAAGCTGTTATTGTCTCTACGTAAGGATGCTTACGTTCTTTTAGCGCACGTCTGTAGGCGCTTCTAGCTAGATTTATTTCCAGTTGGTTTCTATCCTGCTTATGTAGCACTTTTTAAAAATGTATATGGGCTTTTGTGCATTCAGAGTCGAACCACCCCTGCTTCTTGGGCTGGCTCTTCATAATTTCCACAGTTAGACTCTTCTTAATCTCCGCAGAAATAGAACAAAAGGAATTCATAACCTCCACATAAGAAGCAGACTCATTAAGGCAAACTGAAAAGGCCTGATTACATTTAGTTGTTGATAATTTAATAAACTCAATCGGGTCAATTTTAGGCCACCTCAGGGAGTACCCATTGATTCTATTGAGGGCAATATTAAGTGCAAGATGCTCTGATGTGCCCCCCTTATTTGACACACTGCTTGGTAAGTGGAAAGTAATGCTCAATGGGAAATGGTCACTCATTGCGTTTGAATGGATTTCAAACTTTATCACCCTACTTGAGTGACGATTTGAAAGCAAAATGAAATCAATGATAGAACCACACCCCCTGCCATTATATGTGCACCTAAATGGGACTGTTGGGGTACATAATTCAATAGCGAACCCCAAATCAAATAAAAACAAAATTGAATTCAGTAAGTCCCCAGATGTTGTGTGTGGGAAATGAGCGTAATCAGCACCTTTTTCATAGGCTAAACCACAGGTGCCCACCATAGCATGTTGACACAGTACGTGATTAAAATCCCCTCCCCAAATAACACACATATCTTTGGCCGTATCCTCCTGTAACTTGGAGAGATCAATCTGTAAATTGTTCAACACACCCGCAATCTGCTCTTTAGGAATATTGTTATAGAAATTTAAAAGAGCAACACAGTACTTTTTTTCCACATTCAACAGTACAATCTGATAGTAAGTGGCCAAAGTCTTAAATGTTATCTTATTGATGTTAACATGATTGGATATGTAGGTACACAGACCTCCCTTGTTTCTACCATGAGCTGTGGTTACCGCTGGTGAGTGGAAAGTTTTATAACCGTTGATATGCAATGGATTCTCCAGCCATGTTTCTTGAAAACACAGTATGGAAAAGTCTTCAATAAAGTTTAACCACAGAGGATCACTAACTTTCGTTCGCAAACCGACAACGTTCCAGAATAGTATTTTACAAACAAGCGACCTATAGGTGAATATGTGCTGAGTAAATATTACCATATACACAGAAAGAGACATACTAATTTTAAACAGCATGGACAGTTCTGATAAATCATTTTATTCAATATGAATCTGCCAAGTTTGTGTTGTTGATCTTTCAACACCATAGGTTAAGGGATGCCACCATTTATTTGAGCCAAAAAATAATACATGCAGTCTAAGGGGTCTATTACGATGGCGGTTGGATGTCCACCGCCGGGCCGGCGGTGGCGCCTGCCGGACAGGCGGTGGACATCCGCCCGCGATCGCAACCAAGAAAAACGCCGGTCAAATTAGGATGGCAGTGGTGACCGCGGCGGTGGGAAATTCCGACCGCCGCTTTTCCGCTGGTTGCCATCCACACTCCTGCCTGGCGGGTGCAGCAGGACCGGGATAATGGTGGCGGGGCAGGGCAGGCTCTGCCGGCAGGATTATGATGCCGGCGGTAGCCAGCCTTTCCTCAGCGGTCA
Source organism: Calotriton arnoldi (assembly GCA_963921515.1). Taxonomy (NCBI): domain Eukaryota; kingdom Metazoa; phylum Chordata; class Amphibia; order Caudata; family Salamandridae; genus Calotriton; species Calotriton arnoldi. The sequence continues at coordinate 946,202 of CAWUFW010006346.1, forward strand.
AACCGCCATGGAAAGGCATGCGGAGATTGTCTTTCGGGGGCCCGTTGCGGGCCCCCAATGTGTAGGGGGGTGCACTGGGGGTACCCATGGTCCCCCCTACATTTCCCTGTACCAGGTGGCAGGCACTGTGCAGTGCCTGCCACGCAGTGCAGGGAAATGCAGGACATGCTCCTTTCGGCATTGCTGCGGTGCTGCGGGCAGCAGCAACCGCCGCAATGTTAAGGCCCTCGATCAGACCGCCATCGTAATTCGACCGGCGGTGATGTCGCGGTCTATGCGGGCGGTCTTTTCCCGCTACCATGGCGGTCGGGGAGGTTTTCCGACCGCCATCGTAATAGGCCCCTAAGTTATCAGTTATAGGTCATAACTTACAGTGTGTTAGCAATGTACAATATATGCTACACAATATACAGCATATTTTTTGTACAGTGAATCTTCTTTTGCATATGAATTCGGATATGCAACTTACTTTGCATGCAATCCCTATTATACCACTTTATTTATAGTATATATGGGGTCAAAAATTCACCAACCTAGCAATACATGTATTTTTTAAATCTTTCTTCTATGCGTGCTAATAAACTATCCTGCAATCTCACATTCTAGACCTTTTGCTCTACAGTCTGACACATTATTTTAAAAGTCATGTGACTGCTGCTACCACATGTTTAGCACTTATTAATTTTATCCACATTTTGTATCTCTTCTTGTTTTCGGTTTCCTCAATAAATCTTGAAACGTTTTGCAACATAAAACAATAAATCATATAAAAACAATGAAAGCTGTGCACATAGTACAGGTTTCGTAAAAGTGTAATTTGTAAACATAAGGATTAACGTCCTGGCAAAACAAATCATTACAGTCTAAGATAATACATAAGCTGAATGCCATATGTCTGGATGGATAGAAGTGGACCAGTACCTAACATATCTTAAATAGCAGAAGAGAGAAACTTCGAGAAGTAGTATTCAACTCTGACAATCAGACATAGTATATTCATATCTATCATTTAATAGGGGACGTAACTAGCACTAGTGGATAACCTAAAAAATGGTAGATCCATAGGGTGACATAGGAGAAAAAAGTAAAATTGGTTACTAGATGTGTCATCTTATCTATCACACTTAAAAAAAAGGTAGATATTTTGGTCAGTGGGGTTGTGACATGTTAAGTCATGCAAAGTATGCCAATCATTTGTGAAATTCAAAGATTTACTGGAAGAGCCTCTTGGGAATTATGTGCACTTCTTATATAGATGATCCATGTCTACCAGGTGTGATAGGAAATGTGCTTGAAAGATCTCCATTCTGTGAGGATATATTTTGTAGCTACAACCAATAAAAGGTCAAGAAGTGCTAAATCCCATGCATTAAGAGTCTGTGTCAAGGATGAACACCATGGGCCCCAGATGACCACTGGGAAATCTAGGACGATAGTTGTTTTTAATATTTTCCTCATTTCATCTGCACAATAATTTTCTTCTTCCTTACACCATTATTTTTCACAGTATTTCCCTTTCTTTTTCAGTCTCCCTGATAACTCATCCACAACCATCCCTGCACATTAGCATTGCAAGCATGCATAACTATTTGGTCTCTTACCAGCTCATCATGGACAGTACAAGGTATAGTTTTTAAAGCAGCCTTATATTCTTTACTGTTTCTCCTTTTGTGTTTTCTAGGAAATATAAATTTTCATACAGCACAACACATGCCTTGAGTGCGTATTACATATCTTTAAGGAAGTGGGTTATTAATTGGGGTGGGTGTTGGTCCACCAAAAGGAATCAGACAACAAACATGTCAGGGTAAAACACTGTTTAATTAATTTAAACCTGGACTCAAACCCCGCCTCAAAGCAGACAGGCTTAATTTAGGAAAATGTGTAAAGTTTTTCAAAGCAACAAACCAGTTAGAAAGTCAAACCGCAACACAGTAGACATAGGGAAAAATTTAATGAGTAAAATGACACTAAAGCAGCAAAATTTCAGTCAGGGGAACCAAAGATATGAACTTTTAAAGATTTGAGGCAGAAAGTGTCAAGAAAATGTAAAGTGCCATTCAGTAGCCACTGTTCATGGTTTCCTGCGGACTAGGTGTGATCTCAAGCTGATCACGAAGGAGTGCGGTTTGGATGCACCAAGTGGGCTTATCTCGGTCTAAGATTTTGGGTTCTGACTTTGGGCCTAATTATGACTACGGCGGTCTGATGGACCGCTGTGGGCAAGGTGGGGGTGCGGGCACCGCCGCACCGATAATCCGACAGCCCTATTACAATTTGGGCGGTCGGACCACCATGGGTCTGCTGCAACCGCCATGGATCAGAGAACCCTGGTGGTGTTGCAGTGATCTTGAGGCCGCAATATGCAGCGGCACCGCCAAGCATATTACGAGTTTCCTCTCTGCAACAGTTTTCATGGTGTAGAGCCTGCCATGAATACTGTGGCCGAGAGGAATCAAAGGGGGCTCTGCAGGGCCCCCTTTGCCTCAGGGTCATGCTGTGTATGCAGGGGGGCACATGTGTTGCCCCCCTGTGTGCATGCACCCCAGTTCCTGCACACCATTGACTTTACAGTCCATGCCATGCAGGAACGGGCTTTGGCGTTCTCATTGCTGTGCTTTTTTAATAGGCACTGTCGTGCATATTCCAAAGGACCACACGTCAGACTACCAGAGTACTCATAATCTGGCCGGTGGCCGGCGGTCAAGTTTGGCGGTCCTGGAGCGACCCGCTCCAGGACCACTAAACTTGTAATCAGGCTCTAAGTCTCTGAAATAGAAGTCTACATCATTCAGGCTGTGTGTAGCTGCCAAAGTCCTCTTCAAGCAGGATAGCCACTGGACGAAGTTCCGCATAAGCCTTGGATTTTGGCTGGAAAAGGCTGGAGTGGAAAAAAAATATTATTTTGCAGAAGTTGTTGTATCAGGCAAATATGTTTTGCACCTCAGCCTATCAAGTTTTCTACTTTCATACTCAATTTTATTATGGAGCTCAAAATCCTCCAATGGAGTAAGCTGTATCCAACTAGGTCATACTGAAATCGGCCACTGTTGCTGTAAGGTTCAGCTGAAGCTCCGGATGTCTTGGAAGTCCAAAATATTTCTAGGTCCCAACTTTTCAGAGTTTCTGGAGCAGCTCTTCTCAGGTACTTTTAAGGCTCCCACGACCTCTGGGACAGCACTTAGGTGCAAGGACTCACTCCAGCAGAGGCCACCAGCAGGGTCCAGTACAGTTCCAGTTGCTACTGATCCGCTGGGCATTTCAGAAAAAAAGACTGCTAGCAGCTTGATGTGTCCCTATAGACACACAGGAGGTCGGCCAACTGGCCCTAGGTGTCCACTTCTTGGTCCTGAGTGCAAGTAAGGGCAGATCCTTTCCTTGAGGTCTTCACACAGGCCCCAAACAATAGGTTCAATCCTCTTCTATACTTCTGCAGGCCCAGAAATTGTTCTGATGAGCTGTTGGCGAGGTGCCAGCTTTGTAGGTTTCTGGAGCCAGTGGGTGTGACTGACTCTTGGACACTTCTTAGCTAATGAGAAAAAAGATCCCAGGGACCACCATTTCCACTTTTGTAGAACATCCTGTTTGTCATACTGCAAACTATTCCACAGTGCACTATTCAAATCCAACATGGCTGAATCTTTCTGCACTGAAGGGAGCCTGTGGGCCAGCCAGGGGTTAATTTAGGGACATAAGGAATCCCCATCCCCTCAACTAGACCTAACTGATTCTGGGATCAATCCCCCCTCTGTTAGACCTGTCAGCCTTGGGGTGGTCTGCCTCCAGACATTTTGCCTTCACTGTTTTGTGAATTCGTTTTTTGTTAGCCTAATGTCTCTGCAGACTTTACCACTGCTTACCAGTGCCAAAGTGCAGTGCTCTATCTTTCACACATGTTAAATTGGCTTACACCCAAATGGTACATTTAATTTACTTGTAAGTCCTTTGTAAACTGGTCATACATGTACCCAGGGTTGATATTTTAAATACCACTACTGGGCCTGCAGCGCTTATTGTACCACCCACTTTGCTAGTTCCCTCCAACCTGTCTCAGAGCTGCATTGCAGCCTGTGTGTGCAGTTTTAAACTGCCATTTTGGCCTGGCAAATAAACCTTTAGCTAGTCCTAAAGCTTCCTTTTTAATACATTTGTCACCCTTGTGGTAGGCCATAAACAGCGTATAGGGCAGCATTCATTGTCTTTAAAAAGTGGCACATGTTAGTTTAAGTTTATCATGTCCTAGTAGTGAAAAACTTTGAAAATAATTCTTCACTACTGCAAGGCCTACCTCTCCCATATGATAACATCGGGTTACCTTATTACATTTAATACGAGATAACTTTTGATTGAGCAGGTAGGAATATCCTGTTTGGTGGCTGAGGAATACAAATTTAAAACCCCCTTTAATGGTAAAGTTGGATCTTAAAGTACAATTCTGAAAATGGCACTTTTAGAAAGTTGATATTTTCTTACCCTAACAATTTAGTGCCTGTGCCATTCATGGGTCACATGGCTAGGTGTGGATGGCAGTGATCCTTTGTGTATTCCTTTCAGACAGCATCACAATAGAGGGTCTGGCTGTTGGCAGAATGGGCCATCCTAGCTTGATTGGGGGTGCAGAGCTGTCACCTACCACACTGGCACTTCAAAAGCACTGGCCCAGCTCACACACGAAGGACTTCAAACTATCTTATTGTGCCCTCATACCGACTGGTACAAGGGCAGGAATGCAGGAAATTCCAGAGACTCCGGGGAAGGGAAAATTCCAGAAGCTTCTTCTACATCCAAGGGGGCACCAGGCATAGAAATAGGACTCCCAGACGCACTATTCAGTACACTTCTGGACCTGTGAATACCAGAGAAGAAGGGTGCCCTACTGCTCTTCTGCTTGAAGCCTACCCTGCTTGCTGAGAAGGATAACTGGACATTCTCCCTTCATCCCATGCTGAGTGACTCCAAGAGTCAGCTGACTTACCTCCTGTTCTGAGCTACAGGGACATAACAAGCTCCAGAGAATTTCCTCCAACTGCCCTGCTGCACTGGAACTGACTGGGCCTCTCTGAGCCATGCTGGTTTCTGCTGGACCATGGGGCCTCCTCAGGTCCTGGCCCCTTGGCTGGCTTCAGTTAAGCTTTTCCTGAAGTTTTGGGCCCTTTGCGACTGTGAATGGGCCAAAACATTGCCTTCTGTGCTGACCACCAACATGAAGTTCTTGAGAACTCGACACTTCACGTTACAGTGACCACCAGTGATGAATGGCAATGGGAGATCTGCACTTCGTGCTACGGCATTGGCAGCCTGCGATGACCACCATCGCAAAGTACCAGCAACAACTATCCACGACGCCTGATCTGCCCTTCGCGCTACAGCAATGACAATCTGTGATGCTCTCCCTGCTCCTCACAGCCTCTTCCACCGCAAACAGGACGCCTTGTGCCTGACTTTGAGAAGGTAACTTTTCAGCAAGCCTAACCTGGCCCCTATATCCAGCCCACACTCCATCGTGTTTGGCCTGAACTTGTGACTTTCAACTGGTCAAGAATGACCAGATGACCACGAGTGGCACTTCGTGCTTTTGGCACTATACTTACCTGAAATCTTTAAAATTACATATGTCCGGGTCTACTGATTACATTTTTGTCATTTGAGTGTGAAATATTTTATTACCTTTTACTCTATTTTTCTAATTTGGTGTGGGATATTTTCTTGTGTTGTGTTTCCACTTTATTACTGTTTGTGTGCTGCATAAATACTTTACACATTCGTGTTAGTTAAGTCTGACTGCTTTTGGGCCAAGCTACAAGAGGGTTAAGCACAGGTTAATTTAGTGGTTGATTGCAGTTCACCCTGACAAGGATTGTTACTGTTGCTTGAGAAGGCCTCAACTCCCCTCAACCAACAACCTAACGTCTCCCACCCTCCCACTGGAGTGGTGAAAACCTGGCTACAAAGGACCTATGGAAACTAAAGGCTTTTCTTCCTCAGGTCTCCCTTACACTAAACTATGAATGGGCAGGCCTCTCCTTGGTCCCTTTCAAGGTAATGAAGCTCCTCCCCATCTCAATCATGAGCTGATATCTGACACATACTTCACCACCAGTTTTTTCTTCAGAATGGCTTCAGCCATTTTTCCAACTCTGAGAGTAGGTTTCATCCTTCATTAAGGGGAAGTACTGATAAGATATTGCCCCAACAGACTATGCTAATTAGCATATTGGAGGCTCTGACAGGGAAAGTGTAAGATTTTTTTAAAGTCACTTTTCCTATATATTTATAAAAAATCTGACTTCACAACTGAATATGACTTTTAATAAACATAAAATATAGTATTTGAATTATTCCAATATTGTGTCTCAAACCGGGGATACCAGGGCTTTAATTTTATTCTGCACTCTAGTTTTTCTCATAGGACTGCTATTGCCCTTTGGGCGAAGTCACTGTAGGTAGATGCCAACATTAAAGTCTTGCATGTACCACTTTTAAATACTAGGCATCCTACTTTGTGGGCTATAAGGTCTACTTATGGGTGATTTATTTAATATTTAATAGTAGGGTCTGTCTTTTGCAATGAAAAAGAGTTGTTTAGACAGGTTGGCTGGCAGGTTTAAAAGCTGCAGGAGTGGGGGGGAGTGCGCTGCCGCAAAACAAAATGGCCGCCTTGCCCGGGAGCTCCTCGCGTCAATGGACGAACAGAGCAAACTGGAGCCACATATCTCTTCAGCTTACCGCGCTGACGGTCAGCATGAGCGTCGGAAGGCAGGGTGAGCCTGCATTTATTCTAAAACTGGCCTTTTGGTGCTTTTTGTGACCTTTATTATGTCCTTTTAGTTTTTTCTCACTGCAAATGGCATTGTAGGTGCATTTGGCTCCTATCTGAAGAGATAATTTTTTCTCATGTCTTTTTTCTGCTGTATTGACCGAGATGAGTTTTTGACTTGCTCTTCCATTTTCTGGGATCTCTTTTGATGCTGTCCACATCATTGGCTTCCCTGCTGTGTCAATACTGCTTATTTGGGGAACAACATGCTGAAGTAATTTTTTCCTCTTTGCTTTTCTATGACACTCTATTTTTCTGACATTGGTGATAGGAGTCTGTTGTTTTTTGACCTATTCACCTTTCTATTCTTTGGAAACGCCTCCCTGCACGCTTTATGGGCAGATTGAACAAACTCAAGGTGTTTCCTCTTCATGCTGACTCTTCTTCACAGAAACTGTCGTCATTTTTAAAATCCGCCAACTGTCCTTTGAGGGGTACTGCATCTGTAATCAACATATCATCCTCATCTTCTTCTTCTGCTAAAACTAGTCCGGGAGCCTCCTCGTCTACCCACAAGAGAGTTAAATAGGACCCCCCCTCTCCTGAGAAATCCTGCTCTCCTATATCTTTTGACATGCTGCTTGAAGAAATTCGTTCTCTAAGGCCTTTCGTGGAGGAAACCAATATGCGCATCCAGAAATTGGATGACAAATGGTCTCAAATGGAATCCAGGGTCACGGATCTTGAACGCGTCAGTGAAGTGCATGATGAGTCTTTGAAGATAGCGGTTTTGGAGAAGGAGGTGGCGTTTTTGAAGGCTCATTCTGAGGATCTAGAAAACCAAAACAAAAGGAATAACCTCCACTTCTATGGGCTTCAGGAAGGTTTGGATGGGACCGACTCTGTCTCCTTCTTTACTTCTTCTTTACCTCAGCTGGTGGACTTACCTTCCTCCACACGCTTGAATATAAAGAGAGCTCATCGTTTGGGTACTCGCCCTCTTTCATCCTCCAAGCCTAGAGGGGTCATCGTGTTTTTTCTGGAATTTACTGATTTGCTGAAAGTCCTCAATACATCGAAATCTAAAGGAAACTTTTATGGCAAGGAAGTAAGATTTTTATTTCTCAGGATGTCTCAAGAGCTACAGCTGCCAGGTGGAAGATGTTCCTGGATCTTTGTCCTCGATTACGCTCTTTGGGTATCTGCTTTGGCTTATTTCATCCTTGTCTCTTCAAAGTAACATTTCAGGATAAAACTTCCTCCTTCACTGCTCCGGCAGAATTGCGAGAATTTCTCCGTCTACATTCTTCCAGCTCTATGGAGACTTTTGCTTCTTCGTCATGATGAATATTCTTTGTGTTGGAGGGCCCTCCTCTTGCATAATCTCCCAGTTTTTGATGTTATTTTTTCTTATGTAGTCGTATACTCATGCTTCTGTTATAACTATTGTGCTTTTGTGGTTACTAACTAACCTTCTTTTCCTTTTCAGGTTACTCGATGTTCTTTATCCCAGTCACTTATCTTGTTGTGTTCCATCTGTCTGTCGCCTCGTCTCCCTAGCTGTGCCGTCTTACCCAGTGCTGTAGTCGACTCTCCCCCCAGTGTTTATCCTCATCAGGTATGTTTTTTCAGTCGTCATTTTTTGACATGTACTGTCTCTCTTTTTTGATCTTTTTTCTTTCCCTCACTTTTTTTCCTTCTGCTCTTGTTTTTCTTTTTTTTCCTTCTGGTATCTCTTTCAATTTCTTCCTGTTTGCTGTGCATTTTTGTCTTAAAGACTGATTCTGTGTATATATTTACATTTGTTACTTAATTCAGAGTTGTTTCTTGGAACGCTAAAGGAGTAGTTAATGCTATAAAGAGGCAGAGAATTTTGTCTCATTTGGCTAAATATTCCCCTGACCTCGTTCTCCTTCAAGAAACTCACCTTTCTGAACTTGAGGCTTTGAAGTTTAAATGAGGTTGGGTGAGTTCTGTTTTTGTTTCTCCTTTAAATAAGAAAAATTGTGTTATTCTTTGCCACAAGAATTTAAAATTGGTAACTTTTTCTCAAGGCTTTGATTCTGAAGGCAGATGGTTTTTTGTTAAGTTAATTGTTAATGATATCCCATTCCCTATTTGTAATATTTATGGTCCTACCCAAGTTGACGATTCCTTTTGGCCTAACATTTCCCAAAAATGTATTCAACATGCTGATGACTTTTTTATTTTGGGGGATATTTTGTAATCAAGTAATGGACCCCTTTATTGATCGTCAAACCCCAGATAAGTTTGTTCCCCACAAAATGCATGAACAATTTCTTTCCTTTATTTCTCAACATCTTTTGGTGGACTCATGGAGAATCTGTCATCCTTCTAGTAAAGAATTTTCTTTTTTCTCCCCTCCTCATGGGTCCCTTTCCAGATTAGATCACATCTTTGTCTCTAAACTGCTCTCCCAAAATCCTATTGCCTCTTCTATTGATCCAATTGTGATTTCTGATCATGCTCCTGTCATTACAGATCTTGCTCTGCCCCCAGTGCATTCCAAGTCCAATAGATGGAGATTCAATAGTTCTCTTTTACTCAACCCTGATTTCTCTTCTTCCTTTTTGGCTTTCTTTCTCTGAGGAATTTTTGGGTATTCATGCAGACACTACCATCTTTTCACAATTACTTTGGGACACTGATAAAGCTTCTGCCCGAGGCCATATTATTGATTTTGTTTCTCTGAAAAAGAAATCGTTTCTTAAACAACATCAATCCCTTTTACTTGATATTAAACGGTTGGAATATCAATATTACTCTTCCTCTTCTCCTTCTAATTTGCAAGATCTTCTTCGTGCAAAATTAAAGTTTAATAAGATATCTATAGATAATGCTTCCTCAATTTTGCTTCAAAGCAACGCTCGCTATTATGGTGGCTGTAAAAAGTGAGTAAACTTCTGGCCAATTATTTGAAAATCCGTAAACAAAGCCACATGTTAGACTCAGTAAAAAATGATTTAGGACTTCCTAATTTTAAAGATTCTGAGATTCTTGCAGAATTTGTTAAATATTACCAATACATTTATTCCCCTGAATCTCCTCACTTGCCTTCTCAGGTAGAGACTTATTTACACAATTCCAAGAATTCCCTTGGCACTCACAGAGACCTCTCATCCTTAGAAGCGGACATAACAGACATTTCTCTATCGGAGGTCTTTTATGCTCATCAATCTCTTAAGAACAACAAATCCCCTGGTCCAGATGGCTTTACGGTCAAATTTTTTCTTCACTTCTCTAATCTTCTTCTTCCTAGGTTGTTACAACTCTTTCAATTTTTCTCTCCATCTGGTTCCACTAGGGGCTCCTTCTAAGAGGCTACTATTTGTCTTATCCACAAAGGTGGTAAAGACCTGACCCTCTGTAAAAACTATAGGCCTATCTCATTAGTCAACGTAGATTATAAAAGTTTTGCCAAATTACTAGCTTTACGTCTTGATTCCTTCCTTCCTTTAATGATTAGTAAGGAGCAATCAGGCTTTATTAAAGGAAGACTTACTTCTGATAATTCTAGAATATTCTTTAATGTTTCAAACAAGGCTTCCTCTCTCTCCCATCCTCTAGCAGCTATTTCATTCGATGCTGAGAAAACCTTTGATTGAATTGATTGGGCCTTCTTGCTCAAATCCCTTGCCTGGCTTGGGTTAGGTTCAAACTTTATATCGTTCATCTCTTTACTCTAGCAATCACCCTCGGCATCAGTTCTAGTAAATGGGAAGATCTCTAGCTACTCTCCATTGGGTCGTGGTGTGCGTCAGGGTTGTCCATCATCCCCTTTATTGTTTATACTTGCTTTGGAACCTTTCCTATCCCATATCAGAAATAACACAGAAATCAGTGGTTTTTAATATGGAGCTGATCATCTAAAAATTTCTGCTTATGCTGACGACATACTTCTTTTCATTTCCTCTCCTGAGCAATCCGTTCCAGTTCTTTAGCAGGAAATTGCTACTTTTTCCTCGATTTCTGGTTATCGGATTAACTCTGACAAAACTGAAACCTTGCCTCTCACTAAATTTACTTTTAGTCACTCTTTTGATGCCAGAGGGTTTCATTGGAATGCCTCCAAGATTAAATATCTGGGCATCTGGTTTGCTCCTTCTACTAATGGTTAAGGCTTTGGCTAATGTCACTATTTGTTTAGATAAAGTGGATAAGCTTCTTTCATCCTGGAATCCCCTTTTTCTCTCCTGGTGGGGTCGTATGGACGCTATCAAATTGATGTTTTCGCCCATAATTCTATATACCCTATTGATGATCTCAGTTAATATTCCTGTTGCGTTCTTTAAGAAATTAGATTCTAAACTCTCTCTAAATTCCTTTGGTTGAACAAAAAAGCCAGAATCTCTCTTGCTTCTCTCAGGAAACCTAAACAAGAAGGTGGAGTTAACTTTCCCGACTTTCGGTTATACCATAAAGCTTTCTGTCACCGACAAGCCTCCAGATGGCTTTCTTTATCGCGATCCTCCTTTTACCCCCTCGTGGTTGGACATTGTATGCTCCTTTCTGGCTCCTTTTCTCCCACGCGAAGCTATATCCTTCTCGGATAAACCTTCTATATTGTCTTCTCCTCTCTTTAAACATACTTGTAACATTTTAAAATCAATTCACTAATCGCAACATGTAACTCATGATTCCTTTTATCAATCTTCCCTCTGGTATAACAACGTTCTTACTATTAACAATAAACCAATTTATTGGAAAGCCTGGAGGCAAAGAGGTATTATTTGGGTCAAAGATGTATTAGCTCATAACGATCCTTTATTCTTTTCACAATTTCAATACTTATTTAAGTGCCCTCGCTTCTTTTAACCAGAATTTATTCTTCTCATAAATATTCTTCTCGATTTTCTTTATTCTTTACCTGATACTTCCCTTTCCGCCTCTACGCACGCCCCCCTTGGCTCCATCCTTACCTCAGTTCCTAATGCGTCACCTATATATAGACTTTTTCGTTCTCTATCATATCCCAGATCCAAAACTAAGCTAGAGCTGCAGTGGAAATTGGATTTGGGATGTTCTTGTACTCTTCCTTTTTCGGAATAAGATTTGGGATAAACTCTACAAAACTTGTAGAACAGCCTTTACTTCTCAATCTTTGTTCTTCCTCTATCAAAGATTATACCTTACCCCATCTTTGCTAACAAGATTGTCCATGGATTCCTCTCCTAAATGTTGGTCCTGTGACCCCCAATTTGGTGACCTTATACATATGCTGTTTCACTGTCCTCCTATAGTTTCCTTTTGGGAAAAGGACTGGTCCCAGTTATCTATAATATTTCATTTAAATTGTCCACTTAACCCCCTGATACTCTTTTGGGAAGTCTCTCTGAAGATATTTGTTCATCACGCAGTAACTTACAGTTGTTAGACCTCATGCTAGCCCTTTCCTTTCAACAGATTTCTATTAATTGGAAATGTGCCTCAAACATTTCTTATACAGCCTGGGTGGAATAATGTTTGTTACTATCACAGGTTAGACATTGTTTTCACCTCTGCTAATAGAGTTTTATATTGGTTGCCTTTGACTTCTTTTTTAGAGGATGTTGCTCATAAATCTACTTCATGTACTTCTTCTGAAAATTTTAAACCGCCATGATTTTGCTATTTCTCTGCCATGAGCACTATTTTGCTACTCCTTGTTTTTTTTTTTTTATAATTACATTATATTATTATTTTCCTTTTCAGGTAATGTTCTAAACTGTTGTTAACTTGGACTTCCTTTTTCTATACCCCCTCTTCCCCGTTCCTCCCTTTCCCCATTATATTTCAAAATTGTTAAACAGCTTCAATTCTTTATGATATTGTTAATTGCTCTTACTCTCACAATCTATACAAGTTTTTGTAAGTACTTCTTTTATGTTATCATTTTCTTTCCAATAAAGCTGCTTTACCTAACAAAACAAAAATGCTACAGGAGTAAGGTTACATGTTTTTGGTTCATTCTAGTGGATGGCACAATAAATGCTGCAGTCCGTAGGTGACATTTAACTTTAGATGTCATTGGTGTATTTTCCTGCCCCATATACTATGTCCTTACTGTAAAGCTATATAGGTCAACTGGGGAATTACCAATATTACCGCATATTAGGGGGTCAGAGCACCTACACCGACACCTATACAGCTGTACCCCTGTGTGCTGAGTTACAAAAAAATACTAGTCCTCCAAAAACGGGGGTGACCACACAAAAAGATGCATTTTTTCACAATATCTAAATCAGCAATTACCCTTAGAAATCAATCACTCTCACCTGTGCCACTTACCCTTTTAGATACTAAATAATATATATTCTTCCCACTTGAGGCCCAAGAGAATGGAACAATATATAGTTGTATTTTTCTGATGATAATTGATCTTATTCAAATGTCAATATATTGTTAATAAAACATCCCTTCAATTCAACTCATGCCTTTAGATGTTCACCTGGGCATGGCAAACATACTTGTGGTGTTGTTGAACCTGTGCTATTTAATCTTATTGTGATGCTGTTGGCAGGCATTATCTCAGGTTTAAGAGCCCCACATCACCCCCATAGATCCAGAACCAAAGTACAGTTCAAGTGGAACAGATATTACTTGTCCTTCTTTCATAAATATAACACTTAAAGTATACGTTTAACGTTTACATGCATAGATACAGTTAGTACTAATATTCAGCAATGGTTCCTCCACTAGGGCTGAGGAGCTCGCCCTCCCTGCTGTGAGTACAGCAAATGTGAAAAATAAAATGGTAATAGAATGAATTTATTACCATTTTATTTTTCACTGCTCCCAACCCAAGCAGTGTTTCAGCATAGGGCTGGGCCAATGTTGCTGATTGGCAGGAGAGGTGGAGTAGTGGTGCCCACTCCTGTTCAAAGTGCACATGTGACTTTGGCTGGCTGTCTTGTGACAGGCAGCCTGACATGCACACTTTAAACCTCTCCAACCCAAGCTGTCTTAGACAGCTCGGTGGAGGGCATGCCCAGACCCCTGTGCCTAAAAGAGCATCAAGCCAGCCCACTCCAACCAATCCTGGTGCTTGCCTCTTGCTGCTTAACATTACCAGCAGCATGACAGCAGCAGTTGTTTGTGAATTTTTAGAAAAATGATTTCATGGAATACCATTACTGAGAAACCATTTAATCTAAACTGCAGAATGAATGGCATTTACCTTTTTGCAGGAACCAATTCATAGAATTTCATCTTGGTCGAAATTGGCTTTTAAATGCTTATTTTCTACGTGCAAACGCAATGGTTGCAGGTCTTACTTTCAGAAACAGTTTTGTCACAGATATGTATTTCAGTGCTTCACTTACGGGGACCATATTTCATATTTATATCTTTTGGATTGTCAAAAATTACCTCAAATGCTTTTAATTGCTGAGCACTCACAACCCATAAACACCATCCATTGCTGACCCCTCACAACCCCTAAGTACCATTAGTCCCTGCCCCCAAAACTCTTCACCACACCTATACTACACTCAGCCCTGAAGCCTAAAATCCCTTCTACCCTAATAGTCCACCAACCCTGATCCATCACTCACTACCCCTAGCTCCACCCATTCCTGAAATCTAAAAACCCCTCTCTATACCTAAACCCCACCTATCTCATGCCCTTTAAAACACCTCAACACACCCAAACTCCACCTATCCCTGAACCCATATATTCCTCAGTCCAATTAAACGCAAGCCATCCATGTCCCATAAGAACTCCTCATCACCCTAAACTACCCATCTCTAAACCCTAAATCCCATTTTTACATATAAACTCCACCCATTTCAGAATCCGTAAAACCCCTACCACCCTAAACTCCACCCAATCCTGAATCCTAAAAACTCTTCACCACCCCAACCACTACCCATAATTGAACCTTAAAAACCCTCACCAGTCATAAACTCCACACATCCATGAACCCTAAAACCCCTCAACACCCTTACACTATACTCATCCCTGAAGCCTAAAAACACCTTCCTAAGTCTGAACTCCAATTATTCATGCTCCCTAAACATTACCCATCGCTGAACAGACCCATACCTGAACCCAAGAACCCCAAAGCTTAGTGTAATTTTGTATTTTTCCTTAAAATTACCTTTCTTTTTAATTGTTTCCGTTAATTTTCACTTTTTTGTATTTCCTTAAAATTGTCTTTCCTTCAAATTGTTTTTCTATTATTTGGTTTCCTCCAATGTGGTTTCTTAGTTTTCATTTTCCATTAATTCACACACATTAGACAGCAGCGTCTGGATTGCTAGAGGGGAGTTTGCTGCAGCTCTGGGACTCGCACTTGAACTGCAGAAGAGAAGAACACCAAGGACGCCTGAGTAAGTTGTAAACAGTTTTTCCACTTTATGTTTACCTTTTGACCCACTGACAGGCACAGTGAGGAACTTGCATTCAGCCTCAACTCCAGAGCTCTCAATCATGACCGTTTATAAACAAAACACTGTTAACGAGCCATGACTGAGAGCTTTGGTACTGAGCGAAAGGCATTGCTGGTTTCTCAAAGTGCCTGTCACTGGGTTAAAATATTAACTTTTTCCCCGATGCCACTCCACCTTAAAAAGTCACTGCTCGACACTGCTAATAATAGACTATCAGTAGTCTATACATCCATGATAAACAAAGTTGATAATTCTCTTAGATGCTGACAAAAAGGGCACCCATGCAAGGCCATGCTCTTCTGATCATACTTACGGTGCAGGATAACTTCCTCATCCTTCAGTAGGTGTTGGGAATGGAAGAAGCAGTTCTTCCTGCATGTGTGATGTTAGAGCTCATCCCAAGTGAGACTGCTGCACAGAAAGTGCTGATGAAGGACACAATGGCATGTTACACGTCATCCATCACTGGAAGCTGCCACTAGTAGAAAGTTCTCGTACACTAAATATGCTACAGAGCAAACCAAACCACTGCCAACCGCTTCACAAAGGAAATGGTTGGAACTCATTGTTAAAGTTCAAATGATACCAAGTTTGAATAGCTGATATACTCAACTTTGTGACAAATAGTGAGAGGAAATCCAAAGAAAGTAAAGTAGTACGATCGCTCAATATCCTTATTTATGATTAAATGGTTCATTTACATGCTTTATCATGCTGCTCACTGTATGGGGGCATGGCCGATCCTGCCATGATGGCACACAAGTCTGCCTAAGGCTCTGTGTGTCGGCCTGACCATCGCCATCCTTATGCACCGGTGGGGCATCATAGAACAACAGTCTGGTGGTGGAACACTAGCAGCACACCAGCAGACCCCCAAAAACTGTTGCCGTGGACATAGAAGAGACTCCATGATGTGAGGCGATAGCAGCATAGAGCGCAACTGCATCCAAGGTAGTGGCACTCAGCAGCAGGTCACCCACACTCGGACAAAGGAGGTAAGTTGAGGTGCCCCGACCAGCAGACTGTACCCCCGAAACAGGGTGGGTACCTCGGCGGAGGAGTGCAGGCAGTACTGAGACTGGCATGGGAATCTGGCCGGACTCGTGGAGGCAGACTCTGGGGATGGGAGCCCGGTGGCTAGGACGCCGGCAGCTATGGAGACTCTGAGACAGTGGCCTAGCTGCGAACGGTAGGAACGGCCTGCCACCCGCGGATGAACGAGGTGATGTATCGCAGAAGGCGGTGGTCTGTGGCGCCCGACGACCGCCCACGCCACCTGCGTATCACCCCAACCTAGTTCACCAGAAAGCCCCCATTGCGATCTGACCCAGGAAAGAAGACGTGGTTGGGACAACTCGGTTCATCTCCCCAGGGACCAGGCCTCCATCCCCTGGGGACAGCAGAACTGCTCAGCGAGAAGGGCCAGGGCGCGGGCCCACAACATCGAGGGAGCTCCAGAGATGACGCTGGGAGGTGAGCCCAACACCCCCAGGCCAACAGCTCGGCACCGGGCCTTGAGGTGCGGAGAGAGAAATTGAAGCCCCCTAAGGACAAGAGCTGAGGAGCGGGGTTCCCCAAGAGGCAAGACCCGAGGACTCATGACTCCCCTGCTCCCCCTCATCGGCACCCTGAGACCCTGGCAACATTAGGGCGGAAGCCCCGAACATGCACGGGTAAAAACCCCCCTGGGCCCTAGATTGGAGCCACTATTGAGGTGTAAAATGGGAGGGTGCGATAGGGAGAGAGGTCCCTAAATCACTGCACCAGAGGTGACGCTGAGAGTTGAGCTCAACACCCCAGGCCAGCCGCTCACCGGGCCTTAAAGTGCAGAAAGGTCTTTGAGACCTTCAGGGACAAGAGCAGGGTTGTGGAGTGACCAGGGAGGCGAGACCTAGGATTCGTGGCTTTCCAGTTTCCCCCCATTGGCACCCTGAGACCTTTATAATATCACGACAGAGGGCCCGAGTATGCATGGGTAAAACTCCCCCTGGGCCCTAGATCGGCACCACCATCGAGGCATGAATCGAGCGGTGTGCAACAGAAAGCAAGGACCCTCCTCCCCCACGAAAGGGCACAGGCTCCATAAATCACCGATACCACACAGGAAAGCAATATAGGAGACTCCCAAGGCCGGACAGAACCACCACCAGGGGAGAGTCAACCCGGCAAAAAACAGGTCACGAGACACTGGTCCTTCCCCTCTCCCCCAGCGCTGCAGCACGCAGAAGAGCCTGAATGCAGTGTGTGACCACTCACCTGGTCTTAGGACTCCCAGGAGATGTCCGTGCGGAGACCAGGCCCCAGCTTTCCCCCTGGACCGGCCGGCACTCTGGAGAACCTGCTCATCAGCAGCACAAAACGAGCAATATGATACACTCCACGGGAAGAACCAGGCCCAGCACCTCAAGCCCGTGTGCGGACACTGTAGCCCTCACATGTCAGAGGGCATAGTGCCGGAAGACGGAGCGTCACCATCAGTGCTGTGGCACACCTAACTGTGTCGCTCTGACCCACAAGGGACGGGTACTAGCAACCTGGTACAGAGACATGACACTGGAAAATTCACCTACCCCATCGACAGTGACTGGCGTGCAGGCTAGGAACCCGGTGCTCAAAGAGCCAACTGAAAGGAAGGGGCCCACCACGGGAGAAGGGAGTGCACTGACTAAAAGCAGTAGAGCACTAGTGAATAACTCCCCCTAATCCTCCGCAAACCATGGAGAGACTGTGCTTGAATGTGGAACCACAGACGTCAAATTCAACACGAAACTCTTCCCCAGCAGCCGATGATCAACACGCGGATATGGGGACCTCGACCACCCTCTCAATGTCTGACAAACTGGACAGGGTGCTGACTGCAGTTGAACACTTGAGGGTCACCATGGAGGATCGATTCGGGGCCCTAGCCACAGACCGCAATATATTAAGAGACAACCATCGCAAGCTGGCTGACAAAGTCACAGATGGGGAGAAAACACTCTCCACGCTGCAGCCCCTAGCTCAGACACAGCAGGAACAAGAACTCCAGTCCTTGGTCTTCCTATTGGGAGGGAGAGCGGATGATCTAGAAAGGCTCTCCAGAAAGAGCAACTTCCGAGTGTTGAACCTGCCTAAAGAGGTAGAGGAGTCAGACCCCATTGGCTACGAGGAGACCTGGCTCAAATCATTCACACCAGCCTCAATACAAACAACCTTCTTCTCCGTGGAGAGAGCGCATCGAGTACCGGTGCAGCGGCCGCCCCCGGGGTCCCCTCCTCGGCTGCTTTTAGCGAAGCTCCTCCACTTCTGAGACAGAGATGCTGTACTGCGAGCTGCTAGGCAAAATGGGCCGACTCTGGTGGAAGACAAGCATGTTATGCTCTTTCCTGACTTCTCTCGGGCAGTGCAACGTCAACGGTCATCCTTCCTAGAGATAAAACGTCACTTCCTCCAAAAGGGGATACAGTACTCCCTGCTATTTCCAGCGTGCCTCAAGATAATACATGAAGAAGTCACAACCTTCTTACCAGGCCCAAAGGAGGCATACGACTAGATGGAACTTCATCTACAGGATAACCCAAACCCAGAGACAACTCAGAAATCACGAGCAAGAGAACCCCAAAACAGACGCCACCGCGGGAAGAAAACCCAACAGCGATCTACGTTTCAGCCTCGTGCCTCTATCACAGGTTCCCCAACCCGGAAGAAATAATTGCAAAGCGCCAAAGGCCCTACATGCGGCTGCGGACCTGGGTCCCGCCCCAGTGATCGCGAATGAGGAGAGAGGACACCACATTTTCACATCCTAAGAGTATCCTAATGACTTAACTACCTCTTGTGCGGAATCAGTGACCCATCATTGGTGACCCCACAAACAGCAGACACACTTATCTGAAGGACACTTGCTATGACTTTGGCTTCCTCTTCTATACCTCTATTATCATCCATACTCAGATATGTGAGACCCAAGCTACACACAGACACAGACTAACACTGCCCCCAAGGGCCCCAGACCCCACTGGACATCCTGCTTCCCTATGGGTCACACACATTGCTGGCTCTGAGTACACACGCGTGCAGTCCATATAGTACACTAGTGCATTTGCACCATGTTTTGTTTGGAAGTAGTGCCTGTTGCAGCAGGTCCCCAGTATTGGGATAATGTCACCTTACAGTTTTTGCCCTTTCCCTGGTTCCATCCCAACTCCCTACCTAGACTCACACAGTGGGCGGGCGCTACTACTAAACCTCATCAGTCATCCGCGGGGCAGGGGCAACATCTGCATGGCACCTCCCTCAGCACCCACTACTCCATTGCCACCAATAGCCCACAATGGTCCCTGCAGCAGATACTAATTTCATTACTCTGAATGTCCGGGGAATGCACACAGTGCTCAAAAGCTACACTGTTTACTCCTACATCAAACGTCACCACATACTCAGCATACGCACTAGGAGCGCTGATCTGGCTCAGACCTGGGGTCCCTTTTCAGGAAACTCATAGGGTGGTAGACACAGAGGGGCGGTTTACATTCCTAGAGGGGTTCCTAGATGGCCAACTGATACTAATAGGCAGCATCTACGCACCGAACACTGAACAGGGGAAATTCTGGGACTCCCTATCGGGTGTCCTAGTCCAGTTCACAACATCACCATGGATCCTGGGAGGAGATTACAGTTGTGTGCTGGACCTTTCCATGGATAGATCTCAACCCCCTCCCCAGCTCCCCGGCAGGCGTGCAGACGAAACAATACCACACCTGGGTAATTCGCTAGATGCCTCGAGAAACCGATATCCAGCAACCAAGCTTTACTCCTTCCACTCCATCCCCCACAATCTACAGGTATGACTCGACCGATTTCTGTACTCAGCAGCAGTCATCCCTGTGATTCAAGGTACTACCTGGGCCGGGTCCTATCTGATCATGGCACGCATGTCATGGCCCCCAGATGGCGACCACCCCTGCCACTAGTACCCCCCTGGCGTCTACCACGGGACTGCCTCGAGGACCCAGTATTCCACCACAAACAAGAAAATAACATCCGGAACTACTTCTCAAAGAATGCCCATACGGCATCCTCCAGGATGCTAAAATGGGACGCCTTTAAGGTAGTCATTTTAGGAGCATGTATCCGACTGCGTATGTAGAAGCCCTGGCAGATCTATGCAGATACAATTTCAAGGTGTACACAGCCAGGCCACACTGGGAGGGGGACCAGTCCCTAGCGCTGTTGGCCTGACTTATCCAATCACTGAAATACCCGGCCCTACCGGAGTCATGGCTCACTCACAGGTGGATATCTTACAGACCTTCTATGACTATTATGCAAGGGTATACAATGCCCCAGGGCAGGACGGTCCAGAACTTGCAGATCAATTTCTGGCCTATCTGACCATACCCCAAATTACTCCATCTAACAGGACCCCCCTTGATGCACACATCACATCAACTGATATGAAAAATGTGATACAAGCCTTGGCACTTAACAATGCCCCGGGTCTGGGTGGCCTACCATTAGAATATTACAATACATTCTCCACGCAGCTGGCATCCAGGTTGGAAGAGTTGTACAGGGCAGCGTTGAAGGGTGGGGAACGCCCCGGTTTGTTGCGTGAGTCTATCCTAGTGTCGTTCCTGAAGCCAGATCGAGACCCTATGCTACTGACTTCCTACCAACCAATCACACTGTTATCGACAAACTGTAAGATCCTCGGTAAGATCCTAGCAGATCGATACACCTGGGTCCTCCCAGGATTGGTGCACCCAGACCTGTGTGGGTTTGTGTCAGGCAATAATACCTTTTCAAAACCAAAATGGAGAGCTAGGACACTAGGACGGCCGTCCTTGTCCCTGTGATTTATAATATAACCAAAGAAGACGGCCAAGAAAAATGACTGTCTGACATTAGGATGTCTGGCACCTCAAAGGTTTGTTAAGAAAACCCTCACACACCAACCTGGTTGGTGTCATGCTTCATCATCGGGTCCCAGCCGGGTGGCCGAATGCTACCCAGCTGTGCTACGACACCTGTTTACAGTGGAGCAGGTTTGAGGTGTAAGTGAGTGTGATGAAGTGAGTGAAATATGTAAAAATACCTCCAGATTTCTACCCGTTACTTTATTCGTGGTGATCTGGGGTATGGTTAAAAAGACAAGAGAGTGGATAAAAAGGCTACAAGTACTATGTGTAGCTGTTTATTATCCTCCGGTCGACATGTTTCAGCCCTTAGCCAAAATTATTCGGGCTTTCTTCAGGACCTCTCTAAATAAAGTGAGTGATGTGAGAAAATGTGAGTGGTAAAAAATTACCACGTGAACAGCATTTTTAACACTCACGCTAAGGAGTGCTATTTATGCGACGAGGACTGACGATGTGTAGGTCCTCTTGAAATGTAGAATACATTGATTCTGAAGTTGGCGTTCGTATCTGGTCCCGGGGGGGAAGCAACACCTCTCTTAAGTCACATATTGTTGTGGTGGTGTCTTCCGCGGAAAACCTAGTGCGGGTCCCCTGGGTTAGGCTGGCAGCCCCGGTTCGTTGCATGAGTCTATCCTAGTGTCGTTCCTGAAGCCAGATCGAGACCCTATGCTACTGACTTCCTACCAACCAATCACACTGTTATCGACAAACTGTAAGATCCTCGGTAAGATCCTAGCAGATCGATACACCCGGGTCCTCCCAGGATTGGTGCACCCAGACCTGTGTGGGTTTGTGTCAGGCAATAATACCTCTCACAATATCCGTAGACTGTGCCTTGTCCTGGACCTGGAGAAGGCATTCGACACCCTGAATTGGCCATACCTTTTTGCAGTGATTCAGCACATGGGAGTGGGTCCCACGCTTATGGCATACGCTAGGCTACTGTATACGAAGCTCACATCCCGAATACGCCTCAGCCACCACATCTCAGCCCCCTTCCGGTTGGCATGCGGCATGCGTCAGGGGTGCCCGCTCTCCCCTCTCCTCTTCACTTCAGCAATGGAACCCCTGATGATTCGCCTCCAAGAGGAGGGAAGGGAATGGGGCATCCCATTAGCGGGCACTACCCAAAGTGTATCCCTGTTTGCCGATGAGTTGTGGGACATCATGATGAACCTTACACCCCTCTGGACCACACTCGCAGATTTCGGGGCCGGTATCAAAGTCAACTGGGTGAAATCCACTATGTATCCCCTATGTCCCAACCTCCTCCACGAGAGCTATGTGTAGGTGATGCCAGGCTCACTTGGAGCAAGCAGATCCCTCCTGTCTTAGTGGTAAGCCTGGGTGGAGTTTGCGGAGTTCAGCTACGCAGAACTCTGCGAAGTGCAAAAAAAAACTCTGCTGCGCTATGCGGAGCTCCGCAAGTGGCAGAGTGCATTAGATAAATGCAGTTTGCTGTGATTTTCAGCGCCGGTTGTTTGTCTGCACTCTGCAATCATCGCAAACGGCACCATGCACAGTGCAAGTGGGTGCTGCTTCCTTTCTGCCGCACGTGAAGATTTTTTACTCAAGCGGCAGCTTTCTCAACGCGAACGGATGGTTTCTCAACGTGAGCGGTCACGAGCATATGCGACCACTCGCAATGAGAAATCCGACCGCCCACATTGAGAAATCTCGCCGGGAGGTTGATTTTCCGTTCGCCTACTTGACGTTGACAATCGTGAATGAGGAAAAATCTCACAGAAAAGTGGATTTTCCTCACTCGCGCTCACCAACTTGGCGTTGACGAGCACGCGAGAGAAAAAAACTTTTTGGGGAACTCCGTGAGCTCCGTGTAAGGCGGAGTGCAGAAAACTCTGCAAACTCCACAAGCGGAGCGGAGTTCACCGCACAGGGTTACTTAGAAGTTAGACTCTATCATTCTCCTAATGATCGCTATGAGGGCAACCTCCGCAAGGCACTGGCAGGCATACGAGCCAAGGAAGGCTTCTGGAGAACCTTACCTATGGCCCCCGCCAGAAGGATAGCCCTGGCAAAAATGGTTATAGTACACCGTCTCCTTTACCACTTTGCAAATCTGCCAGTTATCCCCCACGCTCCTTCTTTCGGGTACTTGACTCCCTGCTTAATTCCCTCATATGGGGCAACGGTTGTCGAAGAGTTGCCCTGACCAAGATGCAACTGTCGATAGAAAGGGGAGGACTAGGGGCCCCATCCTTCGAAGCGTATTTCCCTGGTGGCACAGCTCCAGTGGCTGTCGCGCTGGATGGTGGGGCGCCATCTGGGAGAGGCTAGCTCAGACACGGGACCCATGTTGATACCGGCAGAACACCGCCTACTCCTGCCCGGCACCCGACCTGTCTTGACGCATCCACTTCAGGTAGCAGTAGCTAGGTCATGCATGCTGTGGGTCCACTGCCTGTCCCACAGAACTCAGCTATACAACCCGTTCCTACCACTAGCCGGCCTGCCCCGGGGTAGCGGGTCACTATACGGCCCAAGCCATGCAGACATGGACAGACCCCTTGCTCCTCGAGATGGAGTCCCTGTTTGCGGACAGTCAATTCATCATATTTGACCATTTAGTGGAGGAAAGTGGACTCCCACTTCGGCAATTCCTCCTACACAGACAAATTGCCTCTGACTGCAGACAACTATGGGACCTATCCGAAGGGGAACCCGCGACACACCGGATACTTCACACAATCATAAACATGGGACCTGGACAACACTTAGTCACCTGGCTGTATAAGGCTATTCGAGAACTCACGGCCATACCGCTCACACAAATAAGACAAAACTGTGAGGAAGAATTTGAGCGCCCACTACATGACAAGGAGTCGGATCTCATCCTAGAGCACCCCAAGAAAATATCCCGGAAATTGCAGTTTAAAAATATACAATTCTACATCCTACGCCATGCATACCTAACACCAGCACGACTCCAAAGCTTCTACCCGGAGACACAGCATATGTTCTGGAACTCCCAGCTTACAATCCTATTGGGACACAGTTCACAGTACACTACGGGAGATCACAGGGCTCCCTGACATTGCCACATGGGAAGCCTGCGTGATAGGAGTGTTCTGATGCCAGAAACAATGTAAAGTCCAGACACGGTTCGCATCACTAGCCCTCCTGCTGGTGAAACAAAGAATCACAATGCACTGGCGCACTCCCACGGGGCCCCTGCTGGTGGCCTGGACAGGAGCAGTTAACAAATAGGGTACAGCGGAGGAGGATGCGATCAGGCACGAGGAGGTGCGAGGAGTGCGCCGTCGTCACATCTCCACAGAGTGGGCCACACTCCTTCAGTGCTTCCGGCAACAGATGGAGGAAGCCTAACTACCCACGGCATCACCAATTCCAACTGAAGTGCCCGACAGCCAAGGTCCCAAGTGGGCTCCCACCCCTGCGGAGTCCTTGCCACTTCATGCATACAGGCATGCCTCTGTCAGTCCCTACTGGAACAGATTCATCCCGCACCATGACGTGGCACGCACTCCCCGCATCATAGCCACAAATAATAGATACATGCCAGCCCACCTCCACTCCCTCCCCCTACCACCCACCCCTAGTTCGACCCCAAGTTAGAAAGCAATCAGCTATTCCCAATTTTCCACCTTTCTGACACATCACAAGGAGGTCCACTCCGCCAGGGGGAAAAGCAAGTTCCACTTTCACAAACTCCAGATCCCATCTTATCACCAACCTCTATTCTTGCTCACTTGTAACCATGACTCAAAATCTCTTGGAATGTGATTCAGCAGAACACATGTATTTCCAATGTCACAACAATGCATAATGATTGTGTAAAGTGGAAAACCCAATAAAATGGTTTTTTTTTAAAAATGCTGCTCACTCTATAAAGCCAAACAGCTTCTGCAAACACTCTACACAATATACACAGCCTTCTAAGAATGCTGAGTCCTGAAAAATCCAACATTGTCATCAAAAGTAGATACCGCAAACAGGCATTTGCTTTCCGTACATCAATGCATATGACTACACAGACGTGAAGTGTGTTTCTGATTATTTTGAGGGATCGCCACCTACTGCCACTTCACTGGTTATGCTGGCCTCTTGTTATTGTCAGCACCAGACACAGCAAGAGTCAACTCGTTCCTTATTCATAAAGCCCATCAGCACTAACACATGGGAAAACACAGTGTTGTGCATTATGGCATGAGAGGAAATCTGACATAGTCCGCCACCTGACTCAGAGCTGTACTTGATTGATTTTTACAGCAGTAACATTTTGCAAAATTGCATTACCTAGTGTTTTAGATGAACAAAAAATATTTATAACTATGTGATACTTCATTGTTTTAAGCAACCAGTGGAAAGGAATACAAAACAAGTATTTATTGATCAGAGAGATTTGCAATAAAACTGGTACAAATTACTATGGGGCAGATTTACAAACTTGCCATGAAAGGCAGCCCAGCTACAAAGTTTCTGTGTGGCATTGCATGAGAGGGAGAGAGCAGGACAAAGCTCTCTTCCTAGTGCTGAGTCTGACACACTATGAGGCTGCCTAGCAACGGTCACGCAGTGTTGCACTATAATGCAAAGGTATCAGTGTCTTGTCTAGCGTGGTTTTTATAATAGAAGTGTAGTCTTCAGAACAAAAAATGATACCTAGAAAACTTTTAAACCATTTCCCACTTTGGATGTGTGCTGCTCAGTGTGGCACACTTGCAAAGTTGGAAATATTTGAAGAAATGAAAGCGTTTCTCTAAATTTATGCAAACATCAAAAAGACACATTGGGCCTCATTTATCAGCCCCCTTGTGGCACATTTGCACTGCCGAAATGTCACTGTTTTGACGTTATGGTGCCGCAGCATATTTATAAGGCCATGTAAAGCCACTTTGCATGGCTTTTCATGGCCTTGTAAGTATGTGCCTCTTTTGACACATAGCACTGCGTGAAAGGGGCGTCACATGTGTGTTGCTGTGGGTGTTCCCACACAACACCCATGGATTCTAATGCATTCCCAGATTTACGAGAAATCATATGTCTGGGAATATCTAGAATCTAACACTACCCCAGGGGTGGTGTTAGGGAGGCGCAACAAAGAGAAATGCTTTTATTTCTCCTTGTTTTTTCCTTTTTCAATGTGTGCTGCATTCTGCAGCACACATTAAAATAGGAAATCATCTGAATTGATTGATTTTGTGCAGGAAGGTGTCTCTTCCTGCACAATATCAAACAGCCCTGCAATGGAGGCAACCTTGCACCATGGCGCAAGGGTGCCTGCATTGGCGCATGGCTTCCCGTTGTGCACCAGTGCAGGGGAAAATGACAGGAATGCACTGTATCTCATATATACGGTACATTTCTGCCCTTTTGTTTTGACGTAGGGCAGAGCAGCAAGATTCCTTGCTTCGAAGCCTTGCGCCTAAACCTCATAAATGAGGTCAATCATATTTTAGATCAAAACCTTGTCAACTATTGTTCGTATATAGAGCTTTGCGTCAAAAACCATGGGTGGTTGTAAGGTATGCCTCTATACCTTCCATGGAATTCCCCTGATGCAAAGAAATGCAAGGCGCTGCTTTGCGCTACTATCAGGAAACTTTCCAAAGTAAAACAAAAGTAAATTCCAGATAAACATTTTGCGCTGGTTGACATCATTTTTGTGATGCAAAGAAGCACAAAATTTTAGTAAATTTGCACCGTGTTTTTTCGCATTTAGTTGTTTGTTTTAAAAAAATGTGCAACAGGACTTTTCCACCAGACGTAGATTAACAGTTTATGGCACACTACTATATCAAATACCAAATTTCAGTTTAAATGTATGCACACTCAGAGAGCGGTGGTCCCATCCTCCTCTCTTTGTGTGTAATTGAATACACATCTTACCTTTACTGGGGGTCCAGGGCTAGTAAAATATGTTTACTCTGCATGTCTCCATGAATGGTACATCTGTGGCAGGAAATACTATGACAACACTGATGATCTGCTGCCAGGTAGAAGGGGCAGGTAGTGGCAGAGGGACAAACAGTGAGGTTTGCATTGGGGAACAAGTTGCAGGCGACATCTCAGGATGTGCCTTCAAATAGGAGCCATCTCAGGTGAGAGAGGCCATGGAAAGAATGGGCAAACAGTGACTAGAGCGGAAATGTAGGTTAGGACACAGGACTTTGGGAGTGGGGTTGGGTCTTAAAGCACATAACTAGTACTGCCAATGTGCAGAAGCAGCACTTCACCCACTGTCCTAAGTGTCCCTTCATGGAGCTGTATCAGATTCCCACTGCAGTGAGTACTACAAAACCTGACCATTTTTCTTATTTTTAGGTCGAGTCTGAGACAGGACATGTGCTGCATGCACTTCTTGCTTGCAAGACTATTGTTTACAATAAAGGTCTCGGTACCCGCCCATTGCTTACCATTGTTTGGCTTCAGTGCCACTCTTCATTGCTGTATCCAAATTGGTCAGCGGAGGTGAAGTGTCTCTTACTTTCTTTTCTGTGGAGCATGGAACAAGCACAGTTTGAATCAACTTAATTAGTACCCATCTGCTGGTCACGCTATGATTCATGTACTGTCTCTCTCCCCCACCCCACCCCCTCCGACTCCCTCTGGACCCGTCTGGTGCTTCCTCCACCTCCCCTGTGCCTCTGTTGTGTTGCTCCCCCCCCAGAGCTGTTGGGAGTCACCCTTTGTCAAGCAGATTGGTCCTGGGAATCTGCTTATCCAGTGAGATTTCCCTAGAAGGCACCTTCTTAATGTTTTCATTTTTCCAGACTTTTTTCGGGGGCCATACGTTTTTTTTGGTGGGCGATTTCTGGGCCTTTCCTCTCACGACAGCCATTGCAGTATTCGTAAGAAGCATGATGTAATCAGTAGTTATTGCAGCAGGGGGCACTCAGCAGGTCGGTTTGAGGAGGAGGCACTCTAAATAGGCCCTTCACAATGTGCCTCATAGAATTTTCACCTCGGATGTGTGCAGCAAAAACACTTTTTAATTATTTTAACACCAACAATCAGAACTCTCTGGGCCATATTATCAAGAATGGGCGATAAGATATCACCGCTTTAGCGGCAGGAAACTGCCGCTAAAGCGGCGATAAGGGGCTTGATAATATGCCTTATAGAATTCCAATAGAAGCCCAGGTTCTGGTGTGAAGGACATCAAACCCGGGCTTCTATTGGAATTCTATAGGGCATATTATCAAGCCCCTTATCGCCGCTTTAGCGGCAGTTTCCTGCCGCTAAAGCGGCGATAATGTTATCGTCCGTTCTTGAAAATATGGCCCTCTGTGCTATATTCCCTCACCTGCAGCTGCTGCTTAGGTTGCTGCGTGTTCTCACATTACCAGCCAGGAATGACCGTCATTGCTGAGAACAAATAATGAGAGTTGAAATCATCAGATTCTATGTCACCTATCCCACGCTGGAATGAATAGAGCCCTTCTTCATTTATTGAGGTCACCACCAGAACACTCCCATCTTTAGCAGCCAACACCATCCCCTGCGGCAGTCTCGGGCGCAAAAACCTGTTGATACCTTTAGGGTAATCATGCCTGTTCATCATGCCCCCCCTTGTTGTCTCCCAATGGTCTGGGCAATTTGTCACTGTTTAGCCCCGTAAGACACAGTATATTATCCCTGGTTGGTGCCCTGGTCTAGGAACTCAACATGGACGCCTCCAGGATGATTTTACTAGGAATTATTATTAAATATAACTCTCAATTTCTATTACACACAAAATCCACCCACTGTACCACGTTGCCTACATCACTCATACATGTATAA
This sequence comes from Calotriton arnoldi, assembly GCA_963921515.1. NCBI lineage: Eukaryota > Metazoa > Chordata > Amphibia > Caudata > Salamandridae > Calotriton > Calotriton arnoldi. The sequence goes on from CAWUFW010006346.1 coordinate 975,017, forward strand.
CACAACAATATTCTTCTACCGACAGCAAAAGCAAGGAAACAGCTAAATAAAGCATTAAAAACAGAAAAAGACTTTCTAGCCAGCAATGCAGTACTGTTTACAAACCAAAGGAAGAGAAAAAAACAATGACTGCATAGTTGGAAACAATTACCTCGGCTCGTTGAAAAGGCCAACATGGCTCGTGTGTATGCAGTAAACTGGTAATAGTAAAGAAACTACAGTTGTAAGAACCATGTACATTTTCATATTTTACACTTAACTGACCAGGTGGTGACAGCTGTTAAACTTGCTTGAGAAGCAGTGTCAAGAACAGATCACAGCATAGCAAAAGCAATCTCACCAACAAAATAAAAAGTACGGAACTTTCTCTCAGTTGCAACATTTTAAATTTTATCTTTGGCTTCTTGTTCTTTTTACCGTTTGCATCTCTGTTTGCCTAGACACAAGGTCATTTGTCCTTTTCATTAAAACATATTCATCTAAGTTTTTCATAAACAAATTGACCAGGAGCGCTTTATATCATCATCAAATAGCATTCCTTTCTTCATGGAATCTTACAAGACTCGGGGGCATATTTACAACAAAATGGCGAAGCGTGTGGTTAAGCCAAGAAGGCTAACCACACGCTCCGTCACTTGAGAAGCGCAGGGCTGCACCATATTCACAAGAATATGTTGCAGCCCTGCGGTTCCCCATGCGCTGGCGCTATATTTAGCTGCCTAGCGCCAACGCAGGCACCCTTGCACCATAGTGCAAGGGTGTCTGTGTTGAGGGGAAGATTGTTTATGTGCAGGAAGGTCACCCTTCCTTCATATAAACAAACTTTAAATGGCGGTTTGTAACTTTTATCTGTGCTGCTTAATGCACCACACATAGAAGTTACAAAATGTCATTTTTTTTATGATTATCTATGTGTAGGAAGGGAGACCTTCCTGCACGTAAGCAATCATTGGCGTTTTGCTGTTTCCATGTGTGATGCACAATGCAGCACACATGGAAACAGCAACATTTAGGAGAAATAAAGCATTTCTCCTCGTTTCGCTTGTTTAAGACCAGGTTTTTCCTGGTCTTAAGTTTGGTGCTGCCTCCAATTCACACCACCCTTGTAAATAGAGGGCAGCGTCAAAATCAATGGCTGTTGCAGTAGAACGCCCACCACAACACCCATTGCCCTCCCCTCTCACGCTAAGTACAGCATGAATGGGTGCCTTATCTACAAGCAGGGTTAAGCCACGTTAAGTTAAGTGGCTTAACGCTGCCTTGTAAATAAGGCGAGTCCCCTATCGCCACCTCAACGTCACTAAAAGTGACGATGTGAGTGGCGATAGAAGCTTGTAAATATGCCCCTCAGTCTACCAAACAGTATCTATTCAGTCAGTCCCTTATCCCAGAGGGTAACATTTATAACACACGGAGTCACATAATGCAGATGCAGATTCTTCATTTATTGATATTCATAATGGGCATAGGTTAGCCAGCCTGTCCATGTCCATTATGAATATCAATAAATTAATAATTTGCATCTGCACTACGTGACTCTGTGTGCATAAATGTTACCCTTTGGGATAAGGGACTGACTGAATAGATACTGTTTGGTAGACTGAGTCTTGTAAAAAAAATAGGAATGATGTTAGATGATGATATAAAGCCCTCCTGGTCAATCTGTTTATGAAACATCATGTTTGTATGACGAGTCCTTGGCAGTGGGGTCATAAAGAGTTGGGCGTTTCAATTTAGTTAAGGAAAATGCACAATAATACCTGTGTGACCATGAATAGCCTACACTGCTCCGTTATTGCTGTTTGTATTATATTCTTCTAAGTTCATTGTTATATTTCCGCTTTGTAGACAGTCGGATAAAATGATTAAATGTTAAATAAGTATATATAAAGAAAATCCACTTGATGCAGATGAGGACTAAAACCTTCCTGGCCCTCAATTAATCATCTTTTATGAGCACTAAAGGGCAAAGCGCTTAGTAGATTTTCAGTGCACAGCATGCACTATATGCTAAATATTCTGTTACTAGTTGTATTTGTACTCAATTTGAAAACCTTTTTATTGGTTTATTTTCACAAGTTAACATCTTGTTATATATATTGTATATCACACAACACAAGAAGAAAGCAAATGTCTTTTTACAAACAGAGGAATGGAAAAGGTATATGTACAAAGTCTGGCAAAATTCCATGGGAAGGGTACAAGTACCGAACTAATCAGAAGTCTTAGCCCATCTATTAGGCTGAGCCTGCGACAGCACATGTGCTATATGCACTCTCACATGCGAGCTGTATTGCTTTGAGCCCACCCATTGCTTACCATTTGTTGGCTTCAGTATCACTTTTCTTTGCTGCCTCCATATTGGCCAGCACAGAGCAGGTGTTCTTTTCTGTAGAGCATGGACCAAGCACAGATTAGTGTTTGTCCGTTGCTTGCGCTGTGATTACTGTACTATTTCTGATTCTCTTCTCCCATTCCTCATTGTGCATGGTGCTTCTTTCCCCTTTGCCCATCTCTTCTCCGTGTTGTTCCCCCATCTGGTGCTCCTACCCTCCTCCTCCGCATCACCCTTGCTTTCCTGTCACTATACCCCCTCCTCCCACTGTCTGTTATTGCAGTCCCTTGTGCACTCCCTTGTGTTTCTTTTCCCATCTCCTTTGTTGCTGCTACCATCCTCCTCCCCTGCGCCACCTCTGTGTTGCTTTCCCCTCACACTTTTTTTAACGTATTACACAGCAACGCTTGCTGCTGTGTAACATGGCTTAAAAACTGGCTATACCGCGGTCAACTTTGATCACGTTATAGTGCTTTTTTTTAATGACTGCTGTGCATCACGTCTGAATACGCATTGACAAAACCAATAGATCTTGCATGCTTGTTAACATTGCAATTATCTCCCTGTGAGGAGGTTGCAAAGGTTGAAAGAAATTCAGAAAGGGGCACCAGACTTCAAATCTTTAAACACTATCACACTGTAAGTCAGATTGTCCTTTGTTTACACCACCAGCAGCTGCTAGGATAAACTAAGCATAGTAGATAGTAGTGAAGTCAGATTTAGTTATGTTATTGTCTGACATCAGTCATATCCATTTTTATCAGCTATGGAAGTATAACAAGTTGCCTGTCTTTTCAGTACTAAATTCTAGTAAAGTACAAATCTAGAAAAGGCATCTAGTATTGTCCATATTAAACTGACTCAACGAAAAGGGAGAGATAAGAGGAATATCCCAGAGGGGCTCGCCTTCCTGCTTACTTACACCATCAAAAATCAAGAGAGTCGTTCCATACTCAGTAAACTAACCCTCCGCAAGACAGAGAAAACACTGGGTTTTTCTTGTATAACCCTCACCCACCAGGGTTGCCCCTTGGTAGCATGCTTCATCATAGAGTTCCTCCCGTTCCACTTCAGAACAGTGCATGCTACAACCTATGAGTTACGCGGGAGCACTTGTTGATATGTTCTAAAGTATGAAAATAAATAGGAGTTGGAGGGATCTTATGTGGGAGTTTAAAAAAATCTGCCTGGTAGGTAGGTGGTACTTTAATCTGGCCTCCAGGCAGTATAGTTAAAACACGGGGTAGCCAAAAACAAGGTAGAAGGAGTAGGAGATAATGTCCTTCTAATGGTCTACATTTTTCAAGCCAATCCCCATGGCTTTTCTTCAGGAACAAGGACCTAACTACCATATACCACTACTACAATAGTGCTGATGCACAACTACTGCACACACTCTGTATGCTACAAGTGAACATCTTTTTAGCACCTACTTGGTATTACTGCTTGAAAATCTGTAAGCACATAATGGGAGGATTAGCTTGCCTTTCTCGGCTGAGAAAGTGGAGAGGATCTTAGCATCCACATCCCCCTTTGAAGAGACCAGTAACCCAGAGACCGTTGTAGACAATAAAGATTGGGATTAACTTGTCACTCTAAAAAGGACTCAGATCAAAACCATGTTTCATGGAATCATGATCACTGAGTACCTGTGAGTGAACTCAGTACCACAAGGACTCGTCGTGAGAAATTAACTATTCATTTTTCAGCATGACAAAGCATTTAAAAAGGACTGGTCATTGATCTTGTGGTGCTGCACGCCTGACTGGCTGATTCTTATTATTAAAACTGCACCCGGTCTATCGCAAGAACTTAAAAAAGAAATATATATCATAGAGGTCTGTTTGAAGTCCGATCAATCAACTGTTAGGAACTGAACCAGACTATGAATGAATTCCAAGCCACACTCTAACAAACAAAATTTCGGAAACTTAAAAAAGATACTAGAAATTTACACATGAGCTGGTGTATCTGTACAGAAGAGACTACGTCATCTCTGGAAGAAATTCAGGTTGCAATACAGATAGTGACTTATCAGACAATAGATCAAGCAGCTCTGATTCTAGTTCTGGCAACAGTGGTGATTATTGAGGAAAAGGGGCAACAGAAGATGAACATGGTTAGGATACAGGCAGGGGAGAGAATGGGAACCATTCAATGGTCCACTAATGTACCCAATGTCATACTACTATGGTCCACCACCACCCCAGATGCACCCACCTCAGTTTGAACAATAGGAACAGGCAAATGGCCCATACCCAGCATACAAACATAACCACCGGAGGCCTTTTTTATGGGCAGACCAAGGCAGCACGAGAGGCCAAATGAAGAGGAAGAATCCAGTCCGGTGAGCCCCCTCACAGGAACATGTTGGGATGATGACCAGGAGTATGACGAAGGATACACAACCAGGCCCGAGCAACCAACCAGCCTAGTTGTTAATCTTACTGACAAGAGCCTCTCTGACCCACAGATGCAGGTGTTGGAGAAAGGCCTTGGTTTCATACCAACAGCAACCCTGGACAAGTTTAAACTCAATTGTGAAGTCAATGAGTTTATCAGGAAAATCAAACTTAGGGCCTTTTTCGAAGGTAAACCCCAAGAAAATGACAAACAGGGTGTCACAGGACTTAGAGTAAAGTCCACATTCACTCTTCGTCAGTCCCTGTGGAGATACTGGCTTTCAAGAAGGCAGTCCTGAAGGACGTGGAGGAAATCGATCCTAGCCTTCTGGGTACCTTTCACAATACTACCAGGGAAGAAAAATCGGCTATAAAAGAGCTGGCCAATGATCCAACCATTGTGATAAAGCCAGCGGGGGAGCCATAGTCATACAGTCCACAGAGGCATATTGTAAAGAATGCCTCAGGCTCCCTATGGATGAAAGTAATTATGAACGTGTACTAACAGAACTAACTGATTTCCTTAGACTGAGAATATGTAGCATGACTGAAGAAGCCTTGCTCCATTAATGGATATCACAGAAAGAGGGAGTTTTCCTAACCAACAAAACCTCCTCCACACCCTAATTTTACGCTACCTCGTAGAACCATAAGAACTTGGAGAACCCGCCTGGGCTACCAATAGTGTCTGAAATAGGTTCAATCTTGGAACCTCTACTAGTTTCACAGATGCTTTTACTGAGGCCTTTGGTCCAGAACACAAGCACCTACCTTAAAGTCATCAAGGACATGCTACGCCTTCCAAGGTACACCATTTTTAACTGACACTCATTTTCTTATGGGCCCCGACATTAAGAGCCTTTATACAAGCCTCTCCCATACAGAAACCCTCAACATAATTGAGGAAGTCCTTTTTGAAGTGGATTGGGAGTACCAAACATCCAGAAATGTTGTAATGGAGTGTTGCAAATGGGCCTTAGCTAACAACTTCTTTGAATTTGAAGGGACCATGCCCTTGCAGAAGCACAAGACCAGCATGGGCAGCACCTTTGCGCTGAACATTGCCGGCTCGTATGACCACCATTTGAAAAAAACATAAGACCTTGAGGCCTCTGAACCCTTAACTACAGCACATAAAACTGTGGAAGAGGTACATTGATGACATTTTGCCAATATGGGAGGGCAATGAGGTGACAACTGAACATACAAAATCATTTTTGAAGTTTACTCATACCTTAAGTAACGAAGAACTGATGTTTCTCGCCTCAATATAATAGCTGATAAGGGCATCCTCAGAAAATGGCAAAAAACTGCCTACCTCTCTACGATAGCTTCCATCCATGCCACTTGAGAGAAAACCTCTGCTTTGGTCAATTTTTAAGACTGAGGAGGAACTGCTCCGACTTAAGAGATTATAAAATTCAAATGGGCTGTTTGGCAACCAAGCTGGAGGCTAGAAAGTATCCACCCAGAATATTGGCACAAGCAAGGAAATGGACACACAATAATAACAGAGAGGCCCTCCTCAGAAAACGAGAGACCCATTTGTATCACCAAGTTTAATATAGCCTTAGGTAAAGTGAGCAATATCATAAATAAGCATTGGTGTATCCTAAACAGTGGCTCCTTCAATTTCCCTAAACCCATGTTCTTTCATAAATGAGGACAAAGTCTTGTTGCAGGGATTCTGCACATATACAGAGCTATGCACAGGAAAATAGGACCTCGGTGTATAGTGGTGTACCAACCATGCACCTTAGTACCCACAATCCCAATCCGACTAGCTTTAGCGTCTCATTCGTTCTCCGTACTACAGCGAAGCTACCAATGATTAGACATGCCAGAACACGGACTCTCTCAGGAATCGCGGGAGCAAGAACACTCTTTCATTACTCACTCATACTTGTCCACAACGTGCGTAATAAGAGACACAGTATAGTTTAAAATGTTTATTTCAACTATCGTGCTCTAAGATAAAGTACACGTGCCAGTACTATCAGCATAATGCATAACAATAAAATGATAAGCATGGTTACAATTCCATAGAATACAAACGGGGACAGCATTTTATAAAGACAGTGGATATAGGGCTAAATTGCCTTCCCACCCTCCCGTGCTAGTAACTAGTTTATTATAAAAAGAAGACCTCTGGGCTTTGTCAGGCGGACCCCATACCTCAATATCTAGATGCAAGGTTTACATCATCAGACAAGCACAGCTCTTCTCCCTGGAAAGGTTTTTCTCCAAGTGCCACCAACAGGGAGATCACAATATTAAAAGCACACAAATTTCTCCAATGCAGCTGTAGTTCGTGTTGTGTCTAAGTGCGAGGGGCTGACCAGATCAGCAATAACAAGGGACGTTGTTTTTCGACCTTGTACATGGTGTGCAGATGAAACCCACAGGGAACATGAGAAAAGGTGAAAGGCAAAAAGGCAGACAGTTCTAATATAGCCGGGCACAAGCAGAATCTGGAAAAACAAAGTCACAGAGTAACGTGTGCAAAAAAGGCATCATGGCAGCCAGGCCTAAGCTAACTTAGCAATGTAGACAATGAGGCCACAATCCACACTACAGTCTTTGAGACATACTAGTACCTACACACCCCCGAACATTGCCAACAGACAGAAGACAGATACAGGGCACACTATTCCCAATCATGGGACATTATCTTGTTGCGCATGCAGTGTATGTCACCCAACGAAAGGTACAAAAACAGTATCCTTTAACAACAACTCAACATGGGAGCTCAGAAAATGTACAAATTGCAACACATAAAGAGTGATATATTTGATCACCTGCCCTTCTAATCTACACTATGCAGGTATGACCACCCGGAAGATAAAAAAGGGAATACGTGAACACAGCAGTAATAAAAGGTGTGGGTGGGCGACAACCAAAATGTTGACCCATTTTATTGAGAAACAACACACAGTGCAAGACTGCCGGTGGATGGTCCTAGAACACCTGGACGACACTGTAAATTGAGAGTGCAGACTTTAAAAAAAAATGCTGGGTGTTTAAGCTTAAGACACACACTGAGGGTCTGAAAGACAATATCCCCTCGGGCTCATTTACAACATAACCCCCACCATAACCTGTGTAACCATAACCAGAACTCCGAGTCGATGATGTGGCGAGTGCAAGGTAAGCGGTTTTTGTTTTTTACAATTTAAGTTTACCTCGTCATCGTCTGTCGACTACCCCCACCCAACCCCCCCGCCCCACCGCTCTTACCTGCACAGGCCAAGCCTGGCTTATGGGGTACTCTAGTGGGGACCTCTGTTGTTTGTCAGTGAACCTGGAGCTGCAGGAAATCCTGGAATATTGGCAGGCCTCAAGCAGAAGTGAGACAGAACTTTGCTATAGAAAGTGAATAAAGTTGTGCTCTTTGGTCACTCGCCTTCCAGTCAGTGTAAGATGTCTACTGGTGAAAAGACCTTTTGCCAGCTTTGAGATCACCCATCGCTTACTATTGGTTGGCTTTAGTATCACTCTCATTTGCTTGCTTGTGTGGTCTTTCTTTGCTCTTCTTTTGTTTGTTCATCCCTTGAACATGGATGTATTACCTATGTACTTCTACTGCTTGCTTTTCAAGCACTACTTTTATTTCTTTTCGATTCTTATGTGTTTTCCAGCAGTCCCCTTCATGTACTTCTCTCCCCCGGTGCCACTCTATGTTGCTTTCTGTTGTTTGTGTGTTTCTCCTTTGTCCCTTCCATGTTGTGCTTCACTTCCTGTACGTCTCCTTAATGTTGCTTTCCCACCCCTGTACTTCTCCCCCACCAGCTCCACGTTGCTTTCTCTCAACAGTTGTTTCTCCTCCTCACCCCTTCCCACGCCTTACTCTTGTTTCTCCCACCTGCACCCTCCTTGTTGTTTCCCTCACCCACGTACTTTGCGATGCTTCCTCCACCTTCGTCCCGTACAATGTTCCCCCACATACCCACACTCAATGTTGCTCGCCACCTACATTTAAAATAAAAACAAAAATACTTTCACACAACCTATTTATTTGTATTAACTCATTCAACTTAGTAAATAAAAAAAAATGAGCACTTCATTTGGCATGTGGGCAGGGTTGTACTTGTTATTTAAACACACGTCATTTGGAGGGCATGCATATGCCTACAAAATGATGCAGTGTATCTGCAACAAATGATGGACGGAATGCTGAATGATTCAGACATTCTCCCCCAGTCAAGAGATCTGGGTTAAATCCATTGCTCTTTTGCCCACTATGCCACCCCAGTTTGGACCCAGCCATATGCAAATCAGTCTTGACCCTGTGCCTCATGGGAACAGTCCAGATCGAACTGCCAAGCCAGATCCTCCCTGGACCGGAAACAAGCATCCTGGGACCAGTTTCAGGGTATGTCACCCTTCATCAGCCAGGCTAGCTTGAATACAAAATGATGCAGCCACTGTGTCATAGCCCCCACTTTTTGTTTTCTTAGGTCATGCTGCACAGTTTTGGGAATGCTGTGCACCATGGCTAAAAACCATTGGCAAAACCAATAGATCCCAAAGGCAAAACCCATTGTCTTCTCTGCTGCTTGTTGTAGCTGAGGCACAGGGTCAAGACTGATTTGCATATAGCTGGGTCTGAACTGCGGTGGTGAAGTGAGCTAAAGAACGATGATGGATTCAACCTAGATCTGTGACTGAGGTGAGTGTGTGAAAAGTTTCAGCGCTCTGTCCATCATCTCCTTGTGTTTGCTTTGTTCGCCCTAAAGTTGGCAGAGTATGCCCAGACGTAAGTCCCTTGGTCACTTTGCCACTGGATTCAATCTAGCCTGGCTGATGAGGGGTGTTACCCTGAAACCGGTCCCAGGATGCTTGTTTCCGGTCCAGGGAGGGCCTGGCTTGGCAGTTCGGGCTGGACTGTTCCCATGAGGCACAGGGTCAAGACTGATTTGTATATAGCTGGGTCTGAACTGGGGTGGCAAAGTGAGCTAGAGAACAATTATGGATTCAACCCAGATCTGTGACTGGGGGTGAGTGTCTGGAAAGTTTCAGCGCTCTGTCCATCATCTCCTTGTGTTTGCTTTGTTCGCCCTAAGTTGGCAGGGTATGCCCAGACGTAGGGCCCTTGCTCACTTTGCCACTGGATTCAAGCTAGCCTGGCTGATGAGGGGTGTTACCCCAAAACCGGTCCCAGGATGCTTGTTTCCGGTCCAGAGAGGACCTGGCTCGGCAGTTCGGGCTGGACTGTTCCCATGAGGTACAGGGTCAAGACTGATTTGCATATAGCTGGGCCTGAACTGGGGTGGCGAAGTGAGCTAAAGAACGATGATGGATTCAACCCAGATCTGTGACTGGGGGTGAGTGTCTGAAAAGTTTCAGCGCTCCGTCCATCATCTCCTTGTGTTTGCTTCGTAGCTGAGGTAATTCCAGTCACAGACTTGATATTGCAAAATGTTGTGTTCTGGAATGGAGCCACAACATATGCTGATTAGTGCCAGTGCTGCTCAATCTGAGATCACCTAAGGAGGCTGATAAATATTGAATAGTCTATTTCTAAAACAAATTCTTATGACGTGAGCTCTGGCACACAGTGGAAGCAGTCTCTAGCTAGGGCTAAAAATACCTTTTCACTGCCTCATTTCAGAACAAATCTCCATTGCAAGAATATTATCCCTATCTTAATATTATTGTTATTATTATTTGTATTATTAATTATTAGTATTATGATTATTATTATTAGCAGTAGTAGTATATTAACAGTAATACTGAAATAAACAAATTGTGATATGAGAAAAAAAGACGTACACATCAAATAAATAATACACTAAAATTAAGTCATTGAGAAAAGCAGTTGTGTTTTTATCTTGCTAAAATTTGTAATGCTAACTTGACCTAATATATCTGATATAAAATACTTTTAAGGCTGGGCAGTTTTTCTAACTCTGCACTCTTTCTGCATTTTCAATATTTCTGATTTGAATTCATATTCTCTGTGGATACAGATTGCTTTAAAGTTGACCTGTACCACACAAATTAACTTTCCATAAAATCATATTTCCAGTAGTTCATCTTGGTGTTCTTGAAAGCCATCCAGTGGAATTTGTTTTTGGCTAGAGAACAGATATTAGCATAGGGCGAAGCAATGTCAACTGAAGAAGCAGCAGAGCTAGCTTACAGTAGTAGTAGTTTTTAAGGACAATTTGCTGTGCAAACGTACGTCTTTTCCATTGTCAGTGAATGAGCTGCTCACCAACATACGTCTGTGCATCAGCGCAACAACCCAGCCAAAAATATATTTCCTCTAACCTGCTGGTTTCCTCAAAAAGAAGAAATGTATCTAGAAATTGGCATTCTCATATTTAACGTAGTACCACATTCTAGGTATTCTCCCTCAAATCAATGATGCAAATAGTTATGTAATAGATGACAAAGCAATCTAGTTCCAATTCTGAAATTCCAAGAGGGTTATACCTCTCTTTTGCCATTGTAGTCAGTCACACAAGCAGCCTGCAGAGCAAATGACATGTTGATTCCAGCATTTTTCCGCTAAGACCTGTTGTATGACAAGACCAAGATTATTAAAACCAGGTAACTAGGGGGGCATATCCAAACTGATGACAAATGCATTATTTAGTGATCCAGTTTTATCATTTGTATCATGCCATATGAAAATGGAGCAAATACTCTTTTTGGTAGTATCACTCCCATAAATGCAGCATAGCCTTGATTATTGAAGTAATGCAAAAAGGACATTTGCACATATCTTCGAATCATTATAATTAATTTTATTATGTTAAGTCATGACTAATTAAGAGTCACAATATGTCGCTCCTTTAGTTACTTAACCAACAATTTATTTCAAATATTTGTTTCCATTCCAATGGTGTCATCCTCTTTTGACATAGCAGTCATGTAAACAGTGCAGTTCTCTCAAACCTTAGTTGAGCAAGGAAATTCAAAGTTGGCTAGCCAGATGAAGGTTGTAGCTCTTACAGGAAGGAGTAGCTTCAGTGGTAGAAGCCTTTGATCAGATTATGGTTTGTGGCTCACCTGAAGGCTAATACAGTTGTACATCGGCTAAAAATCACTGGATCTTTTTCATCTGCATGGCTTGTACACACTTACTCTAATTCAGTTTGATCATTTTGAAGGGAAAAATGTTTGCACACTGTATACATGTTAGTTGAAATAGTTGTCAATGTGGTAAATAAAACTTAGTGAGGCATGGAGGATTTGTCTTCTGTAAATCCTGCATCTGAATGAAGAACCCCCTTTCACTTCCTCTAGTGTTTCTAGTAATACTTCACACCCTGTAGAAATGAAATTCTTGTTAATTTTGAATATGGTTTGTCGCACTACATTTTGAGGAAGCAGACAGGTCAAATAAGCAGATATATTAATGGGCCGTTATTGACTTCAACTTTTCTTCTGTTATCCATATACTCCTGACTGACTGGTCAATAAAATGTCCAAGTGCCCACTTCCTGGCTGAGTCTTTGGCATCTTCTGTGTTGTCTTACTTGTCAATATAACCTGTTGAGTTTCCTCCATCTCAGACCATGTAGTAAATCCTAAAAAGTCTATAAGCAGATTCAAATAATAGGATCATCATGCTGAATATGATGATGGTGGTGTTGATTATGTACTGAGGTGGTGACTTGGATAACTAATTGGTCAAATACACCACTAGGGGTTGCTCCAGTGTCTTCAGTATAATGCTGCTGGAGCCATCATCACACTCATTAATAAGTAATGAACAGAGCACTTCAATGATTTGTCCTATATGTTGCAATAATTCATTTCATGCACGCTCTTCATTATCCAGCTCCTATACTTAGCAATACACTGAGTGAAAAAGAGCAAACAGTAGACAGTGTATGTCTGTACTGAGGGTGCTAGGCAATGGCACAGATGTACTTCTGAAGCACAATATAACTTGCTATAGCTGAAGATTTGTCACCAGACGATGGAGTAAGCTGCTTCAGTATGAAGGTTGTTTGAAGTGTTAGTTCTGGTACCCAATAATTGGATGCATCAAGTGGAGTGAAAGGATAGCTTGGCTCATCTAAGCATTTTCCTTGCCAACTGTGTCAAACATCAAAGGTTCAAGCATTTGATTGTGTACTTTATTAGCCCACATTGCTGATCTATCATTGACAGAGCTTTGGCAGATGTCTCACCTTTCTTTTGAATGGTATACTAATTCAGCATCACAAACTTCTCAACCAGGTGTTGCAGCATATATAATATGGATTTCTAACAGGTCTGACCTTCTTGCTGGAAGCAATGAATGGGCAGTTTATTAGCTCACTGAGAATTCTTGGATTTTTAGACAAATGGATAAAAAGTGTACAAATCCTTCAACAGAAAACCAGCATGACATGGGTTGTTTTTCTGATTTTAGAAAAACCTCACATTAAGATTCATGCAACAGGCAAAACAGAGCACTCCAAAGTACCTGCCTTCTCAGATGGCATGGATGTGCATTACTGCAGTTGTCAGTAGCAACAATGTCAACCTTGAGAGCCCATGGATGAGGCCATTCTTAGGCTCTGGCTTTTAGTTCTTCCAGGATGAAGGCAACTAGCTGTGCTGCCCCCATGGATTAAATTGCATTTGTTGCATGCTGATGAATGCCTTCAAAAGCAGTTCAGGTGCTGAATGTCCTCTTGTTAAGTCTCTTGAATGTTGCCCGTGTGTGATGACAAGCACAGCTCTTCTCTGACTCACATATAGGGCCCGATTCATGCAAGGGACTTATGTGTAGTAAAGATACCAGTGCAGAGTCTTCGCACTCGTGGGGCATGCTCCGCATTCTGGGTAGAATCTCCGTACAGTGCACTGCATAGAGTGCGCTGTACGGCGATTCTGCCCTGAGCACGGATATTCCACCAAGGGTGCGGAGACGCCACATTCGTAAATGTAGCACATATAGGTCCCTTTGTGAATCGGGCCCACACTCTATAGCATGACCACTGCTCTAATGTCTGGTGGATGACGAGCATGACTGTATCTCCCATTGCTTTAACAACCATAGTTAACATTTCCCTTGCAATGGTGGCACAGCAAACGTGAAGAAATTGGTCTAACTTAAAACCTTCCATTTTGCATAAATGATATCAAAAGATTTTTAATGTCTGTCTTACCAACCAATGTAAATGGGAGTCTGTCAAGCTCGCGTTCTATAAATGGAGTTTTGGTGGCACCCTATTTCCTTGCTCAACACAATATTGTTTTGCTGTGAAAACACATTTGATTTTTATTGATGTTACAGAGCCTGTGTGGGAATGGCAAAAAGTGTGCACACTGCACTGTGTTGGTGGGTCCTGTGAATGGTTAAAAAACCCAACCCAGGAATGCATTCCTTCTTATGGTGGATACAAATTAAGAACTTGCTGTAGTGCTAAACACTTCGAATTTAAGAGGCATTTATGGAACTAAGGTGGGGTTTGTGACTGTTTTTTGATCCCTTTGTTTTTCTGTGTGTAAATCAAGCTAACAGGGATGGCCAGTACTGCTGAAGTCTAAACAGCAGTGACTTGCACTTCTTCAAAGCACGTCACTTATAACTTAAAGAACCACAGGATCATCTTCTTCACTATCCTCACTAGTAGGTGCTCTACTGGCTTTCATGCAAAAGAAACAATTGATGGACGGAATGCTGGACAATGCCAACATTCTCCCCCAGTCACAAGGATCTGGGTTAAATCCATCATTCTTTTGCTCACCACACCACCCCAGTTTGGACCCAGCCATATGCAAATCAGTCTTGACCCTGTTCCTTGTGGGAACAGTCCAGCCTGAACTGCCAAGCCAGGTCCTCCCTGGACCGGAAACAAGCATCCTAGGACCGGTTTCAGGGCATCACCCTTCTTCAGCCAGGCTAGCTTGAATCCAGTGGTGTAGTGAGCACGGGACCCACGTCTGGGCATACCCTTCCCACTTAGGGCGACAAATGCAAAAGAAACAATTGATGGACGGAATGCTGGACAATGCCAACATTCTCCCCCAGTCACAAGGATCTGGGTTAAATCCATAATTCTTTTGCTCACCACACCACCCCAGTTTGGACCCAGCCATATGCAAATCAGTCTTGACCCTGTTCCTTGTGGGAACAGTCCAGCCCGAACTGCCAAGCCAGGTCCTCCCTGGACCGGAAACAAGTATCCTAGGACTGGTTTCAGGGCATCACCCTTCTTCAGCCAGGCTAGCTTGAATCCAGTGGTGTAGTGAGCACGGGACCCACGTCTGGGCATACCCTTCCCACTTAGGGCGACAAATGCAAAAGAAACAATTGATGGACGGAATGCTGGACAATGCCAACATTCTCCCCCAGTCACAAGGATCTGGGTTAAATCCATCATTCTTTTGCTCACCACACCACCCCAGTTTGGACCCAGCCATATGCAAATCAGTCTTGACCCTGTTCCTTGTGAGAACAGTCCAGCCCGAACTGCCAAGCCAGGTCCTCCCTGGACCGGAAACAAGCATCCTAGGACCGGTTTCAGGGCATCACCCTTCTTCAGCCAGGCTAGCTTGAATCCAGTGGTGTAGTGAGCACGGGACCCACGTCTGGGCATACCCTTCCCACTTAGGGCGACAAATGCAAAAGAAATAATTGATGGACGGAATGCTGGACAATGCCAACATTCTCCCCCAGTCACAAGGATCTGGGTTAAATCCATCATTCTTTTGCTCACCACACCACCCCAGTTTGGACCCAGCCATATGCAAATCAGTCTTGACCCTGTTCCTTGTGGGAACAGTCCAGCCCGAACTGCCAAGCCAGGTCCTCCCTGGACTGGAAACAAGCATCCTAGGACCGGTTTCAGGGCATCACCCTTCTTCAGCCAGGCTAGCTTGAATCCAGTGGTGTAGTGAGCACGGGACCCACGTCTGGGCATACCCTTCCCACTTAGGGCGACAAATGCAAAAGAAACAATTGATGGACGGAATGCTGGACAATGCCAACATTCTCCCCCAGTCACAAGGATCTGGGTTAAATCCATCATTCTTTTGCTCACCACACCACCCCAGTTTGGACCCAGCCATATGCAAATCAGTCTTGACCCTGTTCCTTGTGGGAACAGTCCAGCCCGAACTGCCAAGCCAGGTCCTCCCTGGACCGGAAACAAGCATCCTAGGACCGGTTTCAGGGCATCACCCTTCTTCAGCCAGGCTAGCTTGAATCCAGTGGTGTAGTGAGCACGGGTCCCACGTCTGGGCATACCCTTCCCACTTAGGGCGACAAATGCAAAAGAAACAATTGATGGACGGAATGCTGGACAATGCCAACATTCTCCCCCAGTCACAAGGATCTGGGTTAAATCCATCATTCTTTTGCTCACCACACCACCCCAGTTTGGACCCAGCCATATGCAAATCAGTCTTGACCCTGTTCCTTGTGGGAACAGTCCAGTCCAAACTGCCAAGCAAGGTCCTCCCTGGACCGGAAACAAGCATCCTAGGACCGGTTTCAGGCCATCACCCTTCTTCAGCCAGGCTAGCTTGAATCCAGTGGTGTAGTGAGCACGGGACCCACGTCTGGGCATACCCTTCCCACTTAGGGCGACAAATGCAAAAGAAACAATTGATGGACGGAATGCTGGACAATGCCAACATTCACCCCCAGTCACAAGGATCTGGGTTTAATCCATCATTCTTTTGCTCACCACACCACCCGAGTTTGGACCCAGCCATATGCAAATCAGTCTTGACCCTGTTCCTTGTGGGAACAGTCCAGCCCGAACTGCCAAGCCAGGTTCTCCCTGGACCGGAAACAAGCATCCTAGGACCGGTTTCAGGGCATCACCCTTCTTCAGCCAGGCTAGCTTGAATCCAGTGGTGTAGTGAGCACGGGACCCACGTCTGGGCATACCCTTCCCACTTAGGGTGACAAAGGCAAAAGAAACAATTGATGGACGGAATGCTGGACAATGCCAACATTCTCCCCCAGTCACAAGGATCTGGGTTAAATCCATCATTCTTTTGCTCACCACACCACCCCAGTTTGGACCCAGCCATATGCAAATCAGTCTTGACCCTGTTCCTTGTGGGAACAGTCCAGCCCGAACTGCCAAGCCAGGTCCTCCCTGGACCGGAAACAAGCATCCTAGGACCGGTTTCAGGGCATCACCCTTCTTCATCCAGGCTAGCTTTAATCCAGTGGTGTAGTGAGCACGGGACCCACGTCTGGGCATACCCTTCCCACTTAGGGCGACAAATGCAAAAGAAACAATTGATGGACGGAATGCTGGACAATGCCAACATTCTCCCCCAGTCACAAGGATCTGGGTTAAATCCATAATTCTTTTGCTCACCACACCACCCCAGTTTGGACCCAGCCATATGCAAATCAGTCTTGACCCTGTTCCTTGTGGGAACAGTCCAGCCCGAACTGCCAAGCCAGGTCCTCCCTGGAACGGAAACAAGCATCCTAGGACCGGTTTCAGGGCATCACCCTTCTTCAGCCAGGCTAGCTTGAATCCAGTGGTGTAGTGAGCACGTGACCCACGTCTGGCTTTCATGACATTTCTTTTGTCCTGCTCTATTGGTTCATATCAACAGGGTCCTTTCCTGAGTACTGTGATCAGAGGAAAAGCTTGGCTATACCAGCTGAGGGACGAGGATTTTTTTCTTGGGAGTATATATAGTGTGTTGTACAGTTTGTACCTCCCCGGTAAAACTACTGTGCCTTTGTTGGACAACATACACATCAGGAGTGTGCCAGACTGATTCTGTGCACACCCTCAGGATATGCTGGCGTATATCCCTACTATCCTGGACACGTCTGGACTTCGGAAATGCCCTCTATCTGGGTGCCCCACAATCCACTTTGAATAAGCTTCAGGTCATTCAAAACTGCGCCGCTCGAACGCTTCTTCAGACTCCCCGTCGATCTCCTATCAGTCCTGGGCTTAGAAGCCTCCATTGGCTCCCAGTCCGGGAGAGAATCAAATTCAAGGCCCTCTGTATCACCCACAGGGCCTTCTGGAAGACAGGCCCCGCCATAAATCAACCGTTGATCACTCCCTTCCGGCCGACTAGACAGCTTAGGTCATCCTCCTCTCTTCTTGCCAAAGTACCCAGGATAAAAAGAACTAGATGTGGTGGCCGCTCGTTTTCGTACAACGCGACCAAACTATGGAATGCTCTCCCCCCGCATCTGCGATCGGAGTCTAAAATACTCTCATTCCGTAAGTTCCTCAAGACCTTTCTGTTTCAATAAACCCGGACAGCCCCAAGTGTCTTTCATGCCCGTATTGTCCGCAGCGCTAGGACGCCTAAGGGTAGCTATCGCGCTCAACAAATTGTCATTCATTCATTCATTCATTCACTATCCCACAGTGCACCATTTTCCCCCCTAACCTTTCTGGGTAACAAATGTGTGTGCAACCTCAGAACATGACAATGCTGATCCTCCAAGGAAATCGTGGGAACAGATCTAGAACCCTTTTGTTTGGACTCTCATGCATACCCAAAGAAATACACATGAAATACTCAGCAAGGCATTTCAATATTTATTGAAGCAGTGTGATTCTTGTGTAAATAATGTGCAATTCGATAATCAATAGAATGGAACAGATTAGTGTAATTAGCATTACAAGAATAGTGAAAAAGATGAAGATTTCCACCATTGTGCTAAGACAGTGAATATATGCAGCCATATAAGTACTGTGTATAGTGTAATCCTACCTAGCACTCCCTAACCTAGTCTTGGCCTATGGTGGGTGATCTGCCAAATCCCTGCCAGGGTGGTCGAACTCCCCATTACCTGCAGGTAAGTGTCATCAGGCTGTCCATCATGGTGTAGTGCTGGACATCCCTCGTGTTAGTTATCAGGAATCATCTTAGCTGGAACATCAGCATGTAGTGCCCTTGGAGTGTCAGCTGAGTGCTCCTTTCCCCCAACAAGTAAGTGATTCTGTATATGTAATAAACAGACCCATGTGGCCATATCACAACCCCTGTCAGGCTGCCATTGTTGAATCTAGTTGGATAGCGACTTAACTTAGTGAACAATAACAATGATGACATTT
This sequence comes from Calotriton arnoldi, assembly GCA_963921515.1. Lineage (NCBI taxonomy): Eukaryota > Metazoa > Chordata > Amphibia > Caudata > Salamandridae > Calotriton > Calotriton arnoldi. Next base: position 993,760 of record CAWUFW010006346.1, read on the forward strand.
GTGCAGTGTACTTTATAACTTGTACTAAATATTCACGATGTCGTGATAGTGTGCCCATGAAGTAGAAAAACACGAATGGGAGCCTTTCCTTCACAAAACTCTTGCGGTCGATTTGACGAAAGCTTGTTACATTTTCTGTGCATCTGCCCGGCTGTTAACTCTTAAAAGGCAGAAATTACTCTACCCTGTTTTCCGGGCACTCAATATACAATCATGCCGTTTTGCAGTGCTGACATTACTAAACAGCAAATACATTCAGCTTTCCTGCAGGGCCGCCAAGTTCCTTCTACAAGTGAAGACTTTACTTCCATTTACTTCCATCAACTCGGCCAACCCGGAAAGACAATAGCAGTCCCAGGGCACCTTGAAGTGAGGACCTTGACTACTGCCGTTGAACTGCGCGTCAATTCCCTATTATTGCTATCCTCGTCTTCAAAATTCACAGAGCACTTGATGGACTATCGCTTCTTTTAGACTACCGTATTTTTGTAAAGTAATGACATTTTAATAATAAATTAATTCTTCTAACATGTAAATGTTTTCTTTATTTTATGGAAATTGCAATGATTTTAATTATTCTGCAAAAATAAATCTTACTTACTTACGAAGTAGAAATGTCAGCAATGCTGATTCAGAGACTGTTATTCTGCATTGCCACGCACGCAAATGAATGTCAAAAGTCATTGTGTGCAAAAGAGAAGGCAACTTAAGAAACATGAGCGTGTAAACAGTGGTGTTTCTTATCAGGCCTATCCTGACCACATGACAACCACTCCTTGGACGTGAGTCTATAAAAGCTATCCCTAGACAAATTCTTAAGTATTAACCCTGGGTGTAAAATCCGCTCCGCTTGCGGAGTTTGCAGATTTTTGGCAACTCCGCGTTCCCCGTAGAACGCGGGGTTACCAAAAACTCCGCGCTCCGCAAGGGAGGCTTTTTTTTGTGTTCACGCGCTCGAAATGCGTTTTTGCTTGCGCTGGAGCGATTTACCGGGATGCCTGCGTTCGCCGACGAGATTTCCCATCCGTTCGTGAGCGACACAAGATTTGGTAGCCGGCCGCACGGTCCCGTGAGAGTGTGCGATCGCGAACACGTCATTCGGCTCGCCATCGGACTTCTGGCGGAAGTTTTGTGAAGATCGCGATCCCGAACACGCAGAATTTGCAATCTGGAGAAGAATCTCTCTCGAGCAGCATCAAAACCTTCCTCGAAATGATGATTTGGATTTTTAAAAAACTCCTCAAATTGACATTTGGCTGTACTTTTTTGTGCAAGGAGTCCTTTTTCATTTTTTTGTAGAGGAAGGAAGTGCCCCAGAGTCTCCAACTTCCTGTTCCTGTCCAGCAGGCTCCTCCCAGTGCTTTGTCCATCTCCTGTTCACTTTTCATTTGGATTTGGAGCTGAAAGGATCACTCTTTGTGTCTGCTGCATCATATATCATTGGATTTGAGGACTTTTGGATTTGAGATTTCACAAGTAAGTTGGAAAATTGGTGTTGTTTATTTGATTGGGGCATTGCACCTACATTTTTTTGTACTTTTCATCATTTTTTAAAAATGCATTGTGGTGGGTGGCCTGTAGTTTCAGTAGAGGCCTAGTTGTTTCTTTGTATGTAATTGTTCTACTAGTTTCCTTTTATAAAGGAAACATGTTGCAAAGTTCACAACATTTTCTCCAACTTTTGAAATCTTAATCAATTTTGCAATATTTATTTAATTCACTAGCCCAGTAGTCTGCCAACAGACATTTCAGCCAGTAGGCCCAGAGCTACTCATGGGTGCATGAACCAACTGTTACTGTGGTGTCTGTTTAATTTAAACATCATTTAGGGCATGGATGGCATTGGATTGAAATGCAACATGTGTTTTTTTTGGTATTTAACTTTTTTTATGTGTGTTAAATAAATGCCTTTGTTGGATGTGTGTGGTTTTACTTGCAAACCTTTTTTTGCCCTTTGGATTTTCGATTTTGGCATTGTTGCATTAAAGCTGTGTTGTTTAGCATGCCTCCTTCCTCTGTCTGGCCAGTGTGTGAGTGTGTTTGTAATAGTGCGCCAGCATTTGCCTTGGCTGAGCCTCCCCGTGTGGCCAGGGGCCATTTTGTAAAGTCTGTGTCCATATAGTCCTGCTTGAGTTCATTGTTTTCCAGGCCTCCTGCTTGTTGTTGTTGTGAGTGACCATGTGGCTGGTGGCCATTTTGTGGTGGTGGTAGTGCTTTTGCCATAGACCTGCATGTCTTCTTTCCTTTGTTCCTCTTGGCTTGTTGCTTCTTGTTGTTGCCTGCCTGGCCATGTGGCTGGCAGCCATTTTGTGAAGGCATCCAGTGTGCTTTTGTCATAGGCCTGCATTGTCTGTCTTCCCTTTCTTGTTGTTGTGGCCTGCCTGGTCATGTGGCTGGCAGCCATTTTGTGAAGGCAACCAGTGTGCTTTTGCCATAGGACTGCATTGTCTGTCTTCACTTTCTTGTTATTGTGGCCTGCCTGGCCATGTGGCTGGTGGCCATTTTGTGAAGGCAGCCAGTGTGCTTTTGCCATAGGCCTGCATTGTCGGTCTTCCCTTTCTTGTTGTTGTGGCCTGCCCATGTGGCTGGCGGCCATTTTGTGATGGGGCAGCGTGTGTGCTTCTGCATTAGGCCTGCAAGCCTTCTTTGTGGTGGCCATGCCTTCTTGTTGGTTGTTGTTTTGCATGCAATGTTCTTTCATCTTTTATCCAGCAAAAAATGTAGCACAGTTCACTACATTTTCTAATAAAATTGCAATATTATTGATTTGAATTGATTGATTCACTATGTGGCCTCTTCTGCCAATGGGTTTTCCAACCTATAGGCCCAGAGATACTCATGGGTGCATGAAACAACTGTTTCTGTGGCATCTGTTGAATTTAAACATCATTTAGGGCATGGATGGCATTGGATTGAAATGCAAAATGTGTTTTTTGGGGGTTTTTCACTTTTTTCATGTGTGTTAAATAAATGTCTTTGTTGGATGTGTGTGGTTGTTGTGTAACTTGCAAACCTTTTTTAGCACTGTGGAGTTTCATTTTTTGGCATTGTTGTATTGAAGCTGTGTTGTTTAGCATGCCTCCTTTGTCTGGACAGTGTGTACGTGTTTTTGTAATAGTGTGTGGGCCAGCATTTACCTTGGCTGAGCCTCCCCATGTGGCCAGGGGCCATTTTGTAAAGTCTGTGTCCATATAGGCCTGCTTGAGTTCATTGTTTTCCAGGCCTCCTGCTTGTGGTTGTTGTGAGTGACCATGTGGCTGGTGGCCATTTTTTGGTGGTAGTTTGTGTAATTTTGCCATAGGCCTGCATGTCTTTCCTTTGTTCCTCTTGGCGTATTGCTTCCATCCATTGTCAGCTGCAGCTCCCTTAATGCTACATCCCACGTGATGCACAATGGCAAACCGGATCCGTTACATTTGTATTTTTGTTCTTCTTCTTTCTTATCCTTCCTGAGTGTACTGTACAATACACTACAGTACACCAACCATGAAAGCCCTTGTTGTTGTCAAAGTCTCACAAATGGCTACACTGTATTGTTATGTTTTTTTAATAACTGAGGTAATAAATGTAATAATATTAATAACACTAACAAGTGTAACCAACCACACACTAAGTTAAATATATTATATTTGTTTGTTTCTACTAGTAGTAATTAAACCACAACAATAAATACCACATTTCACTGATGTTATTCTTGCTTCTTTGCTTTTAGGTGCACTAAAGAGGAGGGGACAACATCACCCATTGTACTGCCAGACAGAAGTCCTGCTGCGCACGACGTTACGTGACGTGACATGTAACCACAGACATCTCTTCAACTTGTGCCACTGCATGCTGCTGACATCCTCAAGATGGCCCCAAAGAAAGGTACCAGGTCCAGTGCCAAGAAAGTTGCCAGTGAGAAGAAGGCACTGCCACTTACCAAGACCGGTATGTCACCCGAGACCTTTTTTGGGAAACCAAAAATTGCTCCTGCAGCAGTAGTTTCAGGGGAGCAAGCTGGGAGCAGCACCCCCACATCAGTGGACCCACCCCCCCAATGTAGGCCCAAGCCCATGTCGGTCACAGATGCAGCCAGTCTAATCACGACAAGGCCGACGAGCAGTGATGTTGAAATTGACTTATCGTTATCGCAAAGTAGTACCCAATCAATGCAGGGAACTGAGATAAGTGGGCAACAACAGCCGCAACCACCCCCAACAGTAGTTGTTCCTCCATAAGTAGGGGCAGTTCAGGAGATTGAGCTTCCTGCAGAGGAAGAAGAAGAGCAAGCCACTCTTTCAGAAGATCCATTGACTTCCAGATCCCCAGCAAGGAAAAGAAGCGTTAGTCCATCAACTTCTTCTGCAAGCCCCCCTTCTGATGATCTAGACACCACTTGGATCCCACCACCTCAGTCTGAGAGTGAGAAACGCCACGAGACAAGGCTAGGGAAAAGGAAGGTTCCAGAAAGCCTTAGAGTTATGGAGATAGATGTAGAAGAGGAGGACGATGACGAGCCAGTCATCATGGACATTAGTACCGCCCCTGTGGAGACCCACATTACCCCATCCCAAATTGCTGTGAGGGATGTGGCAGGGATACCACCAACACAGATCATACCACCAACACCACCTCCAGCTTCCATATTTCACCGTCAGCCACGTACATCCACCACAAGTACCACCACTGTAGAAGTAGATACTGCAGAGAGTCAAACTTCACGCCCACCTACCAGTGCATCCTGCATTGCAAGTGGCATCAGCAGCAGCGCCAGGAAGTTTGGGGCTTATTTTCGGTTAGCAGGAGGAGGTGAACATTGCTATATGCTCCATTTGTGGACAAGGTGTTAGCCGGGTTAAGCTGGGTACAAACTATGGTACTGGAGTCCAAACAACCCATCTGAAAAAACATCACTTGATCCAGTGGGAGGCGCACCTTAGCGGCCAAAAAACTGCACCAATTGCTCTTGGTGGGGATGAAGAAGTAGAAGATACAATCTTGGTGGAAGGTGAACAAGCGGGAGACATTTTCTCTGGTACACAAAGTAGCCCTGTCCCCAGCAGTTCAGTGGTACCGCCCACATCCTCATCAGCAACATCTCAGTGGCACAAGAGTAAGAGTCAGGCTGAGACACCAAGGGGTCCCAGGCAAGAGAGTACCACAATGAAATAACGTGTGGCGTTGAGCCTAACATCTGTTGTCAAGAAGTCACCTGCATCAGTGGCACCAGAAAAGAAAAAAATCCAGCCTACCATTCTCAGCATGTTTAGGTCGGAGGGGCAGTACGAACGCAACCACCCAATGGCACGTTTGTACAATGCGAAGCTGGCTAAAATGTTAGCGCTGGACCTCCTCCATTTTTCTATTGTGGAAGGGGTGGCTTTTCTTGAATTTGTGACAGCCATCTGCCCAAAATGGAAGGTTCCCATCCGGTCCTATTTCGCCAGAGTTGCTGTTCCAGCACTACATCACGACGTGCTGGAATTGCTTGGACAACCTTTGCAGCAGAGTGCTGTTCACACTATCCACCTGACAACAGACATGTGGATCAGTTACCAAGCCACTGATTACATGTGCATCACTGCACACTGGATCTCTTTTTTGGGGGTTAGACAAAAGATATCTGCAGCAGGTATTGTTGACACTTCTGAGATTTTTAATCCCACTCGGAAACATGCAACTGTAGCCATGTTCGCCTTGAAGAAATCTCATACTACTGCAAACATTTTGGAAGACTTTGGCAGCAATGTCTTTCAATGGCTGTACCCAAGAGGGCTTAACATTGGTTTTGTTGCCACTGACAATGGCAGTAATATAGTTAAGGCCATGCACGATGGTGCATGGCCTGTCGCTTAGAACAAGAACGGATGGGAATTAGAGGCCTGCTACTCCAGACCACAGCAAGTACTGCAGTGCAGCCGGCGTCAAGTTCAACTTCAGAGCCTGAGGGCAGTGCGGTTGGCTCACAGCAGTCAAAACCAACAACAACACCAAAAACAACATCAACAACAACAAGAACAGGAGCATCAGCCCCACCAAAATCGGCACAGGAATGGTTTCTACAGCAAGGGCTTGTTAGGTCCAGTGCTGAGGCAAAGGCAAAAGAGGCTGAGCAAAGCGGAGCACCCCTGAGCATTGAGCGGATGGTCCAGGCCTATCTGGATGACCCAACATAAGTCTACATTGATCAAAACCCATTGGTGTATTGGTATGGGAAAAGGTACCAATGGCCAGTGCTCAGTAGGCTGGCGATAAACTATCTCGCTTGCCCTGTCGCAAGTGTCTCTGCTGAGCGTGTTTTCAGTGCTGCTGGTGCCGTTATGACAGTGAGAAGGACCAGTCTCTTGCCCAAAATGTGGAGAGGTTAACCATGATCAAAATAAATCAGCACTTTATACCACCGGATGACACCATACCTGAAGTAGCACAGCAGGAAGATGATGATGGCAACTTAGGTCATGGGAAAAGTGTGTTAGATGACCTACTTCTGGGTGAACCACCAGAGTTTGAGGACGAGCTCTACTTCCCTGACAACTAGGCTTTCGAGTTTCGACTTGTTACTTTCTTTTTTGCTTATTTACTTTTATTATTTTTGTGTGTCTCTGTCTTTCTGGTTCGAATCACAACAAATCCATCACCACCGTCTTACTCTTTTATTTCCGGATTGGAGTTGCAACTGTGTGCAGTCAGTGAAGAAGTAAGTCCACTCTTCCGAGTCCTGCTGCAGTCCACTCCTGACTCGCCTCAAATCCATTTCCCTCAAACCAGACATTGGATGGAGAACAGTACAAGAAATGTGTGCCTGCCTCGTCGAGTCCCTCCAAAGAACCTGACTATATCTATCCTCCTTGCCTAGCCGAGAGGGACTGCCCCTTAAGAACAGGTAAATGATGGCATGCATTGGATGCTGACTCTGAGTGATAGGTGTTTGTGTTGTTGTTGTGCATGAAGTCTACTAGTATAATCTACACAGTAAGAATTGACTCAAGTGACAAGTCAATGATTCCCTTCTTGTTGTTTAATAACAAAATTGTACTACTGCAGACCGATCCATTGCATTTTTGATTCTGGAATCTGGACTCACTTGGTACACTACAGAGTTGGACACCATGATGACCATACTATACTATCAGTCAATCAGTAGGATCGGAGATGTTTGATGGAATAATTCGGGGTGTTTCATAAAGTGGCCTAAAAGGTAAATAAGTCAACAACAACCACACCAGACATACATGTCTGTGTAGTGGTGGAGGCGAGTGTAGTGGTATGACTGACAGTGGTGCATTGATTTAGTTACTTAATTTGGAAAATGCTCTGTTGCTGTATATGTGTGCCAAGTGCTGTCTGGCTCAAAATATAAGCTAAGTGGAGGTTGGGTGGGTGCCGCAGGCCTGCTCTGTCCTGTTGTTGTTGTAGGTTAATGCTGGAAACAGAGTAGACATGATTTAGCCATGCCGCCTCTGAAAGTGTTCTTGGTGCACTCCTTCTCCTCAATTTATGCATTTTAACTTTACTTTTCTCCTTGATTTTTCAATATCCCTTTTTTTTTCCATCTACAGTTGTTACTAGCCGGCCTTTACCCTGTGCTATACTGGGAAAAACAATTCACACTTACCTTACCAATCCGCATCCGCCAGGCAGGCAGTCGCACCCAAGATTGACGGACGGAGCGTCCATGGAAGGAAGGACCAAGAGGAATGCCGAGATGCAACTCCCAATTTGACCATAACATAGTAACTTATAGTATCATCATCTTTTAATTTGATTCATTTTTTTCTTTTCAATCATTACGACTGTGTGTGTTGTTGTTTATTATGTTTGCTTATATATTTGACCCCTACAGCTATTTTTTAATTTTCTTTGCAAGCTTTAAAAGGAAGCCCGGTACAACAGAACATAAAATGTATGTAATTTGGGTCTCTCTGGGGGCAGACAGGCAAGGCAATTGCATAATAATAATAATTAATAATATACTGCTGCCATGTACTACTAGCCTAGTACTACTCATCATTAACCATCATCATCATGCATGCATTTCCTTTTTCTCCCTTAACAGATTTATGATGGTCATCTGCCAATATTGCTTGTTGTCCCTGTGTAGTTTTTGTCTTTGTCAAACCTTTCCCTCAAATACCCCTTCCCAACCATTCATCAAACCCCAACCCTCTTCCCCCGGGCTGTGTGATTTATATTGAGGTGTGACTAAATTAAATTTACACCAATAATTGATCACACACTTGCTGGGGCAGATTTGGTAAAAGCAACACTAACTCAAAGGCAGGGCGAGGATCTTCTTCTGCTTGCCCACCCATGCTCAGTATTTGCGAGTAAATTTTGTTTCCAGAGGAACATAATCCATCATAATTATAATTGCCAGCATCGGTTCATCATCCTTCCAGAACTAAAGGTTACTCTTGTCCACTTCAAAGGTCGAGTCAACTTCAGTTTGTAACTTGTACTAGGCTATCCCAGCCACCATTATGTTTTATTTTAGTTTAGCATTGCTTCAAGTTATCATTCATCATCATGGTTTCTTGTTTGCCAGTCTTCATGTGTACTGTACTTTTACTACTCGTTACCGAGTCTCCCTCAGGCGACTAACTGTCTCATTTTCTTTTTTTGCAAATGCTACTGTCACTGTCAGTGTCTACTACTAATACCACCACCACCATGGCATCTTGGGAAACCAAACCATCATCACCATGCAGCCATCACTTTGCCTAAGTATGAATAAACATCAATCACAGGTAAGAGAAGAAGTTTGGGGGAGGCATAATTAATTAATATAGAAATTAATTCATTAATTCACACACCCACACCCTTCCATGTCCAGTTGCAGACTGCCTGGACTAGAAGCAGAGACTGACAGTACTAGTAGGACAAGTCACAAGTGAGGGTACCGCATCTATCTGGTGGTGTTACACTATCGCAGATTATTATTTCAATCAAAAACTGGCTGCGGCCCTGCAGCAGCAAAGGAAACCATGTGAAGTAAAAGAGTAACCCCCCACAAAACATTTACATCATATGTAAAGTAAGTATAAATAATTTATTACCCTAACAAAATAAACTATTGGAAAAACCCACAACACCTGACCCACCCCTCTCCCTAACCCCAACTAATGTCCAAAGATAGTCCACTCCAAAAGTCCATTGTCTATATAAACCCCAACTTTTCCCCAATGCCCCACCACCCACCCAAAAAAATTAAAAAAGAGGCAAGGCGACGGAGTTCTAGCAGCGGGCTCGCAGTCACCGGTTAATCGCCAGGACCTCCTTTACCCGCTCCTTTAGGCGCGCCACCCGGAGGTGCATGCGGCGCTTGAATGCTCTACAATTGCATCCACAGGGGGGGCAGCAGTGTTGAATGAAGATAAAGTGCGGCGGGCGGCTTCCAGACCGCGGCGCCATACCACTAGGGGGGCCTGGCTGGGGCCCGGGGCAGTGGAGGAGGCTGCAGCTGCTGCCGTCTCCTCCTTCTCCTCCGCCAGAGCCACCAGCCGCCGATATTCTCTGCAGATGGCCTCCAGCTTCCGGCGCTGGGCCATGGCTGCTAACTCCTTCCTGTTTGTTTGGGAAAGAGTAGCTATATAAAGAAAGAAAAAAAAGACAATTGTAACCAATACTCTGAGCAAAACTGTAGCACAAAATTCATTATAGACATAGTGGCACAGTAGCACTAGCAAGCACAGTACATAACATTTGTGGTATCCTCCCACTTCCTCGGCCTCTAACATTTGTGGGAGTTTCAGGCATTACTACTACTAGGCACTATGGAGTAGACAAGTCTTTCTCTTTCTCTCTTGTTTAGCTAAATTAACCTTGTAGGCAATTAGGCATGCCAGCTCAGTCAGCTTGCGCCCTAGACAGACATACTCGTGTTGCAGATGCACGTTATTATATTTACTACTGTCTGCAGGTGGGGCAGCTGTAGTCTCCAACTACACAAATATCTTATTTTTCTATTATGGCCATACTCTGTTACATCAATGGCAACTGCTCAATTTCACTTTCACCCTGACTACTACAACAAGGCAGATGATATCTGATCCAAATGATCATTGATTATATATGAGACGACGGCAGCCGATAGGCCACCCATGGCAGGCTGATGCAGTAAAAAATGACATAGGTAGGGACTAGGGAGTGGGCCTCGGAGTTGGAGGGAGGAACTTTATAATGGTGGGTGGGTATGGGTACATATATACACAATATATATGCTGTGCTTGCAAACTACTGTGAGTCAAGGGAGTATTCTGAAATACAACCTTGAATCAAAAACCTTGAAAAAAACAGTCCTTGTTTCTCTTAACAGCGATTTTTCCATTTTTCATTGCATTGCTCTTCTAGCATTATATTTTTTAATTCGAATCTCTTATTCTATTCTCCTTGGCTTTGCTACTCTGCCATGGTTTATTTTTCTTTTACATTGTCTTCATCCAGTGACAGTCTCCACCTATGCTATGATGATTGTACCATCCAGGCATCCATCCATTTAAAGTAAACATGGCTATCATTCTTCTTAAATAATCTCTCAACAAATCTTTCATCAACAACATACATTTGTAATTTGTTTTTTAACCACCACCCATGCGTCCTTCCTTGCTTGCCTTTAAGTTTGAGCCATGAAACCCCTCTGGAGGATTCTTCCTATCACCCATACAGTTTCACCCAGCCAGGCAGGCAGCCTTTCTTTCACCTTCCACCCATCCTTCAACCGCCCATGCATCCGATTCCTATCAGCCACCTATGCATCCCACGCATCCTTCTCTGCCAGTCATATATATAATATTACATGTCGCCCGTCCTTCCTCCTTCCATCCTTCTTATGACTCTTAGTCTTCTTCATAAAACTTTCCCAGCTGAGTTGGAGTCAGATAGAAGAGGCCATTAGTTACTGAACTCCCGCCGCTAATGCTATTGCTAATGCTAAGTAAAGGGTGTCTTCTTCAACAGTTGTTCACAACAACTTAGTCTCTCTCAACAGTACAGTACAGTACACCCTTGCAACGACTGTGTAACTATTGTTAATAAGTAAGGAATATAAGTACAACTTACCACCGCCCGCCACTGCTGCTGGCTCACCCACCTCTGCAAAGCTGCCGCATTTGCTCCCTCCATGCTGGCATCGCCTGCCCTGCCGCTGGCCCCGGCACTGGTGGTTGGTATGCCAAGAAAAAACATTACACATTTTTTAGATGCCATATACGCATCCCCCTATTTATTTATTTTCACTAGCAAGATTGAGAAAATACAATACATACATACTTATACCACATACATCACTACAAATCAGGTACTAGAATAGACTAGACAGTAGTATGTCCTATCCTATCAAAAATAGTAAAATATCTGGTTGGGCATTTTGTTGGTGGCAATTGTTGAAAAGCCTCTTAAGATTAAGAAGAGGACAACTCAAAGGACTGGACTCAGTGGCTAGAGCTATTGGTGAATCTGAGTTTTAAAACTTTTTAAAAATAAAGAGTGGCCAACTGGGCAAGCTACAGACAGACTAATAGGAGTACAGAGTCAGAGGCAGTTAGATTGTTGTAAAAAAAAAACAGACACTAGAAAAAATATAACTTAGTAGGTAGGTAATGCAGGGATAACAAGAATTTAGAAACAGATAGAGCGAAGAAGATTTGGTAAAAAAAGAATTAGGAAACGGAAATAATAGTTTGGAAAAAATAAGGTGCATTAAAAGTTAGGGAAATATAATTATTAATATTAACAACAGGAGGACTTACTGGGGCCAGCAGCAGAGCCCTCGGTAGAGGAGCGATCCTGGCCCTGGGAGGCATCTCCAGCTCCGAGTCCTGCCTCAGACGATCCTGTCGTCTTCTTGCCCCTGGATGCTGATCATGTAAGATATAATAAAGAGACAAAAATTGATTGGTGTGAAACAAATAAAATATTTAAAAAAACATTTTTGGACAGGAAACAACAATTGCAATAAAATTGACCTATCTAATCTGATAGACTAGTAGTAACATCGCAGACTGTCTAGTTATTATTTATTAATCCAGTGTTCCATTCTGATTCCAGAATCCTAAACCTGTAAGTAAGTACCACCTAGCCTAGCCCGCCTATTCCAGAGACATTGGAAATGAATTCAATTGCCAAAATATATTTGCTTCTTCTAAGTTTTTCAATCTCATTCAAAATCAAATCATCAATGAATCAACCCCCTTTGACGGGCCAATTGTTCACTAAGTCTGAATTTCCATTTATTTTAGTCCTCAAAAATGCATAGATGGACGCATGCATATTGCATACACCACTTGTTGGTTGGCTGCTGCTGATGAGTTGCTATATTGCTCATTCACTAACAAACTACAAAAGGTTCTACTAAGGACTGGAGTCAGCAGCACGTGACGTGACAGAGGGCGCATCACACGGAACGCTGAAAAATTACCAACTGATACTAAGTAACTAAACTACCTACCAATCCACAACTATCTTAGTGACAGGACAAAGAAAAGGACTGGAGTCTCTCTAGCATTACCTAACTTAAGTTCTCTAAACTCTCTTACATAATCAGCCCAAGCGAGCGCAAAGTTGCAAACAAGTAAGATTAGTAGCGCCGAGCACCTGTCTAGTGTCTAGAAGAATGACAATCACATAATATAAGATTTTTAAACGTAACTTACCTGCATGTAAGCAGCAGCATTCTTGCTATTTGGGAAGAAATTAATATTCGCAATAACACAGAACAGAACACACAATACTACTATAATTAGCTACTCACCAAGCCCCACGATCTCAACACCTAGCAGGTCCAGTAGGTCCTGCTCCTGGTCCAAGATGTCTGACCACCGGTGAGTCAGCTGGTTATGGGTGCGCCGGACCACAGTGCAGCAAAACACTGCTCCGCGCACCCTCGCCCACTGGCGGTGACGCTCCTGGGTAGCGTAGCCATAGTCGGGCCTGCCGCCTGCTGCCAAGGTTAAGAGGAGGTGGCGCTGAACAAAAAAAACAAGGGCGGCCACCTCCACCTCAGAGAAAAGGGCCCGGGCCTGCACCCCTTGTGTGCGCCGTCTGCCGCAAGGAAGGCGGCGCTTGGTTGCAGGCGCAGCAGTAGACTTGTCCTTCCACTTCTTACTGCTAGAGGTAGTAGTAGCCTTAGCCATGGTTCTGGGTGGGTGGGGCGGAAAAGAAAATGTAGGAGTAAAAAATAAAGTCAGGAGAAGAAGTAGGAAAGTAAAAAAGCAAGTAATATAAAACAGTAGAGAAAAACGCAGTAAAAGTAGAAATAAAACGCAAAATATACACTTAGGGAGAGAGAGGGATAGATAATAAATAAAAAAGATCAGAAAAACAGTGTAAAAAACAAAGGATTGAAAGGATTAGAGAGGGATGAAAAACAGGCCCCAGAACCATGCAAAGAGTAGGAAAACAAGATGGCCGCGCCCACTGGCGACCGCGTGGTGAAGTTTGCGCGATATTTCCCCCCGAACACGCAATCCGCGTTTGCCGAACATCAAAAACATCTCGCAAACATGCGGAACAAGCAACTCTGCATGCTCTCGTAACTCCGTGGAGCGTTGCAGAGTTTTTTGTCGCTTCACGTAGGCTCGTGTAGCTCCGCGCGCTCCACCCGGGCTTATAAAATATAAGGGTCAGTAACTATAAAAACCCCTACTAAAATCTACATACACATCACGATTCTTTAATAGCAAAGAGCATAGAGAAAGCCATTTAAAAATTGTTCAAATATAAAAGCTGTATTAAAACAAATTTAAAAAGCAGTTTTGCATTAAAAGAAAGCCTAATTAAAATGTATCCCACGACTCGAAACTGGCAGATTATTTATGTGTTCCGAGTGGTAGATGAAACATTGCTTTTCTCAGCAACCACATCCAATGTTCCCAGAGGCACCCATCAGATCAGATCCATAGAGCAAACATGTTCCCATCCATCCCCTTCAGCAGCCGCTGAAGGAGGAGCAGCCTGTGCAGTATCCGAAGAAGCTGTGCAAATATACAGATTATCAGGAGCAGAAGCATCACAGGCGGGCTCTTAGAATGCATTCAGAAGAAATGGCAAGTACAAGGGTCAAAAGTACAAGTGGCCCATTTTAGGGCTCACCAGTAGGTCAATGACCGATGACTGAACCAGTTGCATTCCTAGGCATATGTCCAGGGCACACTTGAAAGTGCACAGAAGACAGCTGAATACGGGCTGCACACAGTGTAGCCACACAGGCCAAAAGAACAAGAATCAGTGTTCATTTAGTTCCTGAAGCAAGGATGCGCAAAAACACTGTATCATGCATTCACGACACAGGAGCACATGTGGAAGTGCCTGTTCTATTTGGCCACCGGATGGGACATCCATTGCGGAGCAGAAAAGGTAAAATCAAAGTCCCGACAGTTAGGAACAGGACCAGTGGAAGACCCCCTAAAATGCTTCCGAGAACAGAGTGCATGAATGATGGAATTGCTCCAAAGACTATCTGGAAGGTGCTAACCAAGCCAGGGCCTATTTTCTCAAAAGGGTGTGCCACTCCCATGGTACTAGGCATGTTAAAAATGTGGTGCCAAGTTCCCCAAAAATGAACTGGAAGATCAAATGTCTCTTTGGCAGATGTTAAGGCCCCATCTTTCTGGAACAATAAGGCTGTCAGTCTGCTCAAAGCAGCAAAGTGCATAGTTGAAAGCTTTATTAAAGGCCAAAGCATCGCCCCCCTAACTGTGCGGGCAGGTGTAAACAGTCCTTGTGTGCAAAAGGTCATGACTGCAGGAACCGTCACCGGATAGGTGATGCCCGGTTTCATTCCGCAGCATCTCTGATCGTTCAGCATCAAATAACTCCAGTTTGAGAGCAATCTGAAAGCTGGACATATCAGAGAAGCTGGATAATCCTTCAGATAGCGGGACAAATTTGCCATGCATGCATTACTTGCACTATGAAACGAAACCTCCCTAGAAACCAAGTAATGTCCAAACGTTTTCTCACAGTCAGTCCCACTAAGAAAAACTTCAGTCTCCCTACTCCTACAGTAATATCTAAATGGAATGATACATATCTCATTCACATAGCGCTTTGTATCTGCCTACCTGATATTATTGTAAACAGTATTGGAAGTGAAATGTCGAAATTGTCCGAGAATAAACCAGTGGATTACCCAAACCGCAGAAGGTATTTCTGCAAGAATGAATGGCAACTTCTCCAACTTCTCTATGTGTAACATAGTGTATGTCACATACTTTCTAGCCATGATGGTTTGCTGTTTTGTGAAATTGTAAGGTAAAAACAGGCTAGTGGCATTAAGGTGTCGCCATAGTACGCGACCGGCACAAAGTGTCTGGAGAGTCCAGCTCAGTAACATTATTGATAAAAGCTGTGACTGCCCATGCTGTAAAGAGGACATGTCATGCTGGATGATGTATATGGCAGATGACATAATGTTACCCAGAGAGTATATCCTAGTGGACAATGTATTCACATCATTATCAACTACTGCTAGAGCCGTTTCTAAATTTGCCTCAATTTCTCGCAGTCTCTCAGCAGCCTCCTGCTGGGTAACCTTCCAAACTTCATTGTATATTGTATGCAAGAAGCGCTTTAGGCGTGGTTTTCAAGGACCTCATTAAAAGTCCTGTAGTACCATGTCATCAGGAAGAAGGGACAAGTGTTGTTTGATCTGTGACAATGTTGAGGCTTTAGCCAATCATGGCACAACTTCCCAACACTAAGTTGTTTCCACCCCCAAGTGTTGTGTCTGAGCATAACGTGGGTCAGGCCTGCTGATTTCAAACCCTTTGGTGTCACCCAGGAAATGTGCATGACATCCATTAGTATTTAACGGCCACACTAACCATCCCCTTGATTGGTCCCTGAGGAATTGTATGAACTGTTGCAGAGCATGGAGTTTAAAGTTTCCACCGTGCATTTTGTGAACTTTTGCCAGTTTGCAAAACATGCAAATGTGAGAATGATTGGTGTATTTACATTTTTTATCTTAGACAAGCCAAGACATGATGTTTGCTACCCAGTTTTGTTCAGGAAGATAAGTTGATGTGGTGTCTGGCATGCTCTATATAATGCCTTGTTTCCCTGAACCTACCAATATTTTGTTCCCCAAACTAATTTTAAATCAACAGGGTCCCTCCAAAAGTTAAACCCTTATGTGGACAACTGGAAAAGAAAAGATTCAGAGTATATTAGCTTTGTATTAGTGAGCATATTTTTCTATGCTAATGATTGTGTGAGCCTGTACTAATAAGACAGTGGGTTGGCTGTATTGCGACCAGAGAAATATGCAAACTTCTGTGCAAACTTTTGTGAGCTACCCTGTGGCGGTATAGGGCAGTGTTCCCATTGTAAGTAATTAAATACTGCACATGGAGTACTTGCTTTATGCAAGAAGTGGCCACCATAATATTGAAAACAGAACATTTCGTCATAATTAGTCATACCATCATACATTTCTTCACCGTTAAAAGCTGTTGAATACTCTAGATCTTCTAGCATTTCATGCACTGTATCTGGGGGATAGTGTCCATTCAGAAACAAGAAAAAGACTGCCACAAAACCAATCCAAAGGATGAGGAAAAGGAATGAAATTGTAATCCACATGTACAGCCATGGAGGAACAAAGAATGTCTTCTTCAGCCAAAAGTAGAATACACGCAGTCTACCTCCGAGAGGTGGAGGTGGTGGTGGCTCTGATGAATCTGATGATAAGTCATCGAAGTCAATAAAACAGGCAGAGGCTGCTCGATCTATTTTTGGCAGCTCTGTAGGCTGTGTAGAACTTGGAGTTGACTCGAATTGTGGTACATTGACATAGGCACCATCCGTGTTGGGTTTCTGAATAGAAATCTGTGATTATTTGCAAGTCCTTTGTATAGTAGTTGTTGATGTAGCAGGTAGAAGGGATACTTCATTATTTGCTATGCCCAGGCGGGGAGTAGAAGCTTCATTGCTGATCAAAGCTTCCAATGGAACTTCCTGCATAGTAGTAAGAAGAGACAGGTAACTACTCATTGTTTACTGTGTAGAACCGGGCACATGAAGCAGTTTGATGAGATCTATTGACACAAACCTCTTGTTTTTCCAATCAGCAAGGGGCGGTAAAAGTAAAGTTCTGGTACCTTAAACAGCCAGGACAAGCACTCTGTAAGATGGCCCAAATTCTTTCTCGTCCACTATTTTCTCCCGGACCAATTAGTTCACCAGTCTTAGGGAGCCAACCAGGAGTTGCTGGTGCTTGCTTCACTTCCCCAGTGATGGGGTGTTTTACTTGGATATTGCTCTGTGTATCCCGGAAGTTAATTAGTTCCTGTAAAACAGCCAAATGTTCATTGATGTCAAAGGGTGTTTCTGCTGCCACTGTGCTGGGACTGTCAAGGTCAGGTACCTACATCTTAATCAGGGGTGGGCGGAGTTGGCGGAGTTGCACTATGCGGAATTCAGCGGAGTTGCATAAAACTCTGTGGAATTCCGTGGAGTTCTGCTCCGCCCTTACTTCGACACCCTGGAGCCAGTACAGTGTCTAACACACATGACTGGTTCAGACTGCCATGGTAAGGCTAAATAAAGCAAGAATTGGCATTGTATGTACCACAGAGGACCACCTACCTTGCAGTTCTAAAGGATCTGGTTGCAGTACTTGCCTCCTCTCGGCTGTCCACTTGCAGAGGCATCAGCCGTCTACGGGCATATTCAGCACCATGCATTGCAGCGCCCTTCAGGCATCACGGCGACGCCAGAACCGAGCGCACCAGTGAGGCTGTATATCGTCCTCAGGCGGCCGGTAACAGATCGTTACCTTCATTGTGCTCACTCAGGCGACACCTCCGTGATCACCCCCTCGGCTCTGGAATTAGCGACATTTGCTGCTTCAACCGACACCGGGAGTGCAGCAGGGTCAGTCAGACCGTCAGACCGGGCCAATCATCAGGCTCCACGAACCTGATGAGCTGAACTGGCCTGCTGGCATTGTAGGCACTGTTGTGATGCAAATTTGTGTGACTCACAATTAGTGGGAGGATGAGGGGGTGGGGTTAATGCTAACACATGATACTTCCTGCCAGTTTCACACTCACCTGCCATTCTTGGGGTGAACTCTCCATATATGTGGCTCCCTTGCAGAGCATATCATATGGATCTGGTGCATTCAAATTCACATCTCTCACTCTCTCTCATGCAGGTAGGCTCTGAAGAAGCCGGACTTGTCTATCTGTCACTTCCTGCCAGATCCGCATTTCAGTGTGCTGGAAAATAAACAGAGCAGAAAGACGGTACGGGTGGGTGGCGGGGGAGTTTTTTTGCTGAACTTTGCATGGAGCTGGCAAAACTGCAAAAACTCCAATGGAGGAGCAGAGTTTGGCGCCCACCCTTAATCTTAACCCCAAACAGGATCCGTAGGGAGTCCAACCACCCAGGGATTTTCTAGCCAGATTGTCGTGGGCTGTCTGGACCCAGATAGGTGATGGACCTAACTGCTACCTGAGCCTAATACCCTCACTGTTAAAGACTGCTTTAAGTCTTAGTTCTTCCTTTCTATTACTGTGTTTCCCTTAGGGTGGTAGGGGGAGGAGTACTGCACAGTCACACCCAATTTTCCCATGGTGTCTTTGTAACCCTTAGAAGAGAATGCTAGACCCTGGTCCGAATGGAATGTGCCAAATGCGTAAGTCCTGATGAAGACTTGCACATCTTTGATAACAGTTAGGGCATCAGTCGATTGCTATGGCCAAACCCATAGGGATCTAGAGTAGGAATCCAATGCAACCAAGATGTATTAGTAAGCCCCATCTGATTGTAAGGGGCCACACTGGTCCACATAAATATAAGTGAGTGGCTTGTTTGATATTTATAGTGGTGTCTGTGGTGGGCACGCTAGGGTGAAACCCTTCATCTGCTGGCAAATGTTACATTTAAGGTCAAAGTCCCTAGCCTGTTTTTAAAGACTTGGCAACCAATAGCATTCATGCTATAGTGAATATTGTAGCTGCCACCTCTGTGTGTGCAGCTGCTAGTCCCTCTTATGCAGCTAGGAGCAAACCTAATCTACGAATTTGGTAGTACTCTATCCCCCACTATAGGGATATGAGCAACTGGTATGTTTTGAGCACTTAAGTGGTGGGAGTATTTTGCTGGAAAAACTTTGAGCAAGTGGGAGTCATCACATACAGTGTTGACAGCCATCATAATGTCTCTATCTATCCTTATACTGGAATGTGTAATCAAAGCGACAGCAGCAGTTTGCCATGTTGCTTTTGCGGCTACATCAGCCATAGAATACCCTGCAACGTGTATTTCTACATGCTGATGACTGAAGGTGTGAATCACATGAGTCCCTGGAATGGAATGGAATGGAATGGAATGGAAGGACATTTATAAAGCGCATGGCTACCCGGGAGCGTCCCAGCGCTAAGAACCGACACGGGAGGGGGCGGAAAGCTAAGGAAACAAAAAAGTCTTCAGTTGTTTACGGAAGGCCAGATGATTGGGAATAGTGCGGAGGTGTAGTGGCAGGGAGTTCCAGAGTTTGGCGGCATTGAGGGAAAAGAGCCGTCCGCCGCTTCTGGCCTTCTTGATCCTGGGGACCTCGGCCAGTCGCAATTCGTCTGTCCGAAGTTTCCTATTTGCTTTGTAGGGGCGGATCATGGCTGAATTAATGGGGGGACCTCTCCCTTGCATTGATTTCTGTGTTATGCACAAGGCCTTGAATCTGATGCGTTCCTGCACTGGGAGCCAATGGAGGGAGCGTAGTGCTGGTTTTGCTGATTGTCTATTAGAGGATCCCGTCAGAAGTCTGGCTGCGCTGTTTTGAACCGACTGTAATTTGGAAACTACTGAGGAGGGGGAGCCCAGATATAGTGCATTCCCGTAGTCCAGCCTAGAGAGTATAAGGGATTGGACCAGTACCTTTTTTGCTAAGGGGGGGAGGAGAGGGAGGACTTTGCGGGCCATTCTGAGCAGGCCGAAGCAGATCGCTGCTGTCTTCCTGGCCTGTGTCCTGAAGTTCAGGTCCTGGTCCAACCAGATGCCCAGGCTCTTGATCTCCGTCTTAGGAGCCAGAGGTGGACCCATGCCGGCTGGCCACATGGAACTGAACTTAAAACTGAGGGGGTTGCCCAGTATCATTATCTCAGTTTTCCGCCATTAAGCTTAAGCTGGGACGCGTCCATCCAGTTCGAGATGTCCTCTAGACAAGTATAGAGATCATTGGTTTTATGGTCCGCTTGGTTGAGTGCGACCACCAATTGCGTATCATCGGCATAGGTCACCATACGGATTCCCGAGGGAGCTACAATGCCTGCCAAAGGGGCCATATATACATTGAAAAGGGTTGGACTAAGCGATGAGCCCTGAGGGACCACGCTCGTCAGAGGGGTGGGTTCAGATGCGGTGTTCTCCTCAAAAACCTGAAAGGTTCTACCCTCCAGAAAGGAGCGCAGCCATTGGAGTACAGTGCCTGTTACTCCTATACTCCTCAGACGGTGTATTAGGATCTTATGCTTCACCGTATCAAATGCTGCTCTTAGGTCAAGGAGAATGATGGCTGTGGAGCCTCCTGAGTCTAGAATTGTTCTGCTTTCCTCCACCACTGCTAATAGGGCCGTTTCGGTGCTCTGACACGGCCGGAACCCTGTTTGAGAGGAGTGGAGCAGGTTGTGGGTTTCGAGGAATCCTGAGAGGGTTTGATTAACGTATTTCTCCGCCACTTTACCTATTCCCAGCAGAAGAGAGATAGGGCGGTAGTTGCCCAGAGCTGCCGGGTCTAGGTTAGGTTTCTTAAGTAGGGCTTTAACCATGGCCCTTTTCCAGTTAGTAGGGACCATTCCTGTGAATAGTGATGCGCTGATCAGGTCCGTCAAGTTAGGGGCTATTGTTGCAGCTACCTGTTTCAAGATATTAAGCGGTGCCGGATCTCTTGGTGATCCGCTCTTGACAGAGGACAACAAGGTAAGAAGAGTTTCCTGGGGCAGGGGAGGGAAGGTCTCTAGAATGTGTTCAGGGGGTCGGGTCGGGATTGGTCTGAGTTTCAATTTCGTCATCCTTCTGAGGCAGGGATTCCAAGATATGTTGAACCTTAGTGGTAAAAAAGTTTGCCAGTTTGTTGCACCGTAGGCCGGAGGGGTCCGGTGCTATTCGTGGAGCGGGGGCTTTCAGTAGTTTTTAATAATAATAAACGTTTCTCTAGGCGAATTGGCGGCTGATAAAATCTTGCCCTCGTAATAAGAGGCCTGGGCCTTTTTTGTTTCTGCTTTGTAAACACGGATAGCTGCCCTGTATTCCAATTTTTTTAAGGGAAGGACTTCTTTCCTCCACTGTCTTTCTTTAATCTTGCATTACTGTTTTAAGGTGCGCAGTTCGGAGGAGAACCAGGGAGAATTGTGAGACCCGCCGGTCTTTTTTATCCTGGTCTTTGGGAAGACCGAGTCGAGTGACTCCTCTATCCAATTAGAGAAGTCTTCGTTGGCTTTGACTGGGCAAGGATTTGGTCTGGGTTTGGTGCTTTCCAGTTCCTGGGTCCACTTCTCTAAGGGGAACTTGGCCCAGGAGCGGCCTTGGGTCCATGTTGATTGAATAGTGGGTTTAGTGATCTGAGGGGACCAGGAGAGGGCGACCAAATGGTGGTCTGACCATGGAAGAGGGGTAAGATCTGTCCCTTTAAGGTCCTCTAGACTAGAGAACACCGGGTCAAGAAGGTGACCTTTCACATGAGTGGCATGCAGGATTTTTTGAGACAATTGGAGAGCCATGAGGTCTCTTGCCAGCTCAACTGTGTTTGCAGCTTGTGTGTCATCAAAATGGAGATTAAAATCTCCAAGGAGAGTGAAATTAGCCGCTGAGCTTGCCAGGTTGGCAGCTGCCTCCATCAATGATTTGTTGAAGGATCCTATCGCTCCAGGGGGACGATAGATGAGGATGCCTGTAAATGATAAGAGTGGCGTAAGTTCTATGTTGAAGTGGGCATTCTCACAGTCTGCGACTGGGTTCCCAAGCAGACGGCAGGTGAATTGTTCCTTATGGATAATAGCAATCCCACCCACTCTGCCTGTTGTACGATCTACCGTTTGCATCACGAAACCATGAGGTAGTGCTTGTACAATGTCTGGTTCGGAGCTGGCGTTAAGCCAGGTTTCCGTGAGAAACAGCACATCTGGGTCTGAGTCTTTAAGGAGCATCCAGATCTCTGTAATATGTTTAGGGAGGGATCTGCAGTTTAATAGGAGAATTCTGAACTGGTCGTTGGATGTTGTGGGTCCTGAGCTATTAGAGGAAAATTTATGCCTGCAATGAGGACATCTTTCGGGAACATTTTCCGGAGAGATGGAGTGGGTGCAAGTAATCTCGAGGGCACCGTTAAGCTGTTTGAGCTGGGTGCTGGAGTAATGGTACTGATTTGGGGGAAAAGATGCAGGGGTTCTGGCCCCTGGGCCCGGTCGGGCGCAGACGGGCTTGCCAGGGGCGCACCCGGAGCGTGCGTCCGCTGCGCGCGTCCGCTGCGCGGTCGCGTCATCATGCGCCTTTATAGCAGTAAAAACGATGCCGGGCCCAGCAACTAGACTGCTGACCCGGCGATCAAGAATGCGGAAATGAAAGTGCCCCTATGAGCCCCAGAGCATTGAACACATCTCAGCCCCCACAGTAAGTTAAACAGATAAAACAATTTAAAAATAGCGGTAAAAGAGCTTGTTTAAAAATCATTGACCTGCAGACTCACTCTATGTGCCTGAGTGATCTGCCGCCGGTCTGTGTCAGCCCCAAATCGGACGCGTCATCACGCGCCTTTATAGCAGTAAAAACGACGCCAGGCCCAGCAACTAGACTGCTGACCCGGCGATCAAGAATGCGGAAATGAAAGTGCCCCTATGAGCCCCAGAGCATTGAACACAGCTCTGCCCCCACAGTAAGTTAAACAGATAAAACAATTTTAAAATAGCGGTAAAAGAGCTTGTTTAAAAATCATTGACCTGCAGACTCACTCTATGTGACTGAGTGATCTGCCTCCGGCCCGTGTCAGCCCCAAGTATTCTTTCAGCTTATCCACCTGTCCCAAAGTGTTTTGTGATTTATGGTGTACCCTTTGGGAACTCTAAATCCATTCTGGCTCCAGTAGTGTAGATACTCACTGTAAGACTGGACACGACAATATGAACAATATGAATCACACACTATGAGTGTGGGAAATCCAGGATCCATATTCTCAAGTGCCAGAATTAGAGCTCTGAGTTCTGCCAGCTGCACTGTGCAATCACCTAGTGACTGCGTGTAGGTCTTTTCAGGTTGGAATTCACTATCCTGAATTGTACCCTTAACGGCTGCCCATGCAGCTGAGTATCGCTGTTTTGTCCTTACGGAGGCTGTGCAGAACCGTCAGTATAGATGATGTCATTATACTGATCAAGAGGCATGACTTTATTAGGCAGATGGTATTCATTTTTGTACTGCAGGTATGCTTGTGTTTGTAGTGTAGAGTCAAATCTGTTGTCTACATCTGACGCAGTGAGATAGTGGGCCCACTGTATTCATCTTGCATGTAATGCTTTAGTGTTGGGAATGCTGGATTTCATGACAGCCTCTAAGGCTAGTACTGGAGTCACAACAATTATACGTTTCTCCTGAGCCTATGCTCTCTTTCTCACCACA
The DNA here is from genome assembly GCA_963921515.1 of Calotriton arnoldi. Classification (NCBI taxonomy): domain Eukaryota; kingdom Metazoa; phylum Chordata; class Amphibia; order Caudata; family Salamandridae; genus Calotriton; species Calotriton arnoldi. The sequence continues at coordinate 1,017,355 of CAWUFW010006346.1, forward strand.
GCAGTCTGTACCCCCGTCAGAATCTTTTCTGTTGGTGCAAAACGCATCTCAGCATTGGTGTAAAAATGTGATTTATATGCAATTAATACAGTGTCTCCTTCATTGAATGTAATGTAGGTATATCCTGATGCACCCTCAAATATACGGATAACCAGGTTTGTGGTGTAGACATGAGTGTGTAAATTTTGAAGCTAGCATGCCAGCTTGTACTGACGTAAAATCTGTGTGTGTTCAGTTATCCAATGTGCACTTGAAAAGTCTGGAATAAGCAAGTCGTAGAATGGTTTAACTCATTCTGGATATTCTGGAATGTAAGTTCTGCCAACATTTAGGAATCCCAATATGGATTGAAGTTTCTTCGTTGTGTTTGGTGGTTGCAAAAGTGCACACTTCTCTAAGAAGTGCATCGCAAAGCTTTTGCCTTCACTTGACAGTTTCATTTTCCAGAAACAGGACATTGAGGTGGGCAATTTTTAATTTTTTGAAGTTGAATTTGGAGCCCATGTGTGCAAATGCCAGAACTATGCGATCTACTCTTCTCAAGTGTTTAGAAAGGTCATCATCTGTCATATAAATGCCATCAACATAGGATAATGCTTGGTTGTCAAATTATTGCAGAAGTTCAGTGACCCATGCTGAGAACAGACCGGGGCTATTCTTATACCCCAGGGGTAAAGGACAGAACTGTTTTTGGAACTGAGCACGCTAAATGTGGTCAAGTACCTGCTTTCAGGCACCATACTTTGGCAGAAAAATTCATTTGCGATATCTAGTGTTGTTATGTATTTTTTACACACTATGTTGTTCATTAGTGCTGCGATGTACGTATTTTGTACTGCAAATGTACATGTAGCTGTGTTTAGATGTCTGTATTGTAATACTAGACAACATGAATGGTCTGGTTTCATGACTTGAAACAAGGGATTATTCATAGGAGAGGTGTAACTTTCTATGACACCTTGGTATTCAAGTTGTGTGAGAATCTCTTCAACTTGTGTTTTAGCCTAATTTTTAATGGGTTTTTAGACCTGGCCCTTTTTGCAGGTTTATCCCCAAGCTTTTAGCATTTTGTCTCCTATTTCTCTGACCCTGTTTTTGTTGACTATAGGATTCTGGGCACTTTACCACTGCTGATCAGTGCTAAATTGCATATGCTCTCTGTGTAAATTGTAGTTATGATTGGTTATCCATGATTGGCATATTTGATTTACTGGTAAATCTCTAGTAAAGTGCACGTTGTGTGCCAGGGCCTGTAAGTCAAAAACTACTAATGGGCTTGCAGCACTGGTTGTGCCACCCACATAAGTAGCCCCATAAATGTGTCTCACACTTGCCACTGCAGTGTCTGCATGCACAGTTGTATACTGCCATGTTGACCTGACAAGTGCACCCACTTGCCAGGCCCAAATCTTCTCTTTTCTTACATGTAAGGCAACACAAAGAGAGGCACAAGGTACCCCACTGGGCAGGGTGCAGTTTATGTGAAAGGTAGGACATGTACCTGTGTGTGTGTGTGTGTGTGTGTGTGTGTGTGTGTGTGTGTGTGTGTGTGACATGTCCTGATAGTGAAATACTGTGTATTTACTTTTTCACTATTGAAAGGCTGTTTGTCCCATAGGCTATCATTGGAGCTGCACTGTATTTTACATGTGTAACTTTCAATTGGGACAAGATAGAGAAATTGAGTTTAGGCTCTCTGAACTCAGGATTTAATAGCACACCTTTTGGTAAAGGTGTTTTTTAAATTGTGCTTTTGAAAATGCCACTTTTAGATAGCGGGCATTTTCTTGCTTTACTATTCTGTGTGCCTCTAACTGTTTGTGTATTCAGCATCTGGTTTTGGAGTGACAGGAGCTGGGGATGTGCATTCACTCTAGACAGTCACAAGGGGGGGTTGAGGTGTGTCCTGCCTTGCCTGGGTGACTCATGCCTGGGCTGAATAGACCTGGTCTGCATTTAGAGTGGTGGGAGTTTCGCTAGCACCCTAATAGGCAGTGTCTCCTTTGCACAATTCTGTCTCCACTCCCTATGGTCATGCTGGACTAGGGAGTACAAGTCTTTTCAGTGTGAGGGGGATTGGCCTGCAGTTTCTGCTTTTGTCTATGGTGGAGGAAAAGGACTGACTCTTTTTCCCTGCTATGGTATCCTGCTTCAAAGAAAAGATCCTTGCTGGATCTCAAGTAACCTGCCTAGGAGGAGAGCTGTAGAAGCTGTGTGAGGAGCGCTGCCCCTGACTTGTGGGGGGAGGACAGCCTGCAGTGGTTGCTCTTGCCTGGGGCAGGAGAAAGGACTGGACTGGTCTTTCCCCAAATTCCCCAACAGTGCGTGGTGAGTGCTGTATTCATCATCTTGAAAAGAAGTAAGCATGTGTTGAGCGCTCTATTTGGGGCTACAGGGCGTGGAGAGTGCTTTGTTATCAGGAGATCCCCAAGCAATGTCTGCAACTACGCAGGCCGATTGCTGGGCCAATCCCCCCTTCACCTAAGGCGAGCAGCAACTGAGGTGCCACCCCCGTGCCATGCTGTGAGGTCTCCAACCTTGAGGAAACAAAAGTGCGGCTGCTCCCCAGCTGAGCAAGCGCAGCAGGAACACCAACCGTTGCCTAGCAATCCTTCTCAACAGCGTGTATGCCTAGGTCCCAGGAGCGGCCCGTATTCACCCAGCACGTCCACCTGGCTCGCCTTCAAGATTCCGAAGACTGGAGGGACCTGCTGAGTAGGCGTTGCAAAGATGCGTGCCTCGGGACTGGTGGAGTCCCCTGGGGTGGTTGTGAAAAACAGAGGCTGGTTTGCAGCTGCACCGCGTGAATGTGGGCAGCTGCCTGCTTCCTCACTTCGGCATGAGAGACCTAGCGAGGTCACCTGCGGTGCCCTGAGGCAGGTAATTGTTCCCAAGCACACAGCAGATGGTCGCCTTTGATAAGCGACATTCCGGGTAAGTCCTCAACGGAGACATCCAGTGAGAAGTGGCCAGGGGGGACCTTCTAGCTTGGAGCAAACTGCCTCACAGGAGCCCTGGTGCGCCGGGCTCCAAGGTTCATAGGGAGTCCCTTGCCATACTTTGGGCTCTCCCTGACCGATTAAGTGTTCATGTGCCTATGGGGGCTACTGTGGCCGATGTGCCCATAGTGATATTGCCTTTATTAGGGTGCTGATGATGACCCTGGATGGTTTATGTAGTGTCATTCACTGCCAACTGCATTTGAAGCCCTAATGTCATAACGTATGTTGTTTTACACCTGGCAATGATAGGATAACAAGTATCCTGTTCAGAAAATGCACAATATGTACAGTCATGGTGAGAGGTGGTGTTCTGCATAATGTTTCATGATGTTTTATATCATGTGCAATGTATGATATTTACCTTTTTGAACTACCTATGATGTTATGGCCATTGCCATGGGGCAAAGTGATTTATGACCTATGTATTATTATGACAATTGCCTAGTGGCAAAGCAAATTATGTGATTGTGGTCTATGTGTTTTATCTACAAGATATGAAATATTTGTATATAACCTTGTGTGGAGTCCCTTTTTTGGTGCATGTTGTGCGTCACTGGTTTGTGTGTGTGTGTGTTGCACAAACACTTTACACATTGCCTCTGCGATAAGCCTGACTGCTCGTGCCAAGCTACCAAGGGGGTGAGCAGGTGTTATCCTGGGTGTGTAGCTCTCTTACTCTGAATAGAGTGGTGAGTTCTGCCTGGCTTAAATGCATACCCTAGCCAACCACAAATCCCCTTTCTAACATGGGGTATTGTTTTTGAGATTGTGAGGTCGACTCCACTGTTATTACATGAACCATCATCCCACCCCACATGGTTACTGTATAACGCAGGAGCCAATGCTAACGCCCACTCCTTGGCGTATGAATATTTAACTGATTCTGGGATGAGGTCAGAAAAAGCAGGTAAAATTATCATCTCTCTCTCGGGGCAATCCATCATGAATTCAGGTGGCCAATTCTTTTTAGTCAAGAGACTATCATAGCCAAACGACATGTTCTCCCAAAAGAGAACATTAATGTCTCTTGATATGTGTACCTCCTATTGGAGTTTCATTTCATATAAACAATGTGGGACGCTTACCCTTGTATCTGGTATTCCACCTGGATATAGTCATTCAACGCTACTGCCACCAGAGAATCCATCAGGCTACATCGAACTATCATGACTGCTGCTGTATTGTACAGCACGCTCATAGCCCACCCTCCATTCAGAAGCAGCGTCCTCAATATCCGTGGCATGCTTGATTTTAAGTCCTGCTATCGTCTTTATTTTGAATTGGGGATTTGACTGTTTTAGTTTGTCTTCCTTTTTCATTATGTAGTCAGAAGAGCGCTGTGAGTCCTTCTTTGGTTTCACGTACTCCTCTGTACTGCCATTTGACCATCCACCTCTCTACGATCATTTTTTAGATGTATGCTGAAAGGAACAGGATGAAAGTATATCAGTATCCTGATACCTGTCAAGTGCCTTAATATTATCACGGTTATGCAAATTATGGCGCTTTTCAGTGGCCTCCTGTTGAGGAGATCAGCCCTGTGACTTAGTCTTTTCTTTATGTTTCTTATTATTCCACTTCTTCTTAGAAGAATCGGGTGCTTGGTTTGAGTTATCTTTTAAAGAATTACTCTTATCCTTTGTGTTATCCTTTAAAGAATTACTCTTAATTTGTAGTTTTGAAGGTCTGGCTCCCAAATTATCTCTACGTATGGATGCAATGGTTTATTCAATAATTTTCGGTAACTCTCGCTCTTGTGCATGCAGAGTTAAGTTAGTGAGTTGTTGGCATACCACCAATGCTGCTGCTTCCCCCTTAATGCTACTCAACATAATGTTGGATAAGGTGGCAAAATTGGCCATCAGTTCCATCCCCAAATCAAGGGCAGAGGCTGCCCCGTACTCATTCTGAATCGGTTTAAGCACTTCTGGAAGAACAGATGAGGGTGTACCATGAGTATTGGTACATAGTGCAGCAAAGACTGTGACCCAAGTGGCACAGTCCTCCACAGGGTGAGCCATCCCCACCGGCAAGCATATTGTATGATATCTGTGTTTTTTTGGGGTCCTGTATGGGGAAATACTGCTTCAAGCTGACTTATTTTTGAGCAATCCAGAATGGAATCCCCTCACATCTGGTGGGAATTTTATCCATAACAGCATTGATAGTCTTTGGACTAATGCTAGGTGTGGCCAATTGTGGTTGTGCAGCTTGAGCAGTCCTTGCAGGATTTACTGTCATTGTTTGCATGATGAACTGTGCCAACTTCAATATATTCTGACTAGACTATTATATTGTCTGCGCAATTGTGATGCTGTCATATTAGCTATATTTGGATGTGGTGTGTAACCGGCTAAGACTGGCCATGTTGCTACCTTATTGCTAAGGGGACCTAGTCTAACTTCTATAGAGTGTGGTAGTGCTCCTTCAAACCGATTTCGATGTTCTTGGTATGTTAATGGAATTTCTAAAGCTTTCTAAGCTGTATAATTATTTGGAATGCCAGTTGCAGTGTAAGTGTGAAAGAATTGTGAGCGGTCGTTTGCTGGTGGAAATGTAACCCATAAATAGAATACCTCTATTCTAAATGCTTTGTGTTCCTCACCACCAATGTAACTTCACCACCTGCAAGTGTGAAATCATGTTGTAGCAGCTTCTGAGTAACTGCATGTCTGCAGTTCTCAGGTATGTTTAATGCTGCTGGTTCAGCCATAAGACTATGGGCCCGATTCCGATCTCGTTCGGTAGGCCTCCAGATGGGTTCCAGAATGAGCAAATCCGATTCGGAGCCTATGTTTCCGACCGAATCATCCCCTGTTCTGAACGACCAAGTGCGATGTGAAGATCTCGTCCGCGTCTACCGAATCATTTCCGAACCCGATCCTGGCAGTCCGAGTCTTTTGCAGCCAAATCGTGCCATGCAATGAAGCCACCTTTCGAACGAGCAAGTACGATGCACGATTCTGACATCCATTTCGACTCGGTTTTACTGAGACGAAACAGCTGTGGGAATCGGACTTCAGGGGGCTGTAGCAGGCTCCCCTTCACCCGGGGCCATCCGAATCGGGCCCATGGGTCCCCCCTTTCCATGCATACACGCTTTTCCCCACCCACCCCTTTTTGTAATGGGAGCCTGTGTATGCGTTCGGTACACAGGCTCCCATAGAGTTCAATGGGAGTTCGAGCGAACCAAGTCCGTCACTGTACGGATGCATCGGAATTGGTTGCATGGACTCCCCGGGAGCGATTCACTTGAAACCTCTCCTGAACCGAGTCGTTCGGAGCGCTTTCCTAACAAGATCGGAATTGGGCCCTATCTTGTAATTCAGAAAGGGTAACCCAATGGGGGGTTCCTTTGAAAGGTTCAAGTTTGAACAACCTACAGCCAATACATAGGGTTAAATTACTCAGCCGAGGAGAATTTTTCTCTAACACCAAGGACATCTCTTGTTAAGAAGTGAGTAAGGGGCCTTTGGGTATACAAAAAAAACTACTTAGGCTATCCACTAAATAAGAGCCCAATCTATAATGTTGGCAGTGCCATGTAGTTTGGTTTGTATCTCCCTGGTAAAACTCTGAGGAGCTTATTTACAAGGCCCTTGCCCCACCGGTGCGTCACTTTTTGTGATGCACCAAGGACGCATTTTGTTGCCCTATATTTACAAGGACACGAAAAGCCACCCTGCCTGGCTTTTCCTGCCCTTGTAAATACAGCCCCTTTACATGCAGTACTTTGCATGGAAGGGGTGTTCCATGAGTGTTGCTGTGGGTGTTCCCACGCAACACCCATGAAACCTGATACATTCCCAGATATACGAGAAATCATAAAGCTGGGAATGTGTGTGAACGCTACGCATCCCCAGGGGTACGCCTCCCCAGGGGAGGTGTAAGAAGGGCAACGAGGAGAAATGTTTTCATTTCTCCTTTTTTTTCTCCTCTTTCTATGTGTGCTGCATTCTGCAGGACACATAAAATGAGGGAATCGCCTCTTCTGATTGTTTATGTGCAGGAAGGTGTCCCTTCCAGCACATAAACAATCATTACAAAAAATGATGTTTTGCAACTTCTATGTGTGCTGCATTAAACAGCACACATAGAAGTTTCAAAACACCTTTTCAGATTGTTTATGTGCAGGAAGGGACACCTTTCTGCACATAAACAATCATTCCCCTCACCGCAGGCACCCTTGCACTATGGTGCAAGGGTGCTTGCATCAGCGCATGGCAGCTAATTGTGCGCCAACACTGGGGAGAGCAAAGGGATCCATCATAGCTTTGTAGATATGACGCATCCCTGTGCTTTGGAATTAACGCAGCGCAGCGCAGCCAAATGGATTGCGGCGCCACGCTGCGTTAATTCTTTGTAAATAAGTCCCTGAGTTTGTTGGACAACATAAACGTCAGAAATGTGCCACACTGATTCCATGCACACCCTCAAGATATATCCCTGCTATCCCACAGTGCACTATTTGCACCCCTAACCTTGCAGGGCAACAAATGTGTGTGCAACCTCAGAAAATGAAAACCCTGATCCCTCAAGGAAATCGTGGTAACAGATCTAGAACCCATTCGTTTGGCTCTCATGAATGCATAAAGAAATACTCAGCAACGAATTTCAACATTTATTTAAGCATTGTGATTCTTGTATAAAATATGAGTGTTGCGATAATCAATAGAATGATACAGATTAGTGTAATTAGCATTACAAGAATAGTGAAAAAGATTAACATTTCCACCATTGAGCTAAGACAGTGAATATAGGCAGCCATATAAGTACTGTGTATAGTGTACTCCTACCTAGTGCTCCCTAACCTAGTCTTGGCCTAGGGAGGGTGATCTGCCAAATCCCTGCCAGGATGGTCTAACTCCCCATTACCTGCGGATAAGTGTCATCGTGCTGTCCCTCTTGATGTAGAGCTATACATCCCTCCAGTTGGTAATCAGGAATCAGCTCGACTGTGATTCGGGCATGCAGTGACCTTGCAGTGTCAGATGAATGCTCCTCTCCCACAACATGGAAGTGGTCCTGTGTGTATATATAATAAAGAGCACCCATGTGGCCATGTCACAAACCCTGTCAGGCTGCAATTGTTTTTTCTAGTTGGATAGTGTCGTTGCCTACCAAACAGTAACAATGATGACATTTACACAGTGAACTTTATCCCTTGTACTAAATGTTCAAAGTGTTGTGATATTGTGCCTACGAAGTAGAAATGTAAGAAATATTAATTCAGAGAATGTTATCCTGCATTGTCACGCATGAAAATGTATCTCAAAAGTCATCATGTGTAAAAGAGAAGGCAACTTAAGAAACATGAGCATGTAAACGGTGGTGTTTCTTACCGGGTCAATCCTGACCACATGACAGGCAAAGAAGAAGACAAAATTGATGATGAAAAGGCAAGGTCAACTTCCTCCTCAACTTGTAGCCCAGGCATATATGGTTCTTCCCCTATTTCCTCTGCTTCTGTTTGCTGGTACAATCCTGTGTTAGGCAAGATGGCACCAGCAAAGCACATGATGAATGAGTTTTTTAAATAGACCAATGATGATTGTAATTCTGCTACAGATAGTAGTAAACCAGGTCTCAAACACCCCAGGACCATATGGGAAATGTTGACAAACATCAGTGAAGTTTGATCAGATATCTCAATATGAGAACTATGCTACCACAGAATGCTTATCCTGGCACACAAGGAAAAACAATTATATTATTTTAATTTATACCTTATGTGTGTTAAATGAGTTTATCATACCTGTTAAGCAATTTTTTGCCAAACCAGGTTCACATCAACTGAATCCCGCATTATTTTACAGAACTATAGGGCAAGGAATATATTTTCACATCCACCCATGTGTCCTGTGTTCCATAACCCAAGTACTCCCAAGGACAGATCTTCACAGAAAAATTAGTAGATCGGATTCATACCTTATAACTGAATGTATTAAAATAATAGAAGATGAAATAACTAATTGAAAGTTAAATTATTAAAAAATCATGTTCAAAATGATTTACAGACAAGCAAAACGAAAGAAGGTATCATATAAGGACAAACAGCATTACTTTTAATGCAGTAGGAAAGTGGATTTGTTTTGCCCCTCATTTTACCAATATTTTACCAATATTTTCCCAAATTCCTGCTATTGTCCAGCGCTTCTTGGGGTGTGGTGTAGAAATCTGTAGGCCACCTGCATTGCTCTCAAATATAATACATTGTTGTCAGTCTTCCTGTTGCTGTCCTATGCAATTGTGGTCAATGTAGGGCTCACAAACAGTGCTTTAAGTAGGATAAAAAGGTAGGGGTCTCTAAATGGTATGTGGCCAAATAAACATAACTAGAAATCTTTTCCAAGAGGCATGGCCTTTGTAGTTAAAGCTGTGGTTTAAAACATGTAAATTAAAATCCTGTTGTTCGCACAGCATGCCACCTATCAAGTATTGGGATGGCTCTGTGAGTTTTCTGTTATTGCTCCTGACATGTAGCACATGAATGGATAAATGCCTAAAATAAGTCAGATCGATACAGTAAGAAGTTGAGTTATTTGTTGAGTAGAGTGGGAGCCCCACTTAGGCAACAACCACAATCCTTGTCAGGGTGAATCACAAAAGACACTAAATTAACCTGTACATAACCCTCTGGTAGCTTGGCACGAAGCAGTCAGGCTTAACTTAGTATGTAAAGTATTTATGCATTATACAAACAGTAATAAAGTGAAAACACAACACAAGGAAAATCCCAAGCCAATTTAGAAAAATAGAGTAAATGCTAATTAATAAAATGATATGAGAATGACAAACATTTATGGTCATCTGGCCGTACTAGACCGGGGGAAGTCACAAATTCAGATCAACCGCGATTTAGTGTGGGTCAGATACAGGGACCAGGTTGTCCTACTGAAAAAGTTACCTTCTCAAAGTCCAGTGCGAAGGGTTCCTTCCGCACTGGAGAAGGCTGTGAGGAGCGGGGAAAATGTAATGAGTGGTCATCACTGTAGCGCAGAGAGCAGACTGGGCGATGTGGGCTGTCATCGCTGTAACACGAAGAGCTGGTTGGCATTGCAGACAGTCAATGCTGGTGCTTCGTGTTGGAGGTCACTAGATGCTGTCATTGCTGTAACAGAAAGTGCAAATCTTGCTGGCGGTCGCCATAGCGCAAAGAGCAGGTCTTCACCAGACCTTCGAGTTGGCGATCATTATTGGCAGCAGAGTCTTGGTGCAAAGGGGTCCCAAACTTCAGGATTGCACCTTATCTTTTTGGGAGGAGCTCAGACTGATGCCAACCAAGGGTCCCATGCCAGGGGGCACCTCTTTGGCATCAGGAACACACTGCAGCTGAAGCCAGAAAGGCTCATTCAGATCCAGTTGCAAGTCCAAGCAGGTCCTGTTGCAGCATGTCAACTGAGCAGTAGCAGGCAGGCCTCTGGAGCTTTCTATGTCCCAGTAGCTCAAAAATGAGGTCAGCCAACTGACCCTTGAAGGCACTCAATTTAGCCTGGGTTGAAGGTAAGCAGGTCCACTCTTCCTTCTCAGACAGTAGAGCAATTCTGGTAGCAGGGCAGTCCTTCATGTGTATTGTCCACAGATCCAGGAATGTCCCAAAGAGTGGCTCTAGAGGTCCAATATTTATACCTGGTGCCAGCCTCTGATGTGGGGGATTTCCCTATACTTCCCCTATCTCTGGTTTTGGAAAGTTCTTCCTATTCTCCTGTCAATGCTCCAAAAAGTCGGGGCTGAGAAAAGACAGGGCAGTACTGGTGCCATATTTATTTGTGTGGGTGTGCGGCACAGTCCTTTCAAATGCAAGTGGGGCTGGGTGCAGCTCCTCCCAATCATCCTGCTGTCATGGCCAATCCTGTCCACCCTAAGCTCGCTTTGTGTCACTGTCTAGAAGGAATACATACCCAAAAAGCAGATCCATTCACAGTCATCTGACCCAGGAAAAGTGATGCGGGATCTTGCAATGCTCTGCAAACCAGAATTTAAGGTACTTTGTGCAGAGGGCCTAACTGGGTCCCTGTATCTGGCCTATGCTCCACCACGGTCGACCTGAACTTGTGACTTTGTCCTAGTCTGGTGTGACAAGATAACTTCAGTTGGTGCTTTGTGTTTTTAGGCACTATATTTAAATAGAAGGTTTAAATTGCACATCTCTGGTCCTACTGATTGTATATGTGTCATTTTGGTGTCAAAACATTTACAAAATGTCACTCTCTTTTGCAAAATTGGTGAGGGATTATTCTTGCGCTATCTTTTCACTTTATTCTTGTTTGAAGTACTGCATAAGCAATTTGCACTTTGCCTCTAAGTTTAGCCTGACTTCTTTGTGGCAAGCTAAGCACAGGTTAATTTGGGGCTTCCTTGTGTTTCACTCTGAAATAGATTGCAGTTGCTGCTTGTGTAGGTTCGCCTCCCTCAACCAGTAACCCAATTTCAGCAGCCAATTTTGTTTGAGTAACAGATTGATCACCATCATCCACAGTGTCAGCAAATGGTTTAAATATGCCCAAACACACACATTTTGAATGGTCTTGTGCACTGGCCAATCATTTTGGTTGAATAACGTTATGTTATATGATGAATAATCATATATCATTGATGATACACATACCACTGAGGTGTTCTTGAATGAAGCACCTCTCAGTAATTGCAATTCATCAACCATGCACTGAGCTAAAAACTCAATAAATATATCAAATAGCAATGATGACACTGGGCAGTCCTATTGGCATCAACATGGTGAGTTAGGAGAATAAACTATTACCCAACAGTAACTCCTAGTTCACCAGGTCAAAATAATATTTGGCATCCGACATCATCACTAGTATGGGGAGCTACAGCACTCCCAGCACAGTGTACCACATCTAATAAGAAATGTGTATTTGCCATTAATGTGTGACTCATTCAGGGTCATCAGGAGCAAACAATTTGTGGACCATGGCAGAGGTCCAGAGGCCAATGTCTTCATATTCTCCTATAATATGTACAGCAAAGCAAATGGGCTACATTAGTAACAATTTTATTTATCCATTTTAGGAGTTATGGAGAAGGCCACGTTCCATCAGAAGAAAGAGGATAGTTTGTTCCATAGATTATCACTACTGATTCTCTTCACAAAGAGATGGAATCATTTTTAATAACGTGTTACTCAGTCTGCTTTGTCCTGTGCATTTGTTAGATAGAAGTAAGGTAACAGTTTTGCATGTTTTTCTACTTATTGGCCCAGATAAATCCTCTTGATCAGATGGAGTCAGTCAACACAAAATATGACTAGGGAATTTACCTACTAATTCTTCTTTAATGAGCTAGGTTTCACTGCTTATTCTTTTATTTTTTCGGGATCAAGTATTGTCCTGCTATGATCCAATTATAGCTATTTTATGACACTGCCACATGAAGCTGCCATGCATTATTCCTTTTCTCATTTACTTTTCCTACAGCAGTATTTCCCTTGCTTGTTCTCTATGAGAGTTAGACAACAGGAGCTATTTGTATGAAGTTGTGACACTTTTACTTGCGACTCCAACTTCCTCATCTTGACTTCCATTTTCCCATTCTCATCGTAACTTATGGCAGTGTTTCTTAACCTGTGGTCAGAGAACCCCAGCGGGTCCATGACACCTCCTCAAGGGTCTGCAGACTGCTTCTAAAATGAAATAATATTAACAGAGTATTAAAGTGTATGTAAACAAAGAAGCAAAATGTAAAATTGAAAATGTTAAAATGTTCTGTAAATGTGAAGGAATTTTAAATTGGAGATGAAAAATTAAGTCGGTATTCTCAGATTGTTTTGTGGGAGCAGTGCAAGTGCATCAAAAACAATACCATATGGACACTTGAATTTTGATTTTTTTATATATTTGTTTGTGAATTATATAAAGTACTTCATCATATGTGTATTTGTTTGATGGGTGCTTGTTTTCATATTTTTGTGTATAGTTTTGCCTTTCAAACATCAAAATTTCCTAGGCCTCTGTCCCAGATTCCAAAAATGATTCAGTGGGGATCCCCGGATTCAACAATATCAGTGGGGGTCCCAGTATCCTCAAAAGTCAAAACATTAGGAACTACCGACTTAAGGTATTGACAGCCCCTGGGCCATAGCCTAAATGGTGCTTTAGAACATTTTGCTTAGTGCTGTTTCTATGCTAAGCTCCAAACATTCTGCTATCTGCTCTCTGGTATAAGTAACACATCCTTCATCTACTAGAAAAGATCTCAGGCCTACTTAATTAAACTGAAAAATGAATGAATACTGTGGCACCTAGAGGGACCTATTGATAAAAGTAAATTTACATATTTAAATCTACTCACATGTAAATTTACTCTTACCCTATTTAGTAACTTTTCTACTTTTGGCTGTTCACTATTTTCAAGTCTAAAGCTACTCCAAAGTGTAGGATTAGATGTCCCCATCCAGGGGATGGAGCCAAATTTCTGAGCTTAAAATTACTACTCATAACTTTTCACTTGAAGGTGGAAGTCTCAAAACACCAGGTTAGAGATCTCCCTGTGATAAAGATTTTGGCATATATCCCTGTCTAGGAATGTTTTTTAGATAGGGATTTGCATCAAAACCCATGAGTGGGTAAATGGTAAAGCCCATGTACCACACAAAGGGACATGGAATGTCCCTTTGATGCAAGATTAAACAAAGCAACACATTACTTTGGGAAACTATCCGACGCAAATTCTGCTTTGTGTTAGATGGTAAGTTCTGGCCCAACACTTTGTGTAGGGTTTGCGTTATAAAAGTAACACAAACTCAGCGGAAAGTTTTAGTAAATCTGACCAGGTGTATCACCAATTAGTCTACTGCCTACCCACACTTACCTAAGCTGCCCTAGATTCAGGATTTATAAATGTAATATTTATATGCTGTTTGACTCCTCTTGCTCTTCTGAAATCTTTTGATCTGTGACCAAGACAGCACTGGGAGCATGTTGCATAAAATGATTGCTGATGATGGTAAATTCTACAGATGAAGCTAATGGCTGAAGTGAGGGTATGGTGTTTCATGAGTGGTGTAGTTGTTTTAATTCAATGTGAAAAGGTTTGTATAATATACACCTCTCCATGTGCCAGTCTTATAGATGCTGGATACATGTTTGAAAACTTCACTGGTGGCATCTACTCACCATGATCACTAACAACAGTAAGGCCCCCTGTCAGATCCACGCATGAATTCATTACTGGAAGTCCTAAAACCCTTACAAGTTCTTAGAACTCCCTTTGACACCAATATCCAAAACACCATCCCAAATCCAAAATCTATCTTTGTACATTGGATCACCCAACTAATTTGTCATGTTACATATCAACACCATAGATGGACCCTGTGCTGAAGACACTGCGTATCTACACTGCTGATCACCCTGGTTAGTGACACGGTTACCATCTTAAATTTGCTTGTAACCTGGACATATGTCTGTCTCCCTAAGTGATCACTTTGTAATAAATCAATCCAAACAATGCCTAATAACGCTAATTAGATTATAGATACCCTCACAGGTCTTCGGGGGTTGTTTATGAGCAACCTGCACTTTTGCTTTGTCTTTGTTTGAACAACAAAAAAAAACACAAATGGGCCATCCTTGTAGGCCCCGATTTTTTTCACTGAAAGTGGCGATTCCATGGCCATGTGAGCACTTCTGTCAATCTGACAAGCAAGGAATTTGGTGGGCAGGTTGCAGCAAGGGCTGCTAGGGGATAGTTCCAATGGCCAATTAGTTTGGCGACTACCATGACAAACCATTACTAGGCCCTTAGATTTTACAGGAAGTGCATAACATGGAATCCTTCCAACCACTACCTGACACCCTCTGACCCTTTATCTCACTTATGCAGGAAAATAAGTGCAGGTCCCCAAAACAAAATGCCGGTGAGCCCCACCAGCAACCACTGGCTCATATTTAGCACTGGTCACATGGATGTAAGAGAAGAAAACTACCTGAAATAGCTTATAAATTTGCTTGGAGAAATACTTATGCATACTTAAATTCAAGATCATCATCTCTATTTGTGTTATATATAATGTATGGCATATGGAATGTGTGGTTTATGACAATGCATACCATTAAATGCATGTATGAACATCAGTAAAGCAAGGGAGAGAAATTAATGTTTTCCTCCTCATTACAGTTTTAGGGGCATATTTACAATGAAATGGCACAGTGCGTTGCTGCAAGCAATTTAGCTGCGCTGTTCTGCGTCATTTAAAAAAATGCAGGGATGCGCCCTATTTACAATAATAGGGCGCACCCCTGTGTTTACCCTTACGCCGGCACTGAAAAAGCTGCCTTGCACCAGTGCATGCATCCTTGCAAGTGTACCTGCGTTGCAGGGATGATTGTGTTTGTGCAGGAAGGGGCCCCTAATTAATCATTAATGGCATTTTGCGCTTTCTATCTGTGCTGCAGGATGCAACACACATATAAAGAGCAAAAAACAAGGAGAAATAAAAGTATTTTTCCTCGTTGCGCCACTCTAACACCTCCTTTTCAAAGGTGTTAGTTCTTGGCGCTGCCTCAGATTTACAGATCCTTGTAAATCTGGGGCAGTGTCAAAAAGCAATGGTTGTTGTGTGGGAACACCCATGGCAACATCAACTGCACTCCACTATGCTGTAGAAAACTGCAACGAGGAGGGCCATATTTACAAGGCGGCATTAGGCCATGCAAAGTGGCTTAGCGCCGCCTTGTAAATGTGGAGCAGGGCATTGTGCCACTGGAGCGTCAGAAAAAGTGAAGCTCCAGTGGTGCAATGGCCTTGTAAATATGCCCCTCAGTTACGTGGTACCACGTACAACCTCATTGCTTCTGTTTCCTTGGAATAAATCCCAGCTGTAATTTAGATGTCGTTATGTATTGTATTAGCCTGCCTTATTTGTCCCCCACAAAATAGGCCTAAAGAGCAGAATAAACTACAAACCTAGGTACAAATCTGAATTTGATCTCTCTCTAATGGTTTTGTAAGTAGGTGAGAGTAACGCCCTGACCCCACTGTGAATTAAAAGCTTCAGTGATGAAATAAAATAATCCAAGATCAACAGCCTATAAATAACAGTTTAGTAGGAACAATAAGAAATTATGAATTAAGAGTTCACAAGGAATGTGAATGGCACATACTGGTAACTGCAGCACTACTAAAGAAGCAAATGAAATCAGTGAACAGGTCAAGCTCTAAGAGTCAGGTCCAGTTGCATTTACAAAATTAGAAAGGTTTAGGCAATCATGAAACATCAACCAATGAGTGCAAAATGAGTCTGTGTTGTTTGTTAGATTTAACGATGGCCCTCGTATGCAGCAGTGGGGTGCTGAGACTGCACAGGCAACTCTGCATGAGGCCAGGTCGCCTTCCGAGATAGCATTCAAGGACAAGGTTGAAAAGGCAATAGTCAGTGGCGTAATGCAAAATGATGCCCCCCCAAATGTGATGAGAAGACCCTCAAACTAACATATCTCACAGATATTCAATGATCGTGCTACCCATGAAGGACTGGGCGTCCCCTGAAGTGTTGCCCAGCCCCTCCCCACGCCACAAGTCCTCCAGGGGTCTACGTTACGCCCATAGCAATTGTATGTCTCTATGTAACGTGGGGAGCTCTTGAAAACTGAGGGCAGGAACTGGAGGACGTAGTGTGAACTAGAGACCGTAAGGAGAAGGGTAGTTCTGGTGTAAGCTTGTACCTATGTGCAAGGTGTGCAGTCGGTGCACACTCTGAAGGACAGCCGCTTTTCTGCAGCTCCTTAGCCAGAGATGCAAGGCTAAACGCACAGTCGTCCTGAAGCAAGGGGGATGGAGTTGTCATGACAACCGCCAATGCTGGGAGGATAGCAGATACCTGGTAGTACTGTGAAACTCTTTAGTTTAGATCTACCTATGATCAGTGGCAGCAAGAATGTTTGCTCTTCCGTATTTCTGAAATTCTAATTACACCGCCCGCAACAAATATTAGTATGTGTCTTTGGTATATTAAGGGTTTGAGCATTTATTTTAAGAATCATGCAATTTTAGCCAGAAGAATTTCAACCTAAAGAATAATACCTCAACTCTGTAGAATGTTACAAATAGGAAGCCACTCACGTGATCAGAAAATCTAGCAACAGCTTCTTTTAATATCATGTTCAAAGTCTTTTCTTCTCTGCGGCACTCAAGCCATCCCTTTATCCCATCTCTCAATGGGTTATTCAATAGTTCCTCTTTCTCCCTCATTCTTCCACTCGTTTCAGGAGTGTTCATGGTTTATAAAACTTCAGAGTTATATCACTTAATACATTTACAACTAACCAGAATTATTGTCACAATGACAGATGTATGTATGTAAGTATGTATATAGCATTTGTATACCTCTAACATAACTGATTTAAGCAGAGTGCTGTACAGAGACAAATGCAAATAGTCCAAGAGCAATTGGAGGTGAAGATGAGTCTCCAACAACTTTAAAGTCTCCTCATACCAGGTAAGATTCCTTAGAGATTGCCTGCTAGATGTTATCCACCTAAGAAAGCCTATGATTTGTGATTAAAGCTGCGCCACTTACGACGTCCATAGAAGCTTGCATATGAAATGTACCACCATAAAAGTGATGGTGGTCGAATAGGAGATAGTAGCTTGATTTTAATTAAACACCCAAATTCAGGTATTCCCATTTATATGTTTACATTTTACTTTCTTTTTGTTTATGTGCTTTAAGCTCAACCCTGCAAAAGGTGCTCAGGAAAGCAAAAAACAGCACACGAAGTATACATAAATAGAACATAAACATATAACAAATTATACCACTAAACATTACCAGCAGTCAGCATAAAATTTGATTCACCCATTCAATGTTTTGATTTAGCATCATTTAAGGATTTGTTGTCTAATATTTGTATTTAATTTTTGTTAAGTAACAGCTAATATTCATGAGAATAAGTGGCCATTATGAGGTCTGAAAATCATGTCTCAGTTTAAAATAGAAAACTCTATTGTGGAAATCCAATTAACATCTATGGGACTGATTTAGAAGTCGGAGGAGGGAATACTCCATCACAAATTTGACGGATATCCCGTCCGCCGTAATACAGCCCCATAGGCTAGAAAGTGATCGTAATCCGGCGATTGGAATATCCGTCACGTTTGTGATCAGAGTGTTCCCCTCTGCCGACTTCTAAATCAGGTGCTATGTCACCACTGGAGTAAATCCAGTTGCATATGTTGGAGGATAGGCCCACTCACTAAGAAAGTTTTGTTTGGCCATAGAGGTCATTATATGAGCATTTCATTTCACCGTAAGTACATGATTTCAGAACCTTGACCCAAGACCTACTCCAAGGGATCTATAGAAGTTGTGATGGAAAGATCCAAAGTTCTGAGAAGAGCATTGATTGTCATTAAAGTTTCTGCTTACCAATACACTGATTAGCACTGACCAATAATTGGGAGGTGCCAGGGGGCAGGTGCACGTTATTTTCATAGTTGCTCTCAATATGCCGATGAGAAGGAACCTTATCCTCCAACCAATGACTGAGTTGGGTTGATGATTTCAAATTAAAAATTTCACCGTTCTTCATTTCGTTAAAAGTGTCAGACAACAAATCATTGTAGACACATCCTACCGACTCAAGGGAAGACTATTTTATATCCCTGATTATTTTTAGGCCTACTTAAATTTCAAGTCTCATAGGGGCCGATTCACAGAACTAATCTGAGATAAAATCCTAAACGTACTACTTTTGGTATTCACAGAAGGCATTTAGTAGTAGTAAAGTTAGGACTCCTAACTTTACTACTACTAAACTGAGATAAAATCCTAAACTTACTACTTTTGGTATTCACAGAAGGCATTTAGTAGTAGTAAAGTTAGGACTCTTAACTTACTACTACTACTAAATGCCTTTTGTGAATACCGAAATCGTAAGTTAGGATTTTGTCTCAGTTTAGTAGCAGTAAAGTTAGGAGTCCTAACTTACTACTACTAAATGCCTTCTGTGAATACCAAAAGTAGTAAGTTTAGGATTTTATCTCAGATTAGTTCTGTGAATCGGCCCCATTGTCCGAAGTTACAATTTTTGTCATAGTCCTCTGTTGATACCAATCACATGAAGAGGGATAATGTTTCCAAGCCAGCTACTAGACTTGAGTTTCACCTGGCAAGGCAATTTAGGGACATCCAACATAGCATTTGGCTCATCCCAGCCAGCTACCAGCAAGAATGGTGACTCTTAGGTAGGAGATGATGTGGTACACAGAATGTATGACTTCAGTGTACAAACCCAAAGGTTCAAGTTTAGACTGACATGGCCAGAGACCAGTAGGTGCAGCTCCACTATTGCAGGGAGTCACATCTGATTGCTTCCCAAGTCATTTGTATCAAGGAAGACAATAACATTCTTTGCACTGAGGAGTGAAGCAGGAAAGTGAAAGGCTCTGTTTGAAAGAGAGGAATGCAGCAAATGAGACACAGTTTCCCCCTGCCCTTCCTCTACTGGTTTACAAATTCAGGTCTTGCTGGGCAGGGGTAAATATAAGACTGGCAAACAATGTATTTATACATCTTTCATCTTCTCTATGTTCTTTAGTCACCTACTGTTATGATATGTGTGTGTAAACAAAACGTCTGAAGCACATTCATACTTCAATTCTTTCTAGATAAAGAGGCTATCCCATCTCATATAATGTTAATTGGTATAATAAGCACATGTGTGACATTGGTATTGTCATTTAAATCTGAATAGTATATGTATCAGTATAGGTAGGTTGCAGTCTCCTGCCAATCCCAGCCTCCTGGAGAGGATCCACAATTTCTCCCATCTTTAAAGGAGTTAACAAACTCGAACCAGGAAACTACAGGCTGATAGCCCTGATTGATAATGAGGTGAAATATTAACCCGGGGTCCTACTTGAGCACCTTAGCGACTGGGCCAATTTGAATTCCATCATCCCCTTCAACCAAACAGGTTGCACCAGAAAATCAGGGACCACAACAAAAATGATGGCCCTGTCTCTCATATTCAACTTCTCCAAAAACTCAAAGGTCCCCCTTTATCTCTGCTACACTGATTATCAGGCCACCTTTAATAAAGTGGACCGCAACAAGCTCTGGGAAAAATTGAAGAACTAACAAATCCCCCAAACCATATCTGAAAGCAATAGAAAACCTATACTCTAACACATGGGTCAGAATCAAACTGGGGAGTGGAGGCAACCTTTCAAGGGCCATTCCAACAACAAGAGGGTACAAACAGGGGTGCATGCTGGCACCGATGCTATTCAACCTATTTCCTGCAGACTTCACCCCAACACTCTCCTCCATCAACTCGCATGCCCCCAAACTAGGGTCAACTCTGCTGTCTAATCTTCTGTACACCGACGACCTGGTGTTACTAAGAAGAACTCGGGTTGGGATGCAGCTCTTGCTGCTGACCTGGTGGCAATATTTAAAAACCTGAACAGGCATTCATTTAGCCCGATTCTTGAAATTGCCAGAGCAAAAGTGGTCTCTACCCTGGCCTACGGCAGTGAGGTACTTCGAGGCAGAGACACATCAGTCTTGGATAAGACAATGGTCCACATATATAGGCACATCTTCTAGCTTCCCCAAAACACATCTCCAGCCCAGATCAGGCTTGTGTGCGGGCTAACAAAGCATCTTCATGCCAGATGTGCAGCCTTTGTCATCTTTTCCCTCAAGCTCAAAAACTCAGAGGAAAACTCCATGAACCTTTACATCAGGGAGGAGATCACAAAGAAACCATGCTCGTCAGCTCATGAACACCTCAATGACACTATCGACCTGCTAGGACTGGCTGAACTTTGGACGGCTGCTTTAAGCCATGATTAATTCTAAAAAAATAGTATCAAAATCCACCAAAATATCAGCCTCCCTGGAAGACAAGGCTGCCCTAGCAAAACGCTCTCACGCCTGGGTCATACTAAACAGCTATAAGACCTTGAGATCCCAGCAGTACCTGGGCAAAGCTTTAAACCCTAGGATAAAAAGCAAATTTCAGTCTTGCCGATTGGGCAATTTAACATCACAACCGCATACCAGACTCTGGTTGAGGCCAGAAGGGGACATGACCTGCCAGTTATGTGGACTCACAACCGAAAACCTGGTTCACACACCCTCCTATGCCAGACCACCCTAGACATATGGTGAAAATTATTACACCCGAAATGGAATCACCAAGGGGGGGGACATCTGCAGGGAAGCCATTCTGACCTGCTTTAATTCCTCAGACAAGAGATTAATTGCTCGAACTGTAAAGTACATTCAAGGTGTAGAGAGGGCCCTCAGAAAGGTAGCAGGCACACAATCACCTCAGGGCACAAAACAACCTATTGCCCCAACAACTTGAATCTCAGCCTTCTTCCACATGAAAACAGACTCTTTCCTCATTGGGGCATGTACTAGCAAACACTCTAAATCTAAATTGCCCTACCTCAACTTGCACTTTTGACTACTGTTCTTTTAATTTATGTTTCATGATGCACTAAAAGTTTTATTCTAATCTCTTGCACAATTGCTCATGTTTTTACTAAACCACTGCTATTTTATTATCACTCCTGCATATTGTAAAGATTTTAAATAACCGAACAATAAAGACTATTATTAAAATGAAGATGTTTTTCTGCTTATGTGGATGTAGGTTAAGGGTTTGGGTCTAAGTGAAAATGATATAAGGCACTGGTGCGAGTGAAGAATATGTTGGGGTGTAGGTTTGAGAATGAAGGTTATGAGGCCTGTAGGTTGCATAGGATTTAGGTGGTGGTGTAGTGGTGATCTAGGCTGTAATGTAAGTTTTAAGTAGCAGCGTGGGTGCAGCGTAGGTGTTGACATACTGTGTAAAGTATAAGCTGTGGTAGAAGTGGTTGTGAAAAGTGTAGATGGGCAGTAAGGATCATGAATTGTGTATCCTATTGCTACTGCAATACTCTGTGCCTACCACTGAGACAGGTCTCGCCAGTGATTGTAACTACTGTCAAGGAGAGTTTGTTAGGTGAAGTTTCATTGGTACGTGTATCCCCAGTTTCATTGACCAATAAATCTTGTCCACACTGTGTCCAAGAAGAGTGAAGGCCATATCAGAATATTCATGGCAGAACTGCCATGTTAAATTATTGTATTTGTGGGAGCCTGACAAGAATTCGCAAGACAAGAACAAGGTTATGCCTCAGAGAAATTTAAATTTCACTGACATAATTCAAGTCATTTAGGTAATTTCATGCTACGCTTGTTATGCAGAATTCCCCAAATTAAGCCATTCTACATATTTACACCCCATTTGCAGAAACAATTTGCAATGAATGCGCTGCCCTTCATGGTACAAAATTACTGTCAATGCTGTTGTTCAATGTGTTTTTGTTTGTTATCAACAATTTCTTGGCAAACAATGTATTCTCACATAAAAAATTGATGCAAGGACTAATTCGTGGTAAAATACAGTGCTTAATGACAGATTTGCATTTTGCATAATTATGCACAATTTTACTAAAATATCATGTAATTACGTGAAAGTAATTACACACATTTCTCATTCCCCTAACCAACATCTCAGCTCTCTAACATTATATGGTAGCCATATTGGGTGCAGACCTATTTAAACCACACCCAAGAGTCAGTCAAGCTGAAGAGGAGATCCTAGCATTCATACTTAGCTGTTTACATGATACCTTGCTTGACTCGAAAGTCATCCGGCTTGAGTTTCATACCTACTTAAAACAAGGAATTGCTGTCCTTCAACATCCCAGAGCCTAAACGTCTTGAAAGAGAAAGCATAGAGGACAACAAAAAACTGTGAGTTTAGAGCACTGCCTAAATAAATTGCTCAGTAACCCTGAAAGAAACTTTGTTTAAAAACAAGACATTGTTGAAACAAAGTCAGAACATATTGTAAGTCTGACAATTTTAAGAAGGAATCAATAAAAAGGACAATCCCGGTATTATGACCAAATTGTGATGTGTAACAGTTGATCTCCTAATACACAGTATTAAGCACACAGATTCGCTATAACCATGGGCAAGGAATTATTATTCCATTGATGATGTAAATGTGATAATGACTGTTAGATATTGCCTGTTTAATAACTGAGACATTTAGTCAAGAGTTATAGATTTTCATATCATCTGTTTAGGAATTCAATGTCAGTGCAATAAGTACCAAGGGCCCGATTCACAGAACTAACTTAAGACAAAATCCTAAACTTACTACCATTTTGGTATTCACAGAAGGCACTTACTCATTTTGGTATTCACAGAAGGCACTTACTTACTCATTTTGAGTAACTTACTCATTTTGAGTAACTTACTCATTTTGTGTAACTTACTCATTTTGGTATTCACAGAAGGCACTTACTCATTGATGAGTAAGTGCCTTCTGTGAATACCAAAATGAGTAAGTTACTCAAAATGAGTAAGTTACTCATTTTAGTATTCACAGAAGGCACTTACTCATTGATGAGTAAGTGCCTTCTGTGAATACCAAAATTAGTAAGTTACACAAAATGAGTAAGTTACTCAAAATGAGTAAGTTACTCAAAATGAGTAAGTAAGTGCCTTCTGTGAATACCAAAATGAGTAAGTGCCTTCTGTGAATACCAAAATGGTAGTAAGTTTAGGATTTTGTCTTAAGTTAGTTCTGTGAATAGGGCCCCAAGAGTTAGAAGTAGTTCAGACTTCACCATACCCAGATCTGGCTGAGAAGACACTCTTTAACCTTATCCTCTTCCGAACCTCTTTTCCTCCACTAGACTGTTAAAGCAGGTGTAGTAATTTGGACACCAACTTCGGACAGTTGGAAGAGGGGCATTTGGTATCTACTTTCCTCATTAAGCAACCAAAGTAATTCAGATCAGTGGAACTTGACAGTAAGATGTGGGTGATGGAGTAGGGTCTAGATGGTGTGAGGCATAGAACATTTCTTCTGATACTGTAGAATAAAAATTGTGGTGTAGGATTATAGTGATACTTAAAGGTTTGTGATGTTGATGGTGTGTGGTGAGTCCAGTGAGAGTACTGTATTGGTCATGTGATGTAGGTGGTAAAGATCATGTAGTAGAGTGTAGGAGGTGGTGTAGTGTAAAGGTGGTTGTGCAGGTGGTTGTGAGTAGGTGAGGGAGAGGTACTTGGTGTAGGATGTAGGCTGTGTAAAATGTCAGGGGTGTTTTCAGTATGGATACTTGCTGCACAACTCAAAAAAACAACAAATAGGATGACCCTTTCTATGTGTACTCATACAAACAATGATTCAATGAAATGCTTATATGCTGGTGAAATGGAAAAACTATGATAAATGAGAGGTATAATGAATGAAGGGATCATAAATGTAAGGTGACCAATTTCTAAATGACACTTAACAATAAACAGGGGCGTAGGAGGGAGCTGGTGTTTAACTTTTTCTTCCTATAGATTGCATAAGCCCTTGTGGAACAGAAAAGGCTGCCTCTGCCAACATTTAGAAATTGCATCTTGATTCTTGCACAACAAGTGCCAAAATGCTGTGCATCTAAACCCTCTTATGTCTGAGTGGTCTAGACCAACTTTGATGTATCTTTTTACCATTATGTTAGAAATGGGATTTCTGGTTGGCTAGGGCAAGCACCTAAGCCAGGCAGAAACCACCACTAGTCAGGGCAAGGGAGTTACCCACTGAAGATAACCCCTGCTCACCCCCCTTGGTAGCTTGGCAGAGCAGTCAGGATTATCCCAGAAGCAATGTGTAAAGCGTTTGCGCAACACACTCACACAGCCGCGACACACTAAGCACATCATAAAAGAAACTCCACGCAAGGTTATATAATAAAATAGCCTTTGTATTACTCATAAAACACCTTAGATCATAATCACAAATGTACACTGTGCCACCTGGCACTAGGTTATACTTTACCGGGGATTATATACAGGATAGGGCCAATTGGGCCACTGTTAGGACCATTAGAGCAGGTAAATAATAAAACAACCAATAACTACTGGTAAGGCACTTAACACCAACACATTATGCATCAGTCACATTCCATTAGGCATAAACCACATTATGCATTAATCATCTTAGCAAGGCACCACAGTAGCATTAACAAGGTGCATTCATCCTCTTAGGGCTTTGCACCCCACCAGAACACACGGTGCTCCCAGGCCAACTGGCCTTCCCCGGGAGGCCCATCTTGGGCTCCCCTGCAACGCCCCTTGTCCACAAAGTCAGGGCTCTAGGCTGCCGATGCAGCATTACCTTTAGCACCAGGCTGCCACTTGCAGCAGGGTACAGGCCCAACAGGCCAGTACCATAAATGGGGGTGCGAGGGTACAACTCACCCTTGTCTCTCCTGAGACACAAAATGCCCCCAACGTTGCAGCTGTCGTGATCTGGTGGTCCACTGTGTGCACAACACTAGGCACCAACAGTGCCTTGGGAGCCCTTCCTTCCCGGGGCTCCTCTCCCAGGGAAATCGTGCAGGCACTACCAGTGCTCCCCTGCAGGCCCCACTGACCGGGGTCTCCTGGTCTCCCCAGCGAGGGACGACTGGCTGTGGGGAAAGGCGCAAAGCTGGACAAAGGGAGCCCGCGAGGCCCCGTTCCTCCCTCTGCTACCAGCTGAGCCCGCGAGGCTCCGACACCGGTCTCGCTCTCCGGCGGCAACACATGGGGCTCTCCGCTTCCTGGGCAGAGCCCTGCTCATGATCAGGCTTCGCCTGTCTGGCCTCCGCTCATCCACCAGTCACGCCCCAGGTCGGGCTTCATTCCTGCCTGACTTCAGGCGTTACTCTCCACGCCTCCGCACTCTGGCAGGCCACAGTTGTTGCGAGCCCACGCGGCTCAGCTTTTCCCACCGTCAGGGCCCTGCCCACAATCAGGCCGCAGTCGCCTGGCTTCCGGGACATCGTTTATGGTTTGCCTCTCCTCAGTGGTGCCTAGCAACGGCACGACGGCTCGTTCCCCGCTTTCCCAACAATGGAGGGAAGGGGCACCACACAGGGCAAATAAGCCACCCCTGAAGCACCTCGCCTGTCTCCCTTATAAAGACAAGCGCTTCTCCTGCTCTGGGCCCTAGAGTCACCAGGGCCCTGGCTGGGCACAGAAATAGCAGGCCAGCACGTAGGGATCCCCAGGAAGCAGCAGCTGGGTCCCACAGCGGTTCCTCTTGGCAGTCCAGCAGCCTGCCGGCCACCAGTTCCAGGTCAGCACACAGAGCACTCTCATGGGGTCACAGCCCCAATACTTATACTACATGTCCTCTTTGTTCTGCCCTGGCACAGGGCTTGGGACCCAGTTCCAACCAGTTCTGGGGGGCACTTAATATTTTATTTACAGGGCTCCCCAACCTCCTTTGTAAGTGTAGGCTCTGACCCCAGACACACAACAGGGGGCGGAGCCAGCATTGTACAAGGCAGGCACAGACCTATTCAGGGTCAGGGGCTACTCCTCCCACTACTCCAAATGCAGTCCTGCCTATTCAGCCTAGCGCTGACTCACCCAGCCCCTCTGGAGCCACTGCACCTTACCTGCCCCTGTCACTCCAGAGCCAGACATGCAATACACATCAGGCAGGCACAAAGACACATAGCACACAAAAATGCCTACTTCTAAAAGTGGCATTTCTAAAATAGTGATAATAAATCTGCGCACACCATTACGCAGCATTTATTACCACTATGCCAAACATACCAAACTTGACTCCGCTACTCCTCGCAGATCAGGAATTACCAATGAAACACTTATCAGGGAATCCCCAATACAATCCTATGAGAGGGCAGCCTCACAGCAGTGAGAAACCAAAATGGCTGTTTGTCACTACCAGGACATGCCACACAGTTAAGGCACATGTCCTACCTTTTACCTACAATGCACCCTGCCCATAGGGCCTCCCTTAGGGGTGACTGACATTTAGTAAAAGGTGAGTCACAAGCGTGACACCCACTTTATGTGTCACGTTGCGGCGGCAGTAAACTGCGTGCGCAGGCCCTGCAATGGTAGAGGCCTGAGACAGGTTTGAAAGGCTAATTTGGTGGGTGGCGCAAGCAGCGCTGCAAGCCCACCAGTAGCATCTAATTTACTGGCCCTGGGTATCTGAGATACCACTTTACAAGGGACTGATAGTTAATTAAATTAGTCAAACAGGTGTAGACCAATCTTACCACGTTTTACCATAGAGAGCACATGCACTTTACACTGGACAGCAGTGATAATGTGCCCAGAGTCCTAAACCACCAACACCAGGTCAGAAAAAATATCAGGAGGAAGGCAAAAAGTTCAGGGATGACCCTGCAAAAAGGGCCAAGTCTTCAATAAAATGACTTTCTTAATGCTATTTTCTGCACCTAGACCTAGTAATATTGTATTGCTTTTCAAGCAGAAAATAACTCAAAGTTGGTTTAATGGTACATGATGCCTGCAAGAAGGAAACTTCTGCCTTGCTTATGCAAACATCGTACTTTGCAGTTTTCTCTGCAAGGACTTATTATGTGAGGTTAAATGTGCAATACTGCAGCAGTGACACAGATGTACCTTTAACACATTTGTGTTCTTCACCTGCATGAGTACATGCACCATTCCAAGTAATGGAATTCCCTTTTACCCATTTCCTCCTCCCAAAACAGATGAGTATGCCATGGCTAGGAGGCACTTGGAAATGTGCAAAATGTCCCCATTCCAAGTGATGATCATTTAGCATGCCCGCAGTGTGCCTTTTAGGAGGGAACATGGGGGGTCCCAGCCAACTTCTTTGCCCTCCAGACTTGGCATGGCATCACAAACTAGGATTAACATGTTGAGGACTGACATCCTTCCAGCTGGAGCCCTGGGTATCCCACTTTCACATCATACAAAAGGATGTGGCATGTGCATGTGCACTTTTATCCTTGACCCCCTTATACTTCAAGAGAACCCACATACAGACCACTAAGCAGGGGGGACGCTGATGTTCCACAGCTGCATAGCCCTTTTACTATGTACAGGCACTCATTGTGATAATGGACACATTACAAACAAAATATGTGGTTCCTTTTGTTAATGGAGCTTGTGTGCATGTCACATGCATAAGGTGCTTTTATGGCTTTGCAAACTGTGGCCATCCAGTGCTCTTTGAAAAGAGGGAGCTGACTTTGTAATAGATAAATGGTAAATAGAAAGTAGGCCTTTTTAGCTTCAATTGACGTATACTCCACACCATAGTTTAGAGCACCCACAGATACCTTGTTCAAATGTTCAAATCTGCAGGAGGTTCTTTTTGTCTCAGGCATAGGAACAAACTTTCACTTCACACAAAACTTTTCAAGAAAAAGAGCACACTGTACAAAAACGTCTCTTCTGATGCACCTAGAATTTTGAGTGCTTTTCCTGTTCACATCAGAGACGATCCCTATTTCGCCTCCTTTAAGAAAGTTCTAAAAAAAAGGGAGAAGCGTCTCCACATTTTTGATAGAAATGCAAGTCAAATAATTTCTTCTTATGATTTTGCCTATAGAAAATATTTCTCTCAGTATGTATGCAGATACTTACATTTTACCTTTCTGTCCTACAGATATATGACAACAGTGACGAGGTTCATGTCTTTAAACTGTTTATTGATGGTGTACGATTTGGCATCTTTTCTCTCCACGGGTTATTGCCCTTGTCATACATCCCTATTACTAGTGCCTTTCCAATAGCTGACTAATGACATCTTATGGAATCCCGATTTATGCTACTATCCCTTCACTTTCAGATCAAATATTATCAGTACTTCTTTGTCACCCCACCTTTTGTGCCCAAACTACTGTTTGTAGTAGCTGTACTTCATATATATCTACTATATTATCTACTGGCGGTCGCCAGTAGATAGTTATAGTTAGGACCTATTATCCATAGGAAATTCGTAACATTCTTTTCCTAATAACTTTGGCGCCGGTTGACGAATCAACGTGAAATTTTCAAAACTAGTGGGCCGCTCCGGTCAGCTCCTGTCCTGAAAGTTTCGGGGTGATTCGGCAAATGGGGGCCGAGAAAAAAGGGGGGTCCCAAAACGTGTTTTTAGCCATGTTAATTCCCATAGGAAACTTTAGCCACGGCTACAGCCCGAACTGCTGAACGGAATTACACCAAATTTGGCATAAAGGTAGTGCTTGGTTCAGAAAGCGCCCTTTTTGTTAAATGGTGTAAATCCGTTCAGTAATTCCAGAGAAATTCAAAAAATAAGAGTCAAAAAATCAATTTCCCATAGGAAACTTTATGCAAGGCTACAGCCGAAACTACTGAACGGATTTACCCCAAATTTGGCAAAAAGGTAGTGCTTGGTTCAGAAAGCGACCTTTTGTAAAAATGGTGTAAATCCGTTCAGTAGTTGCTGAGAAAATCAAAAATAAAAGTTTCGATATTTAGAGGCACGGTGGATCCGCTGACCCTCCCGACCACGAGCTTTATTCTAATTGGCTGTCAACACTCCAAACCAGGAAGTGTTGGTAGCCATCTTGTGACTCGGTAGAACCGAGTCACAAGAAATCAGAATAAAAAACGTGAAAAAAAGAAAAGGGGGCAGGGTAGAAACACCCTGACCCCCTAGGCCTGCTCAGGGGGTCCCACACGGACCCCCAGGGCCCAAAAAAAGCATTTTTTATTTTTTAAACAGCGAAATTCGCGTCGGATCCGCGAATCCTGCCGTGAAGAAAAAAAGACGAAGCGGGTGGGCCAAGTCCCGGGGGCAAGCGAAAATTTAATAGTGGGGGTCCCGGGAGGCCCCCGCAGCCCCGGGGACCGCCACCCCCCGGGGCTTTCCATAAATATTTGCGGGGGGCTCACGGCCCCCCGCAGCCCCGGGGACTGCCACCCCCGGGGCTTTCTTTTGTTATGTGTGGGGGGGCCTCCAAGCCCCCCCAAGCCCCGGGAACCGCCACCCCCCAGGGCTTTGATTAATAGATTTGCGGGGGCACATGGCTCCCCCACTGCCCCGGGGACCGCCACCCCCGGGGCTCTAATTATTCAAATTTGGGGGTCCGTGACGGACCCCCGAGCCCCGGGGACCACCACCACCTCCCCGGGGCTGTGCAGATGTTGGGAGGGGGGCCATGCGGCCCCCCTCCTGGAGCCTGTGATGGCCCTGGGGACCGCCACCCCCCAGGGCCAGCTCCTGCAGTGTCCCGGGGTGCCCACCCCCGGGACACTGCTGTTTGCAATGGCAGGGCGGGAGCCTAGCGGCTCCCGCCCTGTCATTGCAAACTGCTTGCTTCATTGAAGCGAGAGCAGGGAAACCTGCTCTCGCTTCAATGAAGCAAAGCAGATTGCTTTTCCACAAGGGGAGCTGCATGTCAGCAGCTCCCCATGTGGAAAAGTAATGCCGGCTCCCGCAGGAGGCGGGGAGCCGGCAGGGACCGTGGGGGCATTGGGGCTCCCCCCACGGTCCAGTGTCTGAATGGATGATTTAGTAGGTGCGTGACTGACTCTATAAGTGAGTGATTAAACGTATCTTACTGAATGCATCGGTTAGTGACTACACTGTGTGAATGTCTGTATCCGTCTGTCTGTTGGTGTGTAAGCGGCTGCATGGGTTTGTGAATAGCTACATGAGTGTCTACATGGGTTATTGATTGGTTGTCTGAGTATCTGTATGGGTGCCTGAGTGTTTGTGTGGGTGGGGTGTGTGTGACTCTGTGCATAGATGTGTGAATGGGTGATTTACTGGGTGCATGGTTTCAAGAGGTGCATCTGTGAAGGGCTGTATGGGTGGGTGAGTGTGTGTATAGGTGTGTTGGTGAGTGAATGTATATCTCAGTGGTACATGTGTGAGTAATTACATATGTGAAAGGCAGTATATATGTGTGTTGGAGTATTTAAATGGCTATAAGTGAGCGTGTGTGATTGTGAGAATGGCTGTATGGATGAGTGTGTGCTTGCATCAGTGATTGTATAAGAGCGTAAGAATGTGCTAGTATTTGTATGAGTAAGTGAGCTGGTGTGTGTATAACTGTATAGGTGAGTAAATGGGAGTGTGATTAATTATTTGCATGACTGACTAGGTGTGTGAGTACCTCTATGGATGAGTGACGGTGTGTGAGTGTCTATATAGGTGTATGAGTGCATATGATAGTCCTTTACTGAGTGACCGTAAGTATGAGTGACTGTACGGGTGAGTGAGTGGATGTGTGTGTAGACCTAAGAATCAGTGAGTGGGTATGTAGTTATTGGTGTTGGAGTGTCTATGGTTTTGAGAATGGCAGTCTGTAATTTAGAGTGGGTGTATCAAAGGTTATATTAGGGTGTGAGAAGATGCATCAAATTATCACATGGATGATGTCATCAGTGATGTCATCAGTGATGTAATTTGAGATGTCATCAGTGATGTCATCAGTGATGTCACTGACCATGTCATGAGTGATGTAATATGTGACGTCATCAGCAGTGCATTGCGGGGGCGCAAGTTATAGTTAGCTGAACTAACTATAACGGGGGAATTTCACTGGTTTTGTACGAGTGAAATGTCCAACTAACTAAAACTGTCCCTAAAACCTATGGTTTTTTCAGTGAATATATATATATATATATATATATATATATATATATATATGTATATTACCCACTGGCGGTTACCAGTAGGAAGTTATATTTAGGATGGAGTTTCTATCAAAAAGGATGATTTTCAGTTGCCTATATATTTTGTGGCGGTTGATGAATCTTCATTGAATTTTCCAAAAGAATTTGCCCGGTACTTCAAATGGTGTTGAGAAGGTTTGGGCGTGTTTCGTGTAGAAGAGGCTGAGAAAAACGGGGGGTCACAAAATGCATTTTCCCCATGTTAATTCCTGTATGACCTTCAGACACGACTACAGCCCGAACCTCCGGATGGAATTTCACCAAATTTGGCAGAAAGCTAGATCTTGGCACACAGATTGTGTTGTTTGTGATTTTGTGTAAATCCATTCTGTAGTTTGGGAGATATTAACTGGAGATTTGTTTTATATATAGGGACGGTGGATCCTATGCAGATCCAACAGTCCCCGTGTTGAAATCTGTTTGGCTGGTAACACTTCAACCAGGAAGTGTTGGCAACCATCTTGTGACTCAGCTTGAGCTGACTACCACAAAAAATGTAAAAAGTAAAGGGGGCAGATTAGGACTACCCTGACCCCCTAGAGCTGGTGATGGGGATCCCACAGGCATCCTGCTAGGGGTTAAAACCACTTTTTGGGGGTCAATTTTGCCACAAATTTGCGGGTGGGTCTGTGGATTCGCTGCAAAATGGGGAAAAAAATAGCGTGGGCTCCTACTCTTCTTTTCAAGGAAGCCCCCACGTAGGCCAAATCTGGGGGGCACTGGATTTTAATTATGCTGGGGGTGCCTATGTGGCACCCCCGGATGCCAGGGACCGCCACCTCCCTGGGGCAACTGTTTAATAAACAATGCTGTGGGGTCCTGTGGCACCCCACAGCCCCAGGGACCATTACCTCCCTTTGGCAAAGAATGCTTAATTAATGCGGAGTGAGCATGCATGGCCCCCGCAGCCCAGGGAACCGCTACCTCCCCAGGGCAAACAATGGTAACAATGAGGGGGGCAATGTGGATGATCCCAAGGACCCTCAATAGGCAAGGGGACTTCATCCCATACTAGTAGTGTGCCAGGAAGCGCATTTGCAGAGTGGTGGAGAAAGGGGGCATGGCCTCCTACCAGGTCTGAGCAATGCTGCTGTGTGGGACTTACTGGAGGTAACAGGAGGGGTAGTTGGCCCCCAAGGACGTTCTTGGGTGCCAACTACCCCTCCTGTTTTCTCCAGTAAGTCCCACACAGCAGGATTGCTAAGAGGTCTTTGGAGGCCATGTCCCCTTTCTCCACCACTCACAAACGTGGCTCCTGGCGCAATACTGATTGGAGTATGAAGTCCACTTTACTCCTGAGGGACTGTGGGAGCTAAGAAGCCCTATTGGTACCTCCTGTAAGTCCTATACAGCAGGATTTCTTAGAGCTAGTCAGAGGCTCGCCCCCTTTCTCCACCACTCTGTAAACGCAAGTACTACTTAAAAAAGCACTGGTAATGCATCGGTTTTGCCTATGTAATGAATAATAAGCTGCTTCTATCAATCACTGTCTGGTACGAAGGAAATAGCTCCCTTACAGGTATCACAAGAGTGGAGAGGATGTGGTGCAGTGGCCAGAGATGCTGACTCGCGAGAGGGGGATACCAGTTCCTACAGACCTATTTTTCCAATATATACAGATTGGTCATTTTAGGCTGTGTGCCTCTACAATTAGGTTTTACCATAGACCAGGGGTTCAGAGCCAGTACCACAGAAACATGAGCATGATAGCAGATATTTCCCTTAATTATTAATATTAAATATTATTAATATTAAATATTATTATTATTATTATTAATAATATATTATTGATATTAATAAATATATAAGCAAACGTTTCATCACATAACCTCTATTAAAACCTAGCATTATTAGAATCAGACAAAGATTAAAACCACAGCGCCAAGTTGGGTAATTTGTCCCAATGGAAAAAAGGCATGTGTGATGTAAAAAATAAAATTTTAATACTTCTCAAGTCTTGAGCAAAGTAAACCAGTACCTGTTTGCTTCATAGTATTCACCAAAAATAAATAAATAAAACCAGCTGCAACATCATAATGAAAATGTTCTCTGGCCCAGGAGTGTGTAAAACTCAAAACCCTGAACCGACCAACTCACCTGAAACACCTTACTGTGTAATTTTTAGCATGAACTAGTAACAATTGAAATCTGAAACTGTTGCTACTCACATACATCTGACCACACAATTATTCCCTGGGAAGTGCTAGTTTATTTATGTCATTATGTCGCGCTGAACTTGTTCTCCGCGCTTTGAGCCCAATACTTAGCACACAGTGTGAAACAAAACACTTTTATATGATGTAAACAAATCACTTCACACAGATGCCTAACATCAATACATGCATGTGGTATTCCAATCTTAAGGGTTTTCCATTACTGCAGACATTCAAGGAACAGATAGCCATATGTGGTGGCTTACAAGATCTTCCATGGCTTATATATATATGTGTTACCTCTCCTTCCTCAAACTCTCTGGGGTGACAACTTATTGTTCATGGTACCCAACAGAAAATCTAAATATACAAAAATGTCTCTATTTAACCATGGAACAGCTTTAGAGCAAGGAGGTTGTGTGGGATGAATAATATTGTTTTCCCTGGATTGTTTGTGTGCTCAGTGGCTCACACTTGCGTATCCCATATCAACTGTTTAAAACACAATCATATCATAGTCGACTCCAGTGTAGGTTTTGAGCATCTAAAAAACATATTGATATAATTTTATATTACAGATTAAAGCAAGAGATTTGCTTTCATGTTTTTAAAACTAGTATATTTGTAATTGTAATGAATATATAATATTGTTTAGATATATTTTATGGAGATGCGACCAGTGCGTGCTGAGTACGCACCATGTATGCGAACCCAATGTGACTTCAAAGAAAGGATTCTATTGGTTAAAGAGCTTTTTATTTTACTATTTGGAAGGCCCCACCCAATTTCTTCCTTCTTTCTCTAGCCTCTGTTGGATGAAGACCTTTTGTGTTTTCTCTAGCTGTAATATTATTTTTTGGGGTGTTTTGTTTACAAAAAAATGGCATCTGCAATACCACCTGCAGAAGAGATTGAAGATGTGAAGGAAGAGGACCAACCTGCAAAAAAAAAAAGGAAAGCATCGTGTGGACATTTTTTCCAATTCCGGTGGGAGAAAAGAAAGTCAATGCACAGAAGGCGATCTGTACCTTATGCGAGAAGGTGCTCCCTCGCGATTCAGGAAATAAGTACCCTTGTGGGACTTCATCAATGCTAAAGCATTTACAAACCATCCATCCAAATCGACTGACAAGAGAACAGCGAGAATGGGAAAGACGAGAGCAAGCTGACGTAGGAGAAAATGCTGGACCCAGCAAATCTTTCGGTTCTGGTCTTGCATCACAAACTCCTACAACAGTCTCTGAGTTTGCTGGATTGGGTCAACACTGTCTAATGCAAGACAGTTCTATGTGTTGGAGAACAATCGATTGCAGCAATTATTCAAAGTGCAAAAACCCACAAATGTTAGTTTTTTTTTGTTACGCCAAAGTTGGTAATGCAAAATGATTTTGCAGTATGAATGCAGCATCTTGCACTGTTCGTCATTATAACATTTTTAAAAAATACCCCTCCCCCCCAAAAAAACCTTTAAAAACACAAAAAAATCTTCAAAAAAAATGCTTCTTTTTACAACTGCCTATTTTGGTTAAAGATAGCGGAAGTGTTAAATGTGTTGTATGGTTAAGTTAGTAATGAACGTATTAGTAGTATCTGAGTGGTTGTAAGAGTGCATAAATAGTGCCTGGGTGATTGCATAAGTGTATGAGTTGTGTATGAGTGGTTTGATGAGGGTATGAGTACTGCCTGGGTTACAGGATGAATGCATGGGTATTGCCTAAGTAATTGGATGAGTGCATGGGTACTGTCTGGGTGAATATATTAATGCATGGGTAGTGCTTGGGAGATTGCATGACTGCATGAGTACTGCCTGGGTGATTGTATGAGTGCCGAGTAGTGTTTGGGTGATTGAATGAGTGTATGGATAGTGCCTTGGTGATTGAATGAATGAAAGAGTAGTCTATGAGTAATTCCATGAGTGCATGAGTAGTACCTGGATGACTGCATGAGTGCATGGTTAGTCCCTCAGTGATTATATGAGTGCATGGACAGTACCTGGTCAATTGCATGAGTGCATGGGTAGTGCTTGAGTGATTGAATGAGTGTATGGTTAGTGCCTGGATGATTGAATGAGTGCATGAGTAGTACATGAGGGATTGGATGAGCGCATTAGTAGTGCCTGCGTGATTGCATGAGTGCATGGGTACAGCCTGGGTAATTGTATGACTCCATGGGTAGTGCCTGGCTGTTTTGATGGGTAAACAGTCAGAATATCGAGTTTTTATTGTCGACTTGCACTAATATCGAGTGCAAAATATCGGGATACAAAAATATCGACTGTCAGAATATCGTGGTACAGAATATCGAGTCTAAGGTAAGTAATATCATTTTTAACAATATCGAAGTAATTAATATCGTTTTAAAAAATATCGAAGTCATTAATATCGTTAGAAAAAATATAGTTAAAAATATCGTTTTTTTAGTTAGTGTTATGTATTTTAGTATGTATTTTAAATGTATGTGTTCTATTTTTTTGTCTAAGTATTGCATTTGTTTTTTAATATATGTATTACATTTTTAGAAGTTTTAGTTCCGTAGTGGGTTGTGGGTTTATAGGGGAATAGGGAGGAAGTAATTTAATTATAATAAATGTATTAATAATTTTGAGAAGTTATTAATTTTATTTTAATTAAATTTTGCGTTTTAGTTCCCTAGCGGGTTGTGGGTTTATAGGGGAATAGGATAGGAAGCAATGTAATTTCAATTAATTAATTAATATTTTTTATTAATTAATAATTAATATTGATGTATTTAATACTTTTTATTGTTAATTGTGGTAATTAATTTAGTATTAATTATTTATTAATTGGTTGTTAATTATTGTTAATTAATTGGTAATTATGTTAATTGTGTCGTTTACTTAGGAGTGGGTTGTGGGTTGATAGGGAGTAGGGTGGAAAGTAATTTAATTTCAATTAATTAATTAATATTTTTTATTAATTAATATTTATGTATTTAATATTTTTTATTGTTAATTGTGGTAATTAATTTATTATTAATTATTTATTAATTGGTTGTTAATTATTATTAATTAATTGGTAATTGTGTTAATTGTGTAATTTTTTTACGAGCGGGCTGTGGGTTGATAGCAGAGTAGGGTGGGAAGTAATTTAATTTTAATAAATTGTGTTAATATTTTTAATAAAATATTTATTTAATGTTATTTTATAGTGTTTATTGTGCGAATTAATTTATTATTAATTGCTCTTATTTTGCTTGTTAATTGTTATCAATTAATTAATTAATTAATTGTTAATTAATTATGTTATTTGTGTCATGTTTTACAACATTGGTGGTGTCATTTATAGGGGAATATGGTGGTAGGTACATTATTTATAATTAATTAATTATTTGTTAATTAATGCTAATTAAGTAATTACATATTAAATATGCTAATTGTGGAATTATTTTGATGTGTGAGTTGTGGGGTTTATAGTTGTAAATGTTGGGAAGAATTTTTTTTAACATTAATTAATGATTTGTTGTTAATTGTTATTAATTTATGAATGCAAAATTTGTTATGGAGATTGTGTAAATATTTTTAGGTGTGTGTTTTGGTGTTTCTTGGGGTACAGGGTGGAAAGTAATTTAGTTTAAATAAATTAATCAATAGTTGATCATTAATATTCACTTATTAATTTATAAATATTTTTGGTAATTGTTTTGTTTTTATTTTGTTTGTGGTTTTTGGTTCAATAGCTGTAATCTTTGGTTTTATCCCCTCTGCTATCCAACACTTTCCCTACTGTTGCATTCATTGGAGTGGGAATAGTAATTTATTCCCCTCCGCTATCCAACACTTTCCCTACTGTTGCACTCGCTGGAGTGGGAATAGTAATTTTTTCCCCTCCGCTATCCAACACTTTCTCTACTGTTGCGGGAATAGTAATTTCTATCCCCCGCTATCCAACACTTTCCCTACTGTTGCACTCGCTGGAGTGGTAATAGTAATTTTTACCCCTCCGCTATCCAACACTTTCCCTACTGTTGCACTTGCTGGAGTGGGAATAGTAATTTTTACCCCTCCGCTATCCAACACTTTCCCTACTGTTGCACTTGCTGGAGTGGGAATAGTAAATTATTCCCCTCCGCTATCCAACACTTTCCCTACTGTTGCACTTGCTGGAGTGGGAATAGTAATTGTTACCCCTCCACTATCCAACATTTTCCCTACTGTTGCACTCTCTGGAGTGGGAATAGTAATTGTATCCTCTCCGCTATCCAACACTTTCCCTACTGTTGCACTCGTTGAAGTGGGAATAGTAAATTATTTCCCTTCGCTTTCCAACACTTTCCCTACTGTTGCACTCGCTGGAGTGGGAATAGCAATTTTTACCCCTACGCTATCCAGCACTTTCTCTAACGTTGCATTAGTTGGAGTGGGAATAGTAATTTTTACCCCTCCGCTATCCAACACTTTCCGTACTGTTGCACTCCCTAGGAGTGGGAATAGTAATTTTTATGCCTCCGATATCCAACACTTTCCCTACTGTTGGACTCCCTGGAGTGGGAATAGTAATTTATTCCCCTACGCTATCCAACACTTTCCCTACTGTTGCACTTATTGGAGTGGGAATTGTAAATTATTCCCCTTTGCTATCCAACACTTTCCCTACTGTTGCACTCGCTGGAGTGGGAATAGTAAATTATTCCCTTGCGCTATCCAACACTTTCCCTACTGCTGTACTCACTGGAGTGGGAATAGTAATTTATTCACCTCCGCTATCCAACACTTTCCCTACTGTTGCAGTTAATGTAGTGTAAAATGTAATTTAAAAAATTTCTAAATATTTTAATAATTTAATTTATAATATATATATATATATATTTTTTTTTTATGTTACAGGTGTATGTATATATATATGTATTTATAATTTTCAATATATTTCTAACATTTTATAATTTATTAAAATAATTATTTATTAATTATTATTAAGTAAATATATATATTACATTTTATATATGTATGTTTAATTTATTTTTACATTAGATTTATTACATATAATTGTTAACATTTTCTAATAATTCTAAAAAAAAATTAAGTTATATGTATTATTTAATTTATTTTACATTATTTTTTATACATTTAAAAAAAACGATATTTTTTACTTCGATATTTTTAACAACTATATATTTTTTCGATATTTTAGTACTCACCATTATGTAGATAGGATGTCGATATTTTTGACATCGATATTTATGTCCCGATATTTTGGGAACATGATATTTTGTCCATCAATATTTTGTCAGTGATCCGTTTGGATGAGTGTCTGGGTAGTGTCTGGGTGATTGTATGAGTGCAAGTGCAGTGCCTGTATTATTGACAGAGTGCAACTGCAGTGCCTGGGTAAATGGGTAACTGCAATTGTAGTGCCTGGGTGAATGGATGAGTGAAAAAGCAGTTCCTGGATGAATGAATGAGTTCAAGTATAGTGCATAGATGATTGCATGACTGCGTGGGTAGTGCCTGGATGATTGAATGAGTGTATAGTTCTTAAGTTAGGATCATCAGCTTCACTACACATATACAAGTACAGGCATGGCTGAAATATGGAAGAGGTCAGACATTGAGAGCTGTCAGAATAAGTTTTCAGTTTATAGCACAGACATCATTATCTTCGGCCTACTTGCAGTGTACTTTTGCAGAGAGTTATATTTACTTGGATAGTGGTTAATAACCTTTGGAACATATTTTAAACCTCACATTTTCTACCAGTATCATTAGAAAGACAGAGCACACAGTTCCAGGCCTAATCCTAAAAAAAAGTCTGACTCCTGCCTTGCCACTCCTATTAATGTCAGTGTCTTTCTAGAGACTTCAATGAGTGTGTCAGTGCCTTTTAGAAGTGGGATGACACATGTAAATTAGCCTGTAGGCACTAGACTAACTTTGTTTGACACCGTATGCTCTGTAAACGGGTGTAGAAGAAGCTGCAGGGATCCTTTTCTGGTTATCATACTGAAAGATAAAGTAGCTCTGTTAATATATGCCAGGGGTTATGATAGACTGTACAGTTTTCAAGTTAGGATTAGCAACTACACCAAACGCCTTAGACGACATGTACAAGTAAAGACATGACTGAAACATGGAAACGGTCGGACATTGAAAGTTGCCAGAATACGTTTTCAGTTTCAAGCACAGACATCATTATCTACGGCCTACTTACAGTGTACCTTTTCAGAGACTTATATATAATAGGATAGTGATTAATACACTTGGGATATGTTTTCAACCTCATATTTATCTACCAGTTTGATTAGAGAGACAGAGCTGACTGTGCCAGGCCTAACCAAAAATGAAAGGCCAACTCCTGTCATACCACTCTTATTAGTGTCAGCGTCTTTCTAGATATGGCAATGACTGTGTCAGTGCCTTTTAGACGTGACATGAGACATATAAACTAGTGTGTAAGTAGTATACTACCTCTGTTTGAGACAGTATGCTCTGTAATTATATGCAGCAGAAACTGCAGGGATCACTTTCTGGTTATCATACAGGGCAGCGGGGTATGAAGCTGTGTGTTCAAGTGCTTCCATGTGGCCTGCTTAGTAAAGAGATGTGTGGATCTGGGACTGAAAGGTGAAGTAGCTCTGTCAATATTTGCCAAGGGTTATGCTAAATCGTATAGTTCTCAAATTAGGATAATCAGCTGCACCACACGTATAAACTACATGTACAAAAACAGACATTGCTAAACATGGAATAGGTCAGAAAACCAAACTGAAATTTGCCAGAATACGTTTTCAATTTGTACCACAGACATCAGTATCTACCGCCTACTTGCAGTGTACCTTTGCAAAGACTTAAATGTACTATGACAGTGGTTAATACACTAGAGAACATGTTTTCAAGCTCACATTTCTCTACCAGTTTGATTAGTGACACAGAACTCACAGTGACAAGCCTAACCTAAAATGAAAGGCCGACACCTGTCATGCCACTCTTATTAGTGTCAGCATCTCTCCAGAGACCTCAATAAGTGTGTCAGTGCCTTTCACAGATGAGACAGCACATCTAAAGTAGCATATAGGCAGTAGACTACCTCTGTTTCAGACAGTATGCTCTGTAAATATGTGTACAAGAAGCTGCATGGATCACTTTCTACTTATTATACAAGGCAGCGGGTATGGAGCTGTGTGTTCAAGTGCTTCCATGAGCCCTACCTACCAAAGAGATGTGTGCTTTTGGGAATGAAAGGTGAAGTAGCTCTAACAATATTAGTAAAGGGGTATAATAGATAGTATAGTTTTTAAGTTAGGGCCATCAGCTGCACCACATGTGTCAGACTACATGTAGAAGTACAGACATACCTGAGACATGGTAGCATTCAGACATTCAAACTTGACAGAATATGCTTTCAGTTTCAAGCATAGGCATAGCTATCTACGGCCTACTTGCAGTGTACCTTTGCAGAGAGTTACATAGACTAGCATACAGGTTAACACACTTAACAACATGTTTCAAACCTCAGATTTCTCTGCCAGTTCCATTACACAGACAGAGCACACAGACCTAACCCAAAATGAAAGGCTGCCTACTCGAATGCCACTCTTATTAGTGTCAGCATCTTTCTAGAAACCCCAGGGAGTATGTCAGTGCCTTTTAGGGAAGTGAAGACACAAGTAAAGTAGTCTATAGGTACTAGACTACCTCTGTTTCACACCGTATGCTCTGTAAATGTGTGTAGAAGGAGCTGCATAGATACTTTTTCCTTATTATACAGGGCAGTTGGGTATGAAGGTATGAAGCTGTATGTTCAAGTGCTTCCATGATGACTGCCTAGCTAGGAAATTATGCTTCTGGGACTGAAAGGTGAAGTAGCTCTGACAATATTCATTCAGGTGTATGATAGACCGTATAGTTTGTAAGTTAGAGTCATCACCTGCACCACATGTGTCAGACTTCATGTAGAAATACAGACATACCTGAGACATGGTACTTAGTCGGACATTCAAACTTGACAGAATACGCTTTCAGTTTCAAGCACACACATCACTCTCTACGGCCTACTTGCAGTGTACCTTTGCAGAGTGTTACGTGGATTAGGATAGAGGTTAGTACACTTGGCAATACATTTTAAGCCTCACATTTCTCTACCAGTTTCATTAGAGAGGCAGATATCACAGTGCCAGGCCTGACCCAAAATGAAAGGCTGGCTCCCCTCATGCCACTCTTATTACTGTCAGAATCTTTCTAGAAATCTCAATGAGCGTGTCAGTGCCTTTTAGGGTTGAGATGACACAAGTAAAGTAGCCTATAGGTACTAGACTACCTTTGTTTCAGACTGAATAGTCTGTACATGTATGTAGAAGAAGCAGCATGGATCACTTTCTGGTTAACATGAAAGGCAGTGGAGTATGAACCTGTATGTTCAAGTGCTTCAACAAGGCCTGCTTAGAAAAGAGATATGTGGTACTGAGACTGAAAGATGAAATTGCTCTGTTAATATATGCCAAGGGTTATCATAGACTGTATAATCAATTAACTTTATTTCGGTCGGCTGACCAAAAAAATGCGATGTGCTATAAATACATTATGTACAGTTGCATAGGAATATAAAAAAAGAGCAGATTGATTCACATAACCCATACGCGGAGCTTGCTATGATTGATATCCAGCTAAAATCCATATGTATAAAAACCTACCAACTATACGCTTTGGACGGTGGTAGCAAAAACCTCAAATAGACAACTACTAGGCAATAGGGTCAGCTATGCTGTGTAGATATCCTAGTTTCGGTGAGTGCTACATTAGGATCCCCCTAGTTTAAAAGATAGGTAGGTTGAGATATAATTTTGCATGTTAAAACCAATTATAAGGTCAAACTCTGAGGTTTTTGTGCTTTCCGCCTAATTCCCCAAATATGGACCAAAGGGTTTGCATGTGAGCAGGCAAACAATGGTCTTGTGTCAGATTTCAGAATCCGCAGGGCCATGCCATGTTCTCTAGTTCCTAGCTGTTTGCATATGGGCATAAGCAATCTGCATCTTGGGAAGGAGTACGCCTGGCAGAAGAAAAGGACATGTGCAAGCGATTCCTTAGGGGCAGAGCAGCTGGGTCAGGACTTGGGGGTTGTTTGGTTGCCACACCTATGTGGTCATGAAGGAATTCAGGGGGAGTGTGCCAAATCTAAATTGGATGTATAGTTTCCTGTCAGTGGATGACCGAATGATGTCAAGATAGCTTTCTAGAGATCTCATTGTTTTTAAATTGCTAAATTCAGCTGTTAGCCTACCCCTCGTTGCGTTCCTGAGTTCAGTCCAGGCTAACTAGTCCCAATACAGAACTTTCACTTGTTTTTTGCTAGGTGGCACTTGGGGGCTATCAATGGCCCATTGGCCCATTACTCCA
Organism: Calotriton arnoldi; assembly: GCA_963921515.1. Lineage (NCBI taxonomy): Eukaryota > Metazoa > Chordata > Amphibia > Caudata > Salamandridae > Calotriton > Calotriton arnoldi. Next base: position 1,060,393 of record CAWUFW010006346.1, read on the forward strand.
ATATTTCCAAGCAGGAGTTTAATGTTTTTTATCTAACCTATCTTATTGGCAGTGTCCAGAGATCTAACTTCTTCGAGGGCAGTGTCATAGGAGCACAACTCGGGGGTCGCGCTTAATCTGTGGCAAAAGAAGAATGGACGTAGTTTTGCTAAGTCAGTAATGTATTTTCAACCCATGTCCAACTGTGTAGTTTTCAAGTTAGAATTATCAGCTGCACCTCACGTCTTAGACTACATGTACAAATACAGACGAGTGAAACATGGAAGAGGTCAGACATTGAAAGTTGCCAGAATATGTTTCAGTTTCAAGTAGACACATTGCTATCTATGACCTACTTGTAGCGCACCTTTGTAGTGAGTTATATGAAATAGGATAGTGGTTAATACACTTGGGAACAAGTTTTCAACCTCATATTTCTCTACCAGTTTGATTAGAGAAACAGAGCTTACAGTCCCAGGTCTAACCCAAAATAAAAGACCGACTCATGTCACTCTTATTACACGTAGCACATGTAAAGAATCCTATAGGTACTAAACTACCTCTGTTTCACACCACATGCTCTCTAAATGTGTGTAGAAGAAGCTGCATGGGTCACTTTCTGCACATTATACAGGGCAGCCATGTATGAAGCTCTGTGTTCGAGTTCTTCCTTGACGCCTGCCTAGCCAAGAGAACTGTGCTTCTGCAACTGAATGCTCAAGTAGCTCTGACAAGATTGCAGGGGTATTATAAACTGTATAGTTTTTAAGTTAATGTCATCAGCTGCAGCACATGTGTTAGACTACACGTACAGGTAGAGACATACCTAAAACATGGTTGCAGTCAGACACTCAAAGTTACTCGAGACATCAAACAACAAACCATATAGCTTTATTTGCACTAACACAAGACACGGTTAATACAATAATTTGGTACGAAATTTTGAATACACTGTTTGTCTGCGTTGCGTCATGTGCCGAACACGGGCATGTAGACAGAGTAATAATATGTTTTGGCTTTGGACAATATATTCGACTTACATAATTTTGGGAATAATTGGAGATTTTGACAACGGAGTCTAACTGCAAGTAAGGTAATACCGCAAACGTGGAATCAAATGGGAGAAGTCATGGATTTCTAGAAACAACATGTTTTGTTTATTTCTGGCCCTGAGGATGCCCAAATGTTGGGTGAAACGAGTTGGCTGTACTGAACTGTCTGTCATAAATAAGAAGATGTTGAATAAAAGAATCAATATAAGCAAAGAAAGGACCTCTCGTATCATTGATTCGCTATGAACATAACAATGTGCTGAATTATGTTTTTCTAGTCTCCAATATATATTTTTTCTGGCAAAATACTCCACAGGTTTTATACATTTATAAACAGTCCATTTTATTGTTAAAAAATTAATTACAATCACTTAAGGACTCCTACACCATATATCACACTCCTTACACATTTGTAACTTACCTGTGAAATTCTGCTATAGTTTCTGAAATTATCACATATTGTTAGTTATTTTTCTTTTTTACCCAACTGTGATGTACCACTCTCAATAAGAAAGAACGAGTAATGGCAAATTTTCCCTCTCATTTTCCACAGAAATGAATGTTAATAAGAAATCAAAGTTTTCCTTTATTTTTTCAAAATGTTAAACCACTTTCTATTGGGTAGTTATATTAACCCTTTACTAGTCTGCTCTAAAGAAACCCAATCTGGTTGTGTATGTTGCTGGAATTGCGACTTTGCCTCAGCACCCAGCCCGACCCCCAGTGCAACGTCACGATGGAGTTACGAACGCTTATGGAGGTTCAAAAACCCATTTCCAATAATACTACGATTATTTTTTAACAGCATACCACTTGTACATATACTACTGGATTGGAAAAATGTACCTGTCTCAAATATAGCATACATATAATACTCCATTTTATATTTTTAAACTACACTGTTCTTTAAACCCTTCACCCACACTGCTTCACCTCAGTTTCCATAGCAACAGTTTCTGAAACATTCAACTGTACCTTTAAGTCAAAAGTTCACCATATTTTTAAGTGCAGCTTCCAATTCTACAGTAGCAGGCGCGGTTGACTTCAGCAAAAGTTTAGCTTATCCAGCGTATTGTACCTTTCAATATTTTCTCCACAACCAATCAGAAAAATACTTATTTTACAAAGCAAGATGCAACCTATTTTATGTAGGCAATGTCTATTAACAACCAATGACTTATCTCATTTTCTTAAACCACACTCTGTCCACCATTTTAGATGCCTTCCATTATACTGTCATGTTCAGCTACAGATGTCTTCTGATTCCTAGCACACCTGCCTTCAAAATGCTTACAGTATGGATTGTAGTTCACAGCTATGTTTTCTGAGGCAAAATGTATGCTGGAGACAGAGGTATTGACAAAGACTTGGGTTTACATAATGTGGATTTTAAATGGTTTGCATAGAGAGGATTAAAGTGGCACCAACTGCTGCCTATGGTTAAGAGCATTTTGAATTTCCAACCCCCTGACCTCATGTTTGTGCACTGTGGCTGCAATAACCTAGGCACACTGACTGGTGTAGGATTGGAAACCCTAATGAAGCATACCTTTGCACAACTGATGTCACTTTTCCCTCACAATGTCTTTGTGTACTCTAATATATGCCAAAGATAGAAATGGAAGTGGTCAAATCAAATCTGTACACAGATTGACAAAGCCAGGAAGCATGTTCATAAAGCTGTTTCTGCTTACCTCAGAGACCATAACATGGGCTCTATCTATAACAACAATCTTCATTTTGACATGGATAAAATCTACAGAAGTAAAGGAGTTCACTTCACAGATGAAGGAAACAAGGTGTTTCTCAGCAACCTGAAACTGTGCATTCACATTTACATGTAGCTGCAACAAAGTCATAATAAACACAAAGGCTCTTCTCAGAGCCACGCTATAACCCAACACTGGAAAGTATATATTTTTTTAAACTATATTACTGAAAAATATTTCCAAATTGCCCAAACCAAAAGCACGAACTCAATGCACAACAACACATTTTACATTTTTTATTATATTTTAACTATAAACATATTAAAATGTTTTTATAACTACTTTTACAACTGTATACATGTCAATATAACTATGTACTTAACTCTGAGTAGCCTTCACAAGTGTCTGAGTGGGAATGTGAATGGGGGCATCAGTGTATAAGTAGCTCTGTGACTGAGCAAGCCATTATCTAAGGTTTCTGAGTGGGTGAATGAGTGTCTCACTGACTCTGTCACTAGGTATGTCACTGTCTGGCTAAATTTCTAAGTAGGTGCATCACAGTCTGTATATGTCAGACAGTGAGAGGGTGCATCAATATCTGAGTGGGTTTTCCAAAGAGTGAGTCAGTCTCTGAGTTGGTCTGTAAATGGGTAGAACAGTCTCTGAGAGGGCTTGACAATGGATGTGTCAGTGTCTGAGAAGGTCTGTGAATGCCTGTGTCAGTACCTGAGTAGATCTCTGATTGGGTATTTGAATCTCTCAGTGGATCGGTCAATAGTTACATCAGTGTCTGAGTAGATATGTCAGTGTCTTAGGGGGTGTGTCAGTGGGTGTGTAAATACATGCATTAGTGTTTCAGTAGGTGTTGCACTAACTTCATCAATAACTGAGCGGATCTGAGAAAGGCTGCATCAGAGTCTGTGTGAGTCTATGAGTGGTTGCATCAGTGTTGCATCAGTTGCTTCAGTTGCATCAGTGTCTAAGTGGGTCGCTGACTGAGTACATCAGTATCTGACTGGGTTTGTCAATGGGTGTGTCAGAGTCGAAGTGGGCGTGTCAGTGTCTAAGCATCTGTGTGAATGGGTGTGTCGGTTTCTAACTGGGTCTTGGACTAGCTACATCAACAACTCACGTGGGAAAAAATATATATATATATTATTACTATTATTATTGGCAGAAACGGTCCACATGGCCCCCCCTTCTCTGGGTGTGACTTAAATTAATGCTTTTGCGAACCAAATTTTTTATGGACCTGTGTCGTCATTGATGAAGAAGTGAGTTTGTCTGCAGTTTTAACACCCATATTAGTTGTTATAATGACCACCTACCTTAAAGCCTTATATTACCATGTGAAGAAAGGGTCAAGTTAACTCGAGGTAAGTTTCTGAGCTGAGGGCCCACAGGAATAATAGCCCACATAGTGGGTGGGATACCATTATTCCAGATGAATTTTTAGCCCAGGTCATTAAGGAAAATACACCAGCCTTTGGCATTTCCCTTGATGAGGAGTCTCTAGTCCAAGATATTAAGGCGGATTCTCTAAAACTTTCCTTAGCCGTTAAAGAGAAGTTGACTAGATCGCCCTGCCCTCTAGGAGATCTATGGGATGGTTTGGCCACGACTGCAGGGTATCACACAAAGCCCTAATTCAGGCCCTCAAGGATACTTCACGTTCTGACAGTAGAGTGTTGGCCTGTAGGAAACAATACAAATTTGCACTATCTTCTGTGAAAAAGGAGTTAAAAGTGATTGCTTGGGAGAACTTAAAGGCGTACTCCACAAACAAAGATCATAGAGTTTTTTGATCAATCATTAATAAACCTTTTTTGTTGCTTCTAGGGACTTCAACCATTGAGATCGCGATCCCTGAGGAGGAGTGGGCTATCTTTTCTCGTAATATCTATCCTGTATTAATAGTGCCTGAGACAGATCACCCTTCATTGGGGAATGGGGCCTACAAGGACACTTTGATATCAAAAGATTCATTCACTTAATTCTCTTTCTATCCCACAATGGCGAAGGTAACTGTTCCCAAGAATAGCATTGGGAAAGCACCCGGTCTGAGTAGAGTTCCCCTTGATTTATACAAATCTAACATTGAGTTTTGGGGAACACTCCTTACCAATATTCTAAGGGCAATGGGACAGACAGGCAAGCTGCCGACATGGTTGAAAACCATTATCATACCAATTTTTTAAAAAGGAGGCATGGGAGATGTTAAGTATTATAGACCCATTTCTTTATTAGCCTCACTTGTTAACATTTTGGGTCACATTGCCCTGACCAGATTGGAGACATGGATGGAGGAGAATAGTGTATTAGTAAATAGTGTATTCAGTATGGTTTTCAGAGGGGCTTGGGTACTGAGGACCAGTGTCTCACTGTTTCACTCCTGGTGGATAAATACACTAGGGTTTTAACAGGCACGCTGTATCTGGGATTCATGGACTTGCACAGTGCTTTGATTGTGTTTCCCATGACAAGCTATGGCTTGTCTTGGGGAATATGGGAGTGGGTGGGTCCCTGATATCCCTGATTAGGGAAATTTATGGTGATGTTACTGTTAGAGTGAAGAACAATAGGGAAGGGCAGTGCACTTGGATGTTCAAAGTTAATAGGGGCATGAGACATGGTTGTGTCTTTGCCCCTTCCTCTTTACCATCTACATTAACCATCTGGGGGTGTTGGTGGAGGGGTGCAGGGACATGCCATAGTTAAAACAGCAACTGATTTCCACACTCCTCTTTGCCGATGATGGGGTAATTATGGACTGCCCTCTGAGGTCACTGCAGCTCTCTTAATTAATTTCTCATGTTTCATGGCAGGACTTGATCTGAAAGTAAATGTTGCCAAAACATTTGTCCCTAATTTGTTCTATAAAGGGGAAGTTGAATCATAAATATTTGTCCTTATTTGCTCTACAAAGGGAAGTTCTATACAGACAACTTACCCATCCTCAAAATTCCAACTTTGTCATATTTAGATGTTCATTTTAATGAGAAAGGTTCATGGGCCCTTCAGGTATCGATTAGCTACAATCAAATGATCAAATCTAGTAATGCCATTCAAAGATTTGCTGCAAAATTAGGTAGCAGATCAATTGATCATGTGATTCCGATTTACCATGCCAAATATGTGCCAATTGCTAGCTTTGGAACAGGAATCTGGGGTCAGGCTAATGTCGCCACTTTATGTCATGCTGAAAATTATTTTCTCAGTGTTCCAAGAAGTAACCAGCCTATTTATGCCATCAGGAATTGGCTTTACTATTCCTGGGGGACATTATCAGATTTAGCCCCATCATGTTGTGGCACTGTGTCTGGGCTAACAGAGAGTCCATGTTAAACAGACAAATTATTACAGACTGTTTGGGTTCTGATCATTTGCTTGACATTCCCTGGTTGTGGGGCATCAGGAATATGGCCATCAGATTAGATAGACCCAACTATTTTGTTGATCCCCCTTTTATGGTGGCTTTGTGAAAGGTGCCACTGAAAAACATGTGTAGAGAGAAATTGGAAGCTGATAGGTTGGCAAGGGTTAGATCTATTCCATCTGTATCTACTTACGTGGATATGAGAGATGAAGTGGTTTGGGTCTCACATGCTATTTGACATCAATAGCGTCCCATACCAGAGATTTCTTCTCACTAGATTCAGGTTAATCATTTTAAATTGCTTATGGAACACTGGTCTACATATTTGCCCTCTTGTACCTGCAAAAGTATTTCTAAGCAGAGCACCTACATCTGCTGTTTTATGGTGTTTTTTCACTACAGCGTTCCCTCTTTATCAAACTTTTGCTGAGGAAAGAGGGCATTAGAAATTGTATACCTGCACTGCACTTTCTGCAAAGGCTAGAGACTGAGTTTTTTTGTTTCTCCATCTATATCTTTTACGTAATGTAATGTGTATTAGAGGGCAAATCGGTACCAGCACTTAGTCAGACTTATGACTCTTTTTAGTGTTCTCTTCAATATATTTTAATTGTAAATTGCGATTTTATATTGTATTCGATGATTTTAGTGAATGTATACTTATTTTTCGTTCCGCTGGCAATGCTTATTTCTCTTGTTAAACTTGTATGATCTTCATCGAATAAAGTATGAATTGATTGATTGATTGCAATTTAAAAAAATCAAAAATGTATAATACAAATAAAAAAGTAAGATTTAGAAAAACAATGAAAAATATTTTAAATCAAAACACTTCCCTCCGTACTATGCTGAAAATGAACACTGAAAACAATTACAATATAAAAATAAATACTAGTATAAAAATTAAACGTTACTAGCAGTAAATGATTTATTCAATGAAACAATTAAACTTAAAATAATAAATGTACACTTAAAAAACATAATTTAAGAACTAAATAAACTGATCAACTAAATAACATTTAATCAAAAAAACTAAAACAAATATCTAAAAGAAAAATTAATCAACTTATTAATTTACATATTTATTTACCAATTTAGAATTCAATTACATAAAAATATTTACTATAAACTAACACAATGCATTTAAAAAATCTTTCCAACCTAATCCCCTACAAATCCATCAACCTGCTACTAAATTAACACTTTCTAAAAATATTATTATACTACTAATAACTTATAATACTTAAAAGACTAACATAAACTACAGTATTTTTTACAAACGTATGAAATAGAACAATATTATATGCAAATATATTCAAAAAGTAATATTAATACCCAAAAAAGATATTCTGTCTCAAAATATTTTTGACATGATATTTGTGACCCATAGTATTTTTTACACATCATTGTGCTGGAATACCACTATTTAAATTGGTTAAGTGAATGGAGAAAATGTAAGATAAAGTTTACCCATTAAAGGAATAATTCAAAGGCATCTTAAGTAGTAATATATTAATTGAAACTACATAATTATTCATAATTGTTAGTGGCTCCTGAAAGTTGAATCTTAGCACATGATTTCTGCTTTCTATGCAATATATTCAAAACTGAACAAGTTCTATCCTCTGGTTATCATCGCAAGTCTAATGGGCAGACTGTGGTAAACAATTAAAGTCCAGAAAACTATCTATGATGCAGCTGTAATACAACTCAAGATATTTGTCTTCCTATTTATCAACTGTGGATTTTTTTTATAACAGTTTAATTCCTTGTGCTTCTAAGGTGTCATATATTTCTGTTTGCAAGTTTTCCATCCAATGCCATTATTAGACCTGGGTGGAGCTTGCAGAGTTTTCCACGGAATTCCGCGGACTGCCCAAAAAACTGTGTGAGATTCCGCAGAACTCTGCGAGAGGGCTAAAGTGCTCACCCGCTGGTTTTTACATGCCAGTAATGCGAGGTGCGCTTCCGAGCTGAAAAATCAGCATAAACGGCCCGACGTGATTCGCATGGACTGGGCCATTTTGTTTTCCTTGCTTTCTGTTCTCTGCATTGTGCTGGGCCTGATTTTCTAATCCTTTTCAACCATCCCCCACCCCAGTCATCCACCCCTCATTTACCATTTTTTGATCAGTGTGTGTCTTTGTGTTTGTGCATTTTACATTTTTGTTTTTTTTACTTTTTCTGTGACTTTTGGCAAATTGTTTTGTTCTCCCTCTATTTACTTTTGTTTTTTCCTTTCTGCTTCTGTAAGATTTGTTCTTTATTTTCTATTCTACCCAGGGCAATGGCAGACAACCAGGGAGCAAGCAGCGGAGCTTAAACAACTGTATGCAAGTTAGTTATACCCTTGTCCTACTACCCTCTGTGACTATCTTAACCACTGGGGATGATTGCCAATGTTTATATTACCTAAATTGCCAATATTGCCTACAACAATTTAGATAAACAACATCTTCAGTAGCAGCTAGTTGATAACTAAACTAGTTCACTTCACTCAATAGTTCTCTTACCTGAATAGATAAAGTGATGCTGCTACTTTTCTCAATCTTACAGCAGGGTTTCTCAAGGCGCCTTCTTAATGGTGGTGGTAGTAGTTGCAGGCTAGTTCACCAACAGGGAAGGCATCACAAGCGAGGTCCCACTCCCACCTAGGTGAACTCCAACAGTAGGATTAACTGAAAGATTATCCATCACAGGCAACTAGATTGAAAGAAACACATAGTTAATGGGTTAAAATATATTTATATCATAACACTAGAAAGACTGATAGCAGTCTGCTAGCATGACACAACAAAGAAGACCTGATATTATAACAAAAACTAGCAATAGTAACTTCTTGTGAGCAATGGTGAGCTAGTATTTAATTAAAACTAATCTTAGGAAATCCTTGAGTCAGAAGAAGTATACTCAGAGTCAGTACTGGACAAGGTTACGCTTTTATGCAACACAAGGCCTGAAAGATGATATTGAGAAATAATGTTCTTGTATATCTAAAATATGGACCCCTTTTATGTGTGGGTGGGTAAGTGGGGCTGGTGTGGCCTATTGCTGAGGTAATAGAAGATCCCGCAGTGAGTTGGTGCTGTTTTCACCACATCCTCCCCACCAAGTAATGTGAATCATTTTATGATGTGAATTAAGTCACTCCTCAATAAATGACACAGCCCGGGGGAAGAAGGGTTAGGGGTTTGTTAAATGGATGGTAAAGGGGATTTGGGAAAAGGTGTGACAAAGATAAATACTACATAACAACAATATTCATCAGGGCCATGAGCAGCACATCATCTTCAATTTGTTGTGGAAGGAAATGAAGGAATGAGTATGACACTGTTCAGTTAAATGCATTACAAACAGTCCTTCAGCCCAAGAGACCCAAGTTATTATATATATCTAAATGTTCTGTCTTCTAGGTTTGAAATATATTAGATACAAATTATGGAGGAGTGATGCGAACCTTCACTGTTCTAAAAAAAATTATTGCTAAAAGAAAAATAATACTGTATTGCCAAATTGGGAAGTGCATCTGCATTCTTTTCGGAATGTCAGTCACTCTTGGGTGCCTGGAAAAACCCGTCTGGAAAGGTAAGCAGGAGTGTTATGGAGCTTTCACCTTTCGTGCAGGAGAAGACTGAGGCTTGCAGATAGCAAAACAGAAACATTATTGTAGAATCAAGGAGAAGGACAGTCGGTAAGCTTCATTAGGCACAGCAAGAGCAAAGGCTGCTGCAATCTTTCAAATTATGATTTATGAGCAATTAATTAACTGAGAAGAGGGAGAAATCTTACAAACAATCATGGAAAAGTATTCGATGCATGAACCGGGCTGATAAATCTCACAACTGTCATCATAAGACTTAGCCAAGTGCGTGCATCATGTGATGATGTAACATCACATGTCTGTCTCCAGTTACAACAACAGGCCTCCCCTAGACCACAACCATATAAAAGAGAAGTTTCACATTTGAACCAGAACACACTCATCATTTAACAAAAATCAAATCAGTCTAACTCCATCCCGACCCCAATGAGAGAGATCGACCTGTAGTGCACTTCTGTTGATGAACAAGAAGAGAAACATTATTTGAGTATTTGTGTAGATTTGTGTTTAACTAAACTGACTGGTCTGGTCTCAGAATATTTAGCTGAGTGCATGCATCATGTGATGATCATGTGACATCACATGTCTGTCTCCAGTTACAACAACAGGCCCCCCACCCGACCACAACCACATAATAGAGGAGTTTCACATTTGAGCCAGCACACACACTCAGCAGCATTTCCAAAACCAACGCACCTCTCTCCAGTTAACAGAGCCATCATCATGTTGGCTTCCCTGAAGTTGATTACTTCCTTCATCTGGCTGTTGAGGTAGTCCCACCCTGAACCTTTCCATCATCCTGACTCTGAGTAATGAATCAGTCCAACTCCACCCTGACTAAAATGAGAGAGATCGACCTGTAGTGCACTGCTATTGATGATATCTGAGTAATGTTTTTGTGTGGATTTGTGTTTAACTAAACTGACTGGTCTGGTCTCTAACATTTAGCTGAGTGTGATAATGTGACAGCACATGCCAGCCTCCAGTTACAACAACAGGCCCCTTACCCGACCACAGCCACAGAATAAAGGAGTTTCACATTTGACCCTGCACACACACTCAGCAGCATTTCCCAAATCAATTCACCTCCCTCCAGTCCATAGAGCCATCATCATGTTGGTTTCCCTGAATTCGATAACTCCCTTCTTCTGGCTGTCGAGGCAGTCCCTCCCTGAACCCTTCCATCACGAGTAACAAATCAGTCCAACTCCGTCCCTACTCAAATGAGAGAGATTGACCTATAGTGTACTGCTATTCATGAACAAGAAGAGAAACATTATTTGAATAATAATTGTTTTGTATAGATTTGTGCTTGTTAACTAAACTGACTGGTCTGGTCTCTGAAGATTTAGAACCAGAAAAAAGGAGTAGACCCAGCAAGTAAATCTTGCTAAGTGTGAACGGGCCAATCACTTTCAGGAAAAATGATCACCCATCATGCCCCAAACATTGCAAATCATCAAAATCAAGTTTACAAATTAGTTGAACACCCTCCCTCACTGTGCGCCACCACATGAATCATCAATCATCACTCAGAATCACTCAATAGTGTATCGCTCATTCGTGCAATAGTTACCTGTTCCAATCCAAGCATGGTGGTACACAATTGTATCTCCTCTTTGATGCAAGCAACACACAATGGGCAATCTTGTAAATCAAATGATCTGGGGCAGTCCTGCTACGGGATCAAAAAAAGGATAGGCATGAAATGGAGGCAGGCATTGTCTTTAGTGTCCTTGAAGGGAATGGGGAGGCTTCTTCACTGCTCTTTAGTCTAACTCCAATCTGACCATACATGTGCCTAAAATGGTGGGGCTACATAAGTCAGTCAGGTACAAACAAAAAAATATATAATGTTCCCCTGGCTATATCCATTTTTTTGGTAATGCAGTTTGACGAGAAATAATAATTAAAAAGTTCTAAGGTGGCCAGCTCTCTGTCAAAGAAATAGAGTTTGTCCTCAAACTCAGATGGTTCACCCAGAATTTAGTCAGCTAATACACTTGAGTCTGAGCAATCACCCTAATACTCCTCCTGTGGTATTTCAGGAATGGTGTAATTTTGTGGTATGAAGTCTTGGTTCATTTTGATCATGGTGAATCTCTCCACGTTTTGAGGTGAGAGACTGGTCCTTCTTATTGCTACAACTGCGCCAGCTGCATTGAACACATGCTCAGCAGACCCACTGGCTACCAGACAAGCCAGATACTTTTTTGCCAGCCTGCTGAGCTCTGGACACTGACACATCTTCCCATACCAATTCACCAATGGGTTTTGATCAAAATAGACATCTCTTGGGTCATCCAGATAGTCCTGGAACATCCTCTGAATGGTTATTGGTGCTGACACTTGCTCAACGTCTTCTGCCTTTGCCTCTGTAGTGGATGTAAGACCTGTCACTTGAAACCAAGCCAATGCAGAGGTTGGGGCCCATTGATCTATTCCTATTGTTGCTGCCACCAGCATTTTTGTTACTAGTTTTGCCTGTTGTGAGACAACATGACTGCCCTCACTGGAAGTTGAAAGTGGAACACAAAAACATCTGCTCAGGAGTGGGACTCTAATGTCCAGCCCTTCTACTTCCATGTCTCTGGCTCTCTCAACAGTCCACGTCTTGCATTGTGAAACATCCCCTTCTGAATAAGGAATGAATGCAGACAATATTTTTTTGTACCATGCCTCATGTATTGTGGCACAGATGCACTCTTTGGACAACACAATGTCTCTTTGCAGCCTTGGATTATCAGCCAAGGGAAGGATTAAGTTCTCAACCAACTCATGAGCATCTTCATTTTTGTTCACACCTGTGAGTGTGAACCTTTCAGACACCTTTTTTTAACTGGTCCTGTAGCATATGCAACAATGGGATAGTTTGGCCGATCATACTTTCCTCCTTGCTGACTTCCTGTGTGAAAAACCCAAAAGGAAGTAGCATCTCTGTCAGGCATTTGACTAGGCCACATTTGTCCTTCTCAATGATCATGCTTTACCCAGTTGCATTCCCTCTTTGCATGACATACTCATTGATTGGTTTGTACCGCTCAAACAGATATTGCAATATGTAATAGGTTGAGTCCTAATGTGTTGGCACCTCCTGTATTTGGGTTTTAACTGATACTCTATTAGTAAGCTGAATGATCGTCAACTGCTTCCGGGCTTTAAAAGAATGGTTGAAATGAGTGCAGATTCTTCTGGAGGTGGTCAGTAGGTTACATTCTAGGTGTTCTTTTTTGAGAAAGTCCTTGACAATGATGTTGAAGCAATGTGCCAAAAACAGGACCTTGAAATATTTACCATCTGCCATGAACTTAACTATATTACTGTCATTGTCCATGGCAACAAAGCCAATTCTGAGAACCCTGGGTTGCAGCCATTCAAACACCTTGCTGTTAAAGTCTTCCAAGATTTTTGCAGCTGTATTGGATTTCCCCAAGGCAAACATGGCTACTGTTGCATGCCGCCAAACGCCCTTAAAAGTTTCTTCATTGCTGAGACCTGTAAATAGCTGTTGCTTAACTCCCACAAAAGAGATCCAGTGTGCAGTGATACACATGTAATCAGTGGCCTGAGAAATGGTCTACATTTCTGTTGTCAGGTGGATATTGTGAACAGCACTCTGCTGCAAAAGCTTGTTCAACCAATTCCAGCACATCATGATGAAGTGCTGGAACAGCAACTCTGGCAATACAGTTTTGGCTAGGTAACTTCCTTTGCGGGCACATGGTTGCCACAAATTCTAAAAAATCCACTCCTTTCACAAAAGAAAAAGTGAGGAGGTCCAGCTCTAACATTTTATTGAGCTTCCCATTGTACAAACAAGCCATTGAGTGGGTACATTCGTACAGCCCCACCTGCCTAAATATTCTTTTGATAGTAGCCTGGAATTTTTTCTTTTCTGGAGCTGCTGATGCAGGCGACTTCTGGAGGGAAGAACATGCAGGTAAACTCAATATGCGTCTTGGGGCACTCATTGTATGCTGTTGCTATGGTGTCTTCATCAGACTCTTGTGCCATTTTGAGGTTGCTGACACAGGTGATACTGGTGCACTGCTGGGGACAAGGGTGATTTGCATAAAGAAGATGCCACCCTCTTCTTCCTCATCACCTTCAACTTCCACCACGATCTGAGCTGATTCCCTGCTCTCATCACCTTCACCACCACCAGCTGCAGCAATTTTTGTGAGGTGTGCCTCCCAGCATATTGTATGGTGTTTTTTCATATGGGTCGTATGGCCACCAGTACCATATTGTGAACCAGACTGTGACTGCCAATGCCTGAAGAACTGGAGGTACTTGAGTGTGTCGACAATTGCTTCCCTGCAGTGGGTACTTCTGCTGAGTTAGGGGGGATGCAGGTCTCAGCAGGGGCCTTACAAATATGTTGTCCACTTTGCTCAGCTTACTGCAACGATTGGGTACTACTTTTCAAAGAGACAAATCCAATTCAATGTCACTGTTTATCGGCGTCTGTATGATTTCAGAAGCTACTTCGCTGACAGACATGGGCTTGGGCTTAGGTTGGGGGTGGTGCCATTGATGGAGCAGTGCTGCTCCTAGCTTGCTCCCCAGAGGCCGGTGTGGCAGGCACAAGTTTCATCAAAAACGTTCCGGTCGGCATGTTAGTGGTGGAAAGCACCTTCTTCTCACTGACCGCTTTCTTGCCAGCACCATTCCTTGGGGCCATCTGAAAGCTTTCAGTTAGCACTGGCACTCAGCTGCACAAGCGGGAGAGATTGGAGGACCCATGTGCCATGTTGTGTGGTCATGTCACTTTGTACAGGCCTTCTATCCGGGAGTACTGTGGGTGATGTCTCTTGTGCACCCTAAAGCAAACAAGCAAGAAACACATTTAGTGAAATGTGGCATTGTTGCAGTTTGTATTAGTAGAGACAAAAACAAAATAATTTAGCCTGGTGAGTTAAATTATTATTATCCTAAATTATTAACAACAATACAATGTATACATTCCAAAGTCAAACCCCACCACCATAACATAATATTTCATTTCCAATCACGATAACAACATATAGATGTAACTGTTTGCTTTATAAGCATCTAAGTGAGACATCTGTGGCAGTCAGAAAGGTGTAGGGGAAAATGGAATAAACATTAAAATATGAATGCTTCAGTGCGCCTATGTCAGGCAATGGCTTCCAGGGGGAAATGGAAAAATCCTTAAAGAATTAATGCTGTTGCATGCCTAAAGCAGGCAAGGGGGCCAGGAGGAAATGGAATAATCTTTAAAAAATTAAAGCTTTTTCTTTTAAAGAAATGAATACTGGTGTGTGCACCTATGGCAGGCAGGGGGCCCAGAGCAAAATGGACTAATCCTTAAAAAAGGAATGCTAGTGTGTATGATGCGCACGTATAGCAGGCAGGGGTCCAGGGGAAATTGGAATATTATTTTAAAAATGAATGCTGTTGTTTGGTTGTGTGCCAATGGAAGCCAGGGGTGGATGGATGGTGGGCAAATATAAAAACAAAATAAATAAATATAATTAAAAAGTAAAAAAATAAAATAAAATTTAGAAAAATGTTAAAAATGTAAAAATAAAGAAAATATAAATAATAAATAAATTATAAATAAACAAAATAATAACTGCTGGTGTACTAGGGGACTATGAGAAACCCATTTTGAGGCAAGGAGGTGCAGGTGAAAAAAGCAAATAATATAAAACACTGTTCAAAATTATAATATACATATGTTGCAGGGATTCTGCACAAATACAGAACGTTGCGCAGGAATATGGAACCTTGGTGTTTAGGGACTGAGTCTTCCAACCACCTTAGTACCCACAGACCCAGGACCGACTAGCTATAGTGCCTCACTTGCTCACCTACTCACTCACAGACAAACAAATGATTAGGCACCCCAGAACACAACACTCCCAGATCTCTCAGGAATTGCGGTAACAAGACACACCCTTTTGCTCACTCTCTTGTACTTGTCCACAATAAGATGTGACGGAGACACAAAACAGTTTAAAATATTTAATTTAACTAACGTGCCCTAACATGCTGTATATGTGCCACAACAAGCAGGAATATGCACAGTACAAATATTGTCAGCATAGCAGTCAGTTCATAAATCATGAAGGGAGATGTCATCATAGAAAGACAATGGAGAAAGGACTATAGTGCCTAACCTCCCTCCCCTTGCTAAGAAGAAGTATTATTATATAATAGAAGATCTCTGGGCTTTGTCGGCAGACCACATACCTTAGCATATAGATGGTAGATCTACATCATAGGTGCTCTTCTCCCCGGAAATGTCCCTCTCCAAGTGTGTGTCACCTATTCGTGCACTCCACTAAAAACCCAAGTATGCTGTCCAAACAACAGCTGCATCTGTATTTTTTGTCTAAGGACTAAGGACTGGCCAGAACAAAATAACAAGGGGCATTGTTGTTCGACCTTGCACATAATGTTCAGTCAAAATCCCAGGAACATGTAGAGAGCATGTGAAAGCAGTCTTTGAAATTATTGCGAAAAATAAAGACGTGTAGTAACGTGTGCAAAGCAGCAGGCAAGCTGCAACGTGCTCATGCTAAGTTAGTGAAAACTACAATGTCCCTATGGGCCACGTGACACATATACAACAATGATCTGCAAGCCTATTATTAAACTGATATCAGGGAAAAGAAAAAAATTATCACGACAAAAAGCACAGACCTCTCTTATTAATCTCTCTAGAAAACGGCTTTGAAAACTGAAAAAACTGTGACTGCACAAAATGACTGCTGGTCACATGGTCAAACAACAACACCAAGCAAGGAGGCATGGCCACAACAAAGAACACATGCAGGCCTACGGCTATAAAACATTTCCGCCGGCCACATGGCCAAACAACAACAGCAAGCAAGGAGGCATGACTACAGCAAAGAACATATATGGGCACTGACTACAAAAAATGGATCCTGGCCACATGGCATGGAGAAAAAAGACAAATTGTGGCCTAGGGCAAACACACTCACACACACCCTGGCAAGACACTTGAGGGAAGGTAATACTGAAGAAAACACTACCATGAATTCAGTAATGACAAAAATGTAAATTAACTGAGTTATAAAATATTTACAACACACATCCTCCCAAGGCATCAAATATTGCCACATCTATACACTTTTTGCGGAACAAAAACTGGAAATATAACAAAAGTACCTCACATTTGTAACTTAATCCAATGCCATCTCTGCCCTAAATGATGTTTTGGAAGACTAGGCCACATAGTTAAATAAATGAATATTGCAAATTTAACAAAAATGGAGAAAATGTACTGAACTGTGCAACATTTTTCCTTTACAAAAGATAAAAAATTAAATGCAAACAATAACTAGGCCCCTACTGAAACTTATAGACACCCACCGCAATTAATTTAAAAAATCAAATAAAAGTACACCTAAATACTGGTGCATGCCATCTATCAAACAAACACCACCACTATACAACAGTTTTTGAACTTACTTGTGATATCACAATAACAAAGCCCTTAAGTCCAATGATATATATGCAGCAGACAAAGAGAGTGATCCTTCCAGCTCCAAATCCAAATGAAAAGTGACCAGGAGATGGACAAAGCACTGGGAGGAGCTTACTAGACAGGAACAGGAAGCTGGAGTCTCTGGGGCACTTTCTTCTTCTTGGAAAAAAAGAAGTTAATTTAAAAAAGGCTTCTTGCACTAAAAAAGGACTTGAAGAGTCCATTGGAGTAGAATATTAACTCAAAAACGCCTTTTCAAGCAGATTTAGCTGCTTCATGAGTAGAGAATCTGCTCGAGGTGCAGCAGTGGTCAGAAAAAAGGCACCAGAACGTGCCGTTGTAGCCAGAAGCTGTGCTAGTGGCTGGCAAATCACGCTCATGCTTGCGAACAGTCAGCAAGTCTTGTCACCCTTGCTAGTACATGCCCAAACAAGTCCTGCATGTGCCAATGGAAAAAGAATTCTACTACGCACCGGATGGTGTACTTTAGCAAAAACTCAGCGTTACATATGCAGAGCGGAGTTCCTGCATTCTGCCTACTCCACGAGTGGAGTGAATTTTTACACCTGGGCCTAGCCTCGATTATGAGTTTGGTGGTAAAAACAACCAAAGTTGCACATAGAGTAAATACTGAGTCCACGGGATTCGGTAAATACCACAAGTGTTAAATAACGCTGATTATGGCTTTTTACTGCGTATCACAGAACCATTATTTACTGTATTGTGTTAAAAAACAAGTGTGCATTATTTAGTGTATGTGGTAAATGCTGCACACAACAAATGGCACATGCACAAAACATCAGAAAGTGCTCATTTTCATGCTTGTAAGTTCCTAGAGTGAGGAAATCAAACCCTAGACAACAGAAACAGCCAGAGCAATACAGTAAAGGATCTAACAACCCGCCCCAAAACAACACCAGCTACCTGTGTGGAAGTGTGCAGGCATTCATTTTGTGTGGACAAAGAACCTTGAAACAAGACAAACAGAATCCACTGTCACCCTGTGTTCTCACTCAGACATCACAACCAAAAGCTTGTCAGGCTCTTCCATCATGGACCCAGGCAGGGAAAGGAAGTACAAGTTTAAGGATCCTGAGCTGGAGGTCCTGGCCAAGGAAGTGATATGACAACGTAACCATCTAATGTGCCATCTCATGCTGCAGATGGCATCAAACAAAAATATTCCTGTGGAAGGAGACAATGGACAAAATGAATAAAGACAACTTTTTTTTACAAGATATTCATAAAATTAAAAACAGGATTCAAACCTTGGAATGCTAAGTACGTACGTGAGTTGCAAAGCACAAGCACTAAGGCATTGGAACTAGTGGTAGTTCTCCACCTCAGCTCTATCTCAAGCTGTGGGAAGAAAACATTACGATCATTCTCAACATGTCTAGAGTGGAAGATATGATAGAAGGTCTCAAGGTTGGGGGAATCCCAGGTAAGACACACAAGAGTTGTAATGGAAATGAACGTAGTTGTTAAAAAGCGGATTTAGTTGAAAATCATCATTATCTTTGTGAAAAGTGGCCAATGTAATGTGTTACACATATTCACATCGATTTATGTGGGTAATGTCATAGGGGATATAACTCTCTAATGGTGCTGCTGATATGCATTGAGATTGGACAATAACAATACTAATGCATTGTAGTCTTGAAGCAGAAGGGTTGATTTGTCTGGTCAGTACCTCAAGGGTAATGTGTTACCACAGTATGACTAATGTTGCTTCTTGTCCGGATCATGACATTGTGCTTCCTGCCAGAGCACCTAACACAACAGTTCAGTATACACAAGTCCACATCACACAGCATATTCACATAATTAGTGTGATTCATTTTATGGTTTCATTAAACTTGTTCCTGTCTATGCAAGGCTACCAGGTGCATATGAGTGCAGCCAATTGACCCTTGGATGCCAGGAATTTCTGCTGTAGCATAAATGTTGGCTTTGCTGGCATTAGCTTTGTAGATGTCCAAGGGACACTATGTGTTCTGATCATTTACACTCTGCAAAACATTCAGGTCATCTAATCATTTTTGTAAGACATCTGGAGTGATTTCAAGAGAATCACATTGTCGGCATACAGTAGAATATGGAGAGAACACGTCCCTAGTTTGGGCAGGAATCCTGCTATGTAGGTGATTCATCTGGGGAGGAAATGTAGGTATACGGAAAAATGAAGTGGAGCTAAAGATGCACCTACTTTTAGACCATTTTGAGTCTCAATCCATTGAGACAATACTCTGTTACCTCCCAAAGGCACTTTACGCGAAGTGGAGGAGTGGAGTTCTGCTATTAATAAAGTAAATCTGGCAGACGCCAGGGCCATGCAAAGGAAAAGCCAGTGGGATGCAAGGGTGACGCCAGCAGGACATAAGGAAGAAACCAGCAGAGAGATGCAAGGGATATGTCAGCGAGCTAGCAAGCCAGCAAGGATGCTGCTGCCTGAAGAGAGTGTGCAGCATGTTCCCCAGAGCACTTGTGGTCCGCAGACATGAGACCTTATGGAGGAAGCTGCAGAAAAGTTGTCAGCCCCTGGGTCAGGGGCAGCACATTGAAGTAGGAGCTGTAGTAGTGGTAGTGTGGGCCCTCGACAAGCTTGTCCAAGCTATTGTAGTTACCTAAGTACCTTCTTGGCCATAGCCCCCATGTTCTCTGTCCCACCAGCAAAAGGATTTTCTTTGTCCCAACTGTTGCAGGGGCTGGCAGTGGGCAGAGGAAAGTTGCGTAGGAGATCTGCATGCTCTACTGAGTGGAGGCTCGTCCCTTGCACAATTTGGTGTGCTTATTTGGGTTTTATGACTTCCTGGACTTCCTGCTCCTTGCCTCTGGTCCTTGGAAACCATTAGCCACTCGTGTTCTTGTGTGTGAGCCCACAGCTCATTCTTGGCATATTCTACACAGGGCGGTTGCAAGCTTGCCTGTACTATGGCTGCTGGAAATTCGACCAGTGGCAAGTCAGATCCCAAACCTGTGGGAGAATTCTATGTTCCCGCAGTGCCTCTATTAACTACTTCGATGGGTGTGGAGTCGGTGTTTCAAGCCCAGTGGTAAACACAGCTCAAATATGTCAATAAGTATTTTAAATTAGCAAGTTCTCTGAAGAAAACCCCAACAGAGCCCCAAACCTATAAAAGAGATGGAGTCTCCTGCACCAAGGATCTTGCCATAGGGCTCCAACTCACTCAAGACTTTGGCGATTTAGGCACAGACTCAATCTTATCTGCTGAGGACCCTGAAAGAGGGATCAGTCCCCTGCAGCCTCAGCCTCAGCCTTGATTTCTGGTCCCATTTCTGACAGCATGCTGGATAATATTATTGGCCTAAACAATGAAGCAACTGATTTTATTACCAACTCTCTCGTCAACCTCTCCCTGAAGTTTGTGGATAAGAACGGGCCCAGCTTAACATCTTCACCACGTCTACAGTGGGAGCCGAGGGAAGCAAGTTCCCCTTTTTCGCTGCTTATTTCTCTTCCAAAGCTCATCAGCCCCCCGCAACTAACCTTTGGTCGAGGAAATGAACCAGTTTTGTAATTTCTCCCAGACAGGATAGTCTTTCTAGCTCTGTAGACTGGTGGGTGGGGGGCACATGAACTCTCACTGGTCAGCATGCTTTCCTTAACACAAACAACATTCCAGGGTATGCTAAAGGTCATAGTTTTTGTCACCTTCACAGCAAGCCAAGGAGAGTGCTCCTCTGGAAAGCATATAGGCAGAGATAACAGGAAATAACCAAGATTATTCCACAGTACCACCCGATCCAAACCCTCCTTCTGGTGCAGCTGAATGTTCTCTATATCAAGATGTGGCCCTGGGAGACAGAAAAGAATTTATCTCCCACTTCCTTTCCTTAGCATATAAGGTAGGAGAAAGATAATGAAGAAATAGACTACTTTTACGTCTTACCCGATTAGGAGGAAAGCCTTTTCTGAGGCAGAAATCTAAGTCAAGGTCAAGTACAAAACAATCTCTTCCGGGGGCATTAGGTATAAACACAGCTTCCAGTATTTTGAATTCCAAATGATAAGCATTACTTCTGTTTCCAAACTTGTTTCGAGTCAGAAAAAGGCGGCTATAGGATTTTTAAAACCAATCACTTGGAGCATGGGGTCGTCATTATGTTCCACTGATCCTTTTGTGGCAAAAATAGCTGTGCCAAAAAGTGTCCCCCTTTTATGGAAAATCAGTCCAAGCAAGGAAGGTCACAGTGAGCATAGTGGCCACTTCATCCCAATTTGAAGCCAGTAGTGGTCAGTCCCATACCAAATGTATGAATGTGATATTAGTATCGCCGCAACGTGAGCAAATATCAAGAGAGTTTGGGTACATTTGCACGAGCCTGTATGGGGTAAGGTATGTATGGTGAAGGTAGTTGAATTCCGTGTATTTTAGTCTAGCATTTGATGAGATGATCTTTGGAACCCCCAGGCCCTGTTCCCATTGCTTATCCATCAGCGACATTGAAAGAGCTTCATCCCAATATCGTATAAGTGCTAGTAAGGGCAACGCTGTATCAAGCCGTATGGAGTTGTATAACATAGTGATGGCCGGTTTGCAAATGCCGTCTGTTAGTAGGGTTTGACGTGTTCTGGATACTACAGGTTCTTCGTGTTTAGTGCCCCATGTTTTAAAAAGATGATGTGTGAGAAAGGCATACAACAGGAAAGTACGTGGTGGTGGTGCCTTAGTCATCCATCAGGACATCGAACGTGGATAGTGTTCAGTCAATGTATATGTCCCCCGATGTGGTGATGCCAACACAGGACCACTCTATTAAATCTGGATGGGGGCCTAAGGTGGAAGGGATTGCATCTTCCATAGATATTGGTGCCAGCAGGCATGAGCAGTGGACATTTAAAGATTATCCAGCCTCCTCGGGAACACCATCTCTGCACCCATCAGCCACTCCAACACCAAGTGTTAGCACGTTCCTGAACCCCTGCTCTGTAATTCAGTAATCTTTGGACAACACAATGGGGCATATTATCAACTGACAGCGATAAATATCGCTAAGCGCGCTTAGCGCGATTTTAGTTATCGCCGGCTATCGCTGGAATTTATTGCTGAGATAGCGCGTTATCATCAACGGCTATCTCCAATGCGATAAAAATTCCAGCGAAAGCGGCGAAATGCTGGAATATTGCTGGTAATCCAGCGATAATATTACAGCGATAGGGAATTCCTTGATAATAAGCCATGGTGGATTTAGCCTGACAATCCACCTCCTATAGGGTAATATAGCTAGGTCAGAAATTTTTCTGACGTTAGAATCCAGCGTTAATGGGGCCTGAGCACGATTTTTATTGTCGCTACGTGGGTATGGGGCATCATTGTAAATAGCGCGAAGCTGCGTCAGCGATGCTTTCCCATGTAGTGAATGTGAGGCACGCCTACTTTGCATCTCATTAGCGATGAGATGCAAGGCGTTAGTGAAACGGGTGCTAACACAAGGAAACACACGCCAAAGCCTGTTAGCGTGTCCTTGTTAATACTGCGATAGAATTATTGCCGCTTTTCGGCCGAAAACGGCCGCTAAAGCAGCGATAATTGTCTTGATAATATGCCCCAATGTCTCTTTGCAGCCTTGGATTATCAGCCAAGGGAAGGATTAAATTCTCAACCAACTCATGAGCATCTTCATTTTTGTTCACACCTGTGCGTGTGAACCATTCAGACACCTTTTTTAACTGGTCCTGTAGCAGATGCAACAATGGGATACTTTGGCCGATCATTCTTTTCTTCTTGCTGACTTCCTGTGTGAAAAACCCAAAAGGAAGTAGCATCTCTGTCAGGCATTTGACTAGGCCACATTTGTCCTTCTCAATGATCATGCTTTTCCCAGTTGCATTCTCTCTTTGCATGACATACTCATTGATTGGTTTGTACTGCTCAAACAGATGTTGTGATATGTAATCGGTTGAGTCCCAATGTGTTGGCACCTCCTGTATTTGGGTTTTAACTGATACTCTATTAGCAAGCAGAATGATCGTCAACGGCTTCAGGGCTTTAAAAGAATGGCTGAAATGAGGGCAGATTCTTCTGCAGGTGGTTAGTAGGTTGCATTCTAGGTGTTCTTTTTTATGAAAGTCCTTGACAATAATTTTGAAGCAATGTGCCAAACACAGGACCTTGAAATATTTACCATCTGCCATGACCTTAACTATATTACTGCCATTGTCCATGGCAACAAATCCAGTTCTGAGAACCCTGGGTTGCAGCCATTCAAACATCTTGCTGCTAAAGTCTTCCAAGATTTTTGCAGCTGTATTGGATTTCCCATGGCAAACATGGCTAGTGTTGCATGCCGCCAAACACCCTTAAAAGTTTCTTCAGTGCTGAGACCTGTAAATAGCTGTTGATTAACTCCCACAAAAGAGATCCAGTGTGCAGTGATACACATATAATCAGTGGCCTGAGAAATGGTCTACATGTCTGTCGTCAGGTGGATACTGTGAACAGCACTCTGCTGCAAAAGGTTGTTCAACCAATTCCAGCACATCATGATGAAGTGCTGGAACAGCAACTCTGGCAATACAGGTTCCCCAGGGTACCTTCCATTGCGGGCCCATGGCTGCCACAAATTCTAAAAAATCCACTCCTTTCACAAAAGAAAAAGTGAGGAGGTCCAGCTCTAACATTTTAGCCGGCTTCCCATTGTACAAACGAGCCATTGAGTGGGTGCATTCGTACAGCCCCACCTGCCTTTATATGTTATTGACAGTAGCCTGGATTTTTTTCTTTTCCGGAGCCACGGACGCAGGCGACTTCTGCAGGGAAGAACAAGCAGGTAAACTCAATATGCGTCTTGGGGCAGTCATTGTATGCTGTTGCTATGGTGTCTCCATCAGACTCTTGTGCCATTTTGAGGTTGCTGACACAGGTGATACTGGTGCACTGCTGGGGACAAGGGTGCTTTGCATAAAGAAGATGCCACTTTCTTCTTCCTCATCACCTTCACCATGATCTGAGCTGATTCCCTGCTCTCATCACCTTCACCACCACCAGCTGCAGCTATTTTTGTAAGGTGTGCCTCCCAGCAGATTGTATGATGTTTTTTCATATGGGTCGTATGGCCACCAGTACCATATTGTGAACCAGACTGTGGTAGCCAATGCCTGAAGAACTGGAGGTACTTGATCGTGTCGACAATTGCCTCTCTGCAATGGGTACTTGTGCTGAGGTAGTGATGGATGCAGGTCTCAGCAGGGGCCTTACAAATATGTTTTCCACTTTGCTCAGCTTACTGCAACGATTGGGTACTACTTTTCAAAGAGACAAATCCAATTCAATGTCACTGCTCATCGGTGTCTGTATAATTGCAGCAGCTGCTTCGCTGATAGACATGGGCTTGGGCTTAGGTTGGGGTGGTGCCATAGATGCAGCAGTGCTGCTCCTAGCTTGCTC
Source organism: Calotriton arnoldi (assembly GCA_963921515.1). NCBI lineage: Eukaryota > Metazoa > Chordata > Amphibia > Caudata > Salamandridae > Calotriton > Calotriton arnoldi. Next base: position 1,085,002 of record CAWUFW010006346.1, read on the forward strand.
CACAGAGGCCAGTGTGCCAGGCACAAGTTTCCACAAAAAGGTTCCGGTCAGCACGTTAGTGGTGGAAAGCTGCTTCTGCTCACTGGCCACTTTCTTGTCAGCACCATTCCTTGGGGCCATCTGGAAGCTGTCAGTTGGCACTTGCACTCAGCTGCACACAAGAGATTGGAGGACTCATGCACCATGTTGTGTGGTGACATCACTTTGTACAGGTCTTCTCTCCGGGAGAACTGTGGGTGATATCTCTTGTGCACCTAAAAGCAAACAAGCAAGAAACACATTTAGTGAAATGTGGCATTGTTGCAGTCTGTATTAGTAGAGACAAAAACAAAATAATTTAGTCTGGTTAGTTAAATTATTATTATCCTAAATAATTAACAACAAAACAATGTATACATTCCAAAGTCAAACCCCACCACCATAACATATTTCATTTCAAATCACGATAACAACATATAGATGTAACTGTTTGCTTTATAAGCATCTATGTGAGACGCCTGTGACAGTCAGGAAGGTGTAGTGGAAAATGGAATAATCATTAAAATATGAATGCTTCTGTGCGCCTATGGCAGGCAATGGCTTCCAGGGGGAAATGGAAAAATCCTTAAAGAATTAATGCTGTTGCATGCCTATGGCAGGCAAGGGGGGGCAGGAGGAAATGGAATAATTTTTAAAAAATGAAAGCTTTTTCTTAAGGAAATGAAAGCTTTTTCTTAAGGAAATGAAAGCTTGTTCAACTAATTCTGGCACATCATGATGAAGTGCTGGAACAGCAACTCTGGCAATACAGGTTCAGCTGGGTACCTTCGATTGCGGGCACATGGCTGCCACAAATTCCCAAAAAGCCACTCCTTTCACAAAAAAAAAGTGAGGGGGTCCAGCTCTAAAATTTTAGCCAGCTTCCCATTGCACAAACGAGACATTGAGTAGGTGCATTCATACAGCCCCACCTGCTTAAATATTCTATCGATAGTAGCCTGGTTTGTTTTCTTTTCTGGAGCCACTGACACAGGCGACTTCTGGAGGGAAGAACAAGCAGGTAATGCATCGCCCATTGCAGCTGTACAGCTGCATAATATAATTTGTAATTAGGGGCTCTATGCCCCATTCAGATAGGGGGCATAGAGTTTAGTGAGGGAAATTCTTGCTCTTTGTTTGCCCCAAATAAGGGATATCAACAGTGAGTTGAGTTCACTGAACATTTTGAGGGGCAGCAGAAAAAGAAGAGTGGCAAAATAGAGTAAAGGAGTCTGGGAAACAACAGCATCTTAGAAATTGCTATGCGTCCCATAGGGGAGAGTGGCAGCTCAGTCCAAATGGCAAGGAGGATCTGGCGTTGAATATCACCTTGCCCAGATTTCCATGTAGAGTATCACTATCTGGTTCTGAGTGATAAACCTGGACTCCTAAGTACGTAAAGGTGTCACAGGACCAAGGAAGTGGTGTGGGCTGTAGTGTTCTCCTCTCTTCCGGGGTCAGCAGTTGCAGGGGGAATAAGAGGGATTCATCCCAATTCATCCGTAGCCCGGAAATGCACCTAAAATGATCCAGTAGTTCTATCAACCCTGACAGAACAGATATATCGCCACATAGATAAATCAGTGCATTATCTGCATAAAGTGAGATCACTTGCCACTTGTTATGTTCCAGTACACCCCAGTCCATGGCTCTCTGTCGTAGTGCCCAGGCCAGGGGCTCCATAGCCAGAGCAAAAATAATGGGTGACGGGGGCAGCCCTGCCTGGTGCCCTGTTCAATATTATAGTAATAGGGTCTGATACTGTGTAGCCTGTCCTGACATGCGCCGTTGGTATATTGTATAGCAGTGTAATCCACTGTAAAAACCTGGGACCTATCCTGTATCTCTCCAGCGTCGCATACAGGTATTCCCAGCTCAAAGTGTTGAACACTTTTTTGATATCTAGACAGGCTATCCAGGTGGGATCGCTTGCAGTGTGTGTTATGTTACGTTATGTTAAAGGAACTTCTAAAGCGCACGTACACCAGACGGTTTCATGGCGCTGGGGTCCAAGGGACACTACCGCTTAAGTGATTTAGTCATATGCCTGGTGGAAGAGCCAGGTCTTTAGATGTTTCCTGAACTGAACGTAAGAGGTCAGTGATCTGATGTCCAAAGGGATAGAATTCCAGAATTGAGGGGCCAAGACCGCAAATCTTAGTCCCCCAAATTTCTTGCGTTTAAAGGATGGGATGACTAGGAGATTCAGATGGGAAGACCTAAGATCCCGAGAAGGGACGTAGCGCTGTACCCGAGAGGATACAAACACCGGGCAGTTGCCATGAAGAGCTTTAAAGGTGATGCAGCCCAGCTTAAATGCTCTGCGTTCGGCTACCGGGAGCCAGTGTAATCCTTTCATCAACGGGGTGACATGGTGCCATTTAGGCTGGTGGTAGTTTAGTCTGACCGCCTGGTTTTGCACCAGTTGTAGTTGTTTTGATTGATATGCCGGAATGCCAAAGAAGAGTGAGTTGGCATAGTCAATGTGAGAGATCACTAAGGCCAATACTACTTGGCTTAGGGCTTCAGTGGTAAGGAATCTGCTGATCTTCCTGATCCTTCGCAACTGAAAGAAACGGGAAGAAAGCACTGTCCCAATCTGGGCTTTCATTGATAGCTCACTGTCGATAGTGATGCCCAGAATTTTGGTTGAACTCAAGGGGAGGGGGGATTCCCAGTTCAGTTGGCCAGAAGTTAGAATTCCAGGGGTTAGATTGCCCGCCCACTAGGATTAGCTGTTTTATCCGGGTTCAATTTCAGGTGGTTGCTGTTCATCCAGTCACTAATGTATCGCATGGTGGATTGGAAGCTGGAAACAGAGGATGCTGACTGATCGATATCAAATATCAATTGGAGGTCGTCGGCATAGTTGAAGGTGCAAACCTTCCTTTCGCCGAGGGAGCGAATAAAGGAACGTAAGTACAGGTTAAAAAGGAGCGGTGAGAAGGAAGAGCCCAGTGGCACCCCACAGGTCAGTTTAACCTTGGGGGAGGAGAGATGGGCGAGGCGTACAGCTTGCCAGCTGTCTTCCCAAAAAGGATAAGAGCCACTTAAGAGCCAGGCCCTGAATCCCGGCATTACTGACAAGGTCGGCCAGGAGTTCATGGTCAACCGTGTCGAACGCTGCAGAGAGATCAAGAAGTACCAGGGCTTGAGTAGTGCCCTTATCGGCCCCTCTCCTAAATTCATCTAGTACCATCAAAATGACAGCCTCTGTGGAATGAGCAGGACAGAAGCCCGCCTGGAGGGGGTCGAGATAGTGTGAATGCTCAATAAAGGTGCTGAGGCAGTTTGCCTCATGGGCTTCCAGAACCTTGGCTAAAAAGGGGAGCAGGGAGATGGGGCGGTAGTTCCTAAGAGCTAAAGGGTCTGCCCCGGTTTTCTTCAGGATGAAGACAATTTCCGCTTTTTTAAATACCTTGGGAACAATGCACTGATTATGGGAGTTATTCAGGAGCGCAAGAGGGGGATACGGACATGTGAGGAAGGCTTCCCTTAGTATGTGCGGAGGGCAGCAGTCTGTAGGAGAGCCAGATACCACTTTCCTTAGAAGGTTGGAGAAGGCTTCCCTGGTGATGGGAGGGACCTGCTTCAGCGAGTGAGGGTTCCTGAACATAGGTGGCTGAGCTTTAGGAAGGGCATTAGCCGGTAAGCTAGACGTGATGGTAGTGATTTTTTCAATGAGGCAGGTATTGAGTGGGTCACATGGAGCTTGAGTGGGGATGGGTTTCGCTTTCACTCTATCTGACTTAGATAGTTCAGCCACAATTACAAAAATGTCCTTTGATTTATTAGTAGAGCTCAATATCTTGTTGGAGATGGCATTTTTATATTGTTTAAAATGTGTTAGAAATATATCTTTTTTGTCTGAGGAGTAGTTTCGTCTCCAGTTGCATTTTGCTTGGCGTAGGGCAAGTTTCTTGAGTTTTATGTCTTCGGAGAACCAGCGTTGGGCATCGTGGGGTCTAACTATGTTGACTTTCCTAATCGGTGTAAAGATGTTACTGGTGGATTTGAGCCAAGATTTAATACTTTCTTCATGTTTGTTAATCAGATGCTGTTCAGGTGGAACCGTAGTAGCCAGCAGGTTGCAGAAGTCTCCAATGTTGGAGCGACTCCAATTTCTTGCCATGCGGCTCACCTTCATGTGGGGCTTGGCTAAGTACAAGTTGGTAAGGGTACAAGGAGAAATCCTTAAATTAGAAACCATCAAGTTAGATGACCACACTTGGTCAGGAGTATGACCTTTGATATGGGTGGGGACTGTCACATGCTGGGTACAGTTCAGCCCAGTGAGTAAGTCTGTCAGTTCAGCAGAGCTGGTGTTGGACATGGTATCATTGGCCCAGTAAGTAAAATCCCCATTTATTAGGATTTTGGGGTAATTGATGACTAGGTGGGAGATTTTTTCACCCAGTAGTTGGGGAAATAATGGCATGTGGTAGAGGGGTCTGTAAATTAGTGCACAGATCAAGGAGGAGCGCGGGGAATCAAGTTTTAAAATTAGACAGTCGACTGACGGCATGCCCATTGCTGCGAGAGACGTGAACTCTAGCTTCTGATGAACTATGGCTGCGACCTCTCCCCCTACTTTCCGGGGGACCCTATTAGCTTGAAGGATATAATAATTACTAGGGAGTGCTGCTAGTATGTCTGGGGTGGACTCTTCAGTGAGCCAAGTTTCGGTGAAAAGGAGTATATCCGGTTTATCTGAGTCCAGAAGCTGAAATATTTCTAATTGGTGTTTAGCCAAGGAACAAGTGTTCAGGTATGTTACTGTAAGTTCAGTCCATCCATTACAGTAAGGGATGGAGGGGTCTAGGTTTGTGTAATTGTTTTGCCTATTGATGTTGTCCGGGCGAGGAGGCTCAAGAGTGAGTTCATGGAAAGACTCTCTGTGCTTCAAGATACTGAGGTTGACAATTTTGGGACAAATGGCAGTTTCAAGCATCAACTTGCTGGCATGCCAGGTTTTCAGCTCCAGAGGGGAGTAGCTCAGTATTTGGGCATAGTGTCTGGCCCCTGGTCCCGACCTGGCGTGACGGGCTTGCCTTTGGTGCACTTTCGGCACGCCCACTGCGTGCGTCCGCTGCGCTCCCGTGCTATGGCCGGCATTTAATGGCCAAGCGCTGGAGCTAACTCCTCCCTCTCCCTCAATGATTGGTTCCCCTGTCAGAGGGGAATATCGGGGGCTAAGTGCCTGACACCGGAAGGGAAGCTGAAGGGCTCGGTGCGTATGCCAAATAAGTAGGTGCAATTCAAATTCAATGACAATTTAAAATAAGAAGTGTCAAGTTCATTAAAACAATTATATAAAACAATCGAGCAGTGAGCCAGTTAAAAGAGTATCGCACAAAACAGAAAAAGGGCAGTCATACCTTGGATGAGTGCTCCCGTGCTACGGCCAGCATTTAATTGCCGAGTGCTGGAGCTAGCTCCTCCCCCCTCCCGCAGTGATTGGTTCCCCTATTAACGGGGAACATCCGGGGCTAAGTGCCTGACACCGGAAGGGAAGCTGAAGGGCTCAGTGCACATGCCAAATAAGTAGGTGCAATTCCAATAGCAGGAAAAGCAGGTAGTGTCCAGTCCAATAGCAGGAAAAGTCTAAGCAGGTTGAGGCAAGGGTTTCTACCGGGTATGAACCCGTTTTGATCTGGGTGTACTAGAAGTTGGGTCACTTCTATCAATCTGTTAGCCAGCCTAGAATTTTGTAATCTGAATTGGGAAGCAACAGCGGACAATATGAGCCTAATCACAACCTGTCTCTTCCCGGTTTGGGAAGCACCACCAGGACGGCCTCGCCCGGTGATTGGAGCAGTATGCCTCTGTCATATGCATCTGTGTATAGGCGATAAAGGTTGGATACATACTGTGTACAGAATGTTGCATAGAATTCTATTGGCCAGCCATCCGCTTCTGGCATCTTTCCTCTTGTCATTTGCTGGATGGCTTCATTTATTTCAGCCACTGTAATGGGAGATTTGAGTGCCTCAAAGTGTGATCACGGGAGTTGTGGAAGCAGTGCTTGCTCCAAAAATAGCTGCAACGGAGTTGGGTCCTGGATCAGAGGGGGCCTTATACAAGAAGGTGTAATAGGAGAGAAAAGCAGTGTTAATATTGTCTTGTGTGTGGACTAGGTGCCTCTCTGTGGTATAAATTGAAGTAATGGGTGCTCGGGTGATTCAGATGCAAGGAGCCATGCAATGTTTTTTTGCCAAGATATTCCCTGTGGTCAATGGTGCTTCATTTGTCTTGTGTAGTTTTGTATTGGAATCTGGATTGGGCCAGTGTGGTAGCAAGACTCAGCGTGGTGGGGAGCATTCGTTCAAGTTGCCTGATCTCTGTCTCCAAGGCACTAAGTTCCTTGGTGAGGATCATACGAGCACTATAAACTTCCTTTATCACATATCCACGCAGCACTACTTTGAGCGTGTCCCATTGTATTCCAGTATTGGACGCGGTACCGTCATTGTTTCGGAAATACGATGAGATGGAGTTTTCGAGTGAGGAGCTTAATGGAGTGTCTCGAAATGATTCCAAAGGCAGACGCATGTGGGGATTTTGGCTTTGGTTTTCCCCCAAGTCAGATGGATCAGTAGGGGGCAATGATCGCACAGTGTGTGGCCAAGGTATTTCGCCCATGACACTTTAGTAATGGCATCACAGGACCAGTATAGTAAGTCAATCCTAGCATGTAGATCATGCAATCCACAATAGTGTGAATATTCCCTATCGGTGAGATGTAGACTCCGCCAGGCCTCTTGAAGGTGAAGGTTGTTAGCCCGGGTTTGCAAATGGTGTGTAACTGAATGTGCATGAGCACAACACAGCGGGGGTGCGAGGGGTCCATGGTCAGGTCAGGGGTGCAATTCAAGTCCCCATCCCCGTAAGTTGGTGTCAGTGGAGTGTGCAGCAACACCAGGGTTAATGATTAAAGGAAGGAAGATTAGCCTGTATTGGGTGCGTACAGCGACCCGCTGTATCAATGTGTGTAGTGAGTACTTTCAATGGAGCCCCGGGGGCAACCCATATTGGACCTCCCTAGCGTACCCTGAGTATGTGGTCCCCACCAACATGCCTTACCAGTGCTTGCGCATTGAATGGTGTGTCTGAGTAGTCAGATGTCTCTCTTGAAGGAGTGCGATCGTAACCTTACGCCTCCGCATATATTGATAAACTCTGCAAAATGGAGTGTAGCTTGCAAGGCCACGAACATTCCACTCATTATCAAAACGGTCGCCCCTGCGAACATGATATCATTGGCATAATTGCAGACATAATAACCACTCCCAGTCTGGTATCATCTCTTCCATGTTACTCGACTTGGGCCGATCCTCACTCTTAGAGCATGATAAACTTCTCCCTACATACCAAGGGGCAGATTTACAAGCCCCTTGCGCCACTTTTGCGTCATTTTTAACATGGGAAAAGTGACACAAAAGTGGCGCAAGGGGCTTGTAAATCTACCCCCAAGTGTGCATGTTCATGAGTTGCAGACAGAGAACTATAAACAATAACTTCTCCCAACTCCCATTCCCTGGCCTGTGCTCCAACAGGTGGCCTGCCATCAGCACTTAGTTGCCAGTTAAACCAAGTAAGTCTAGACAATGTCTATAACAGCGTTACAGTGTAAACTTTGAATACATCTGCATGCAGGGGGAGCAGAGTATTAGGGCCAGACCCTTAGCCTTTTGTGAGTGTGGAATGGCAAGACCATGACAATCTATCAATGTGGGCCCAGCACGGTACCCGGCATACAAGGCTCTGTCAAACCGCAAGTAAGTTTCACATCAGGCCTTCAGATATTTGTGGGGTGATGGAGGGACCCCCACATGACACTACTACTAACTGGGAGTCCGTCAGAGATGCGGTGTCCTCTTTAGAGTTCTCTCCTTCCGATCCCGATGCAGAAGATTCATATGATTCTGCTTGTTTCACCACCAGGGCCCTCTCTCTTGCCGCCTACTCTTTAGTAGGACCATGTGGACGTTGGTTGGCACACAGCCTGTGGCACCTCCGAGATTGTCCTAGGTTGCAGGGCTTAGTCATTGTGTCACCGTAGGGCAGGATACCATTGCATTCCATCCAAGACCAGGCCTCATCAGGAGTGGAGCAAAAGGTTGTAGTTCCGCCATGGTGTATTCTCAGGGTAGATGGGCCTTGAAGGGCATATTTCACATCATGTTCCCTTAGACACCATTTCGCATCAAGGAAGGAGGATCTGCACTTCTGAACCTCTAAGGTGTGATCCGGATAGATGTGGACTTGTGTATTGTCGACCTGCCACGGCCCCCTAGCCCTTATTACTTGCAGAATATGGTCTCAGTCGTGATAATTGACTAAGTGGGCCACAACAGGACTTGAGGGGCGCCTTGGCGGGAGGGCCTGGGGACCCTAAGTGCCGTTCCCACAGACAAAAATTTAGATTGCTTGCCCTGAAGTATTGTGTCCCGGAGGTATTTGGCCTCTTCTTGCAGGAACTTGAGATGTTCTTCTGTTTTCCAGACTGTGGGACGTAGGGTTGACAGAGTGAATTTGGAATTGTCTACCCAATCTTTGAGTTTTTTATGGTCATCGCGGAGAAGCCCCACCTCTGTACTTAGAGAGCCCAGTACGAGGCCCAGGGTGAATTTCATATGCAGTATCGCTGTGAGCAGCTCAACAAAGTGGCAGGAATGTTCAGCTAAGGTGTCCAACAGTGATTTGTCAGATCGGGTTTGGTCCACTGGGGGAGTCGTTTGGCCAGGCGCACTGCCCTCCTGGGCCTGAGATCTGTCCGGCTTGCTTTTACCCATCTCTAAAGGAATCAAGTTAGTGAGGTGGCAACACTCAAGCAGTGGCTGTGTGGCAGAAGAGAGTAGACTATAGCAAAAGGCTTATCATCAGCAGTGACTGCTCCTCATCAGTGGGCCATAGGGCAGAGAAAGCGGCACAGATTGGTTGCCAAAGGAGGGCCGGGGTTAGCTTGAAGCTGTGTACTCACTGTGCTACTGTCCTTCACGGCAGGGTCGACTAGTGCACTCAGCAATCATGGGCCCAGGCCACATTGCGCCTCACAGGTGATGTAGAGTCAATCCGGAAGCAAGACCGGCCCAGGGCTAGAGCCCCCTGCCGTTGCCAGCGGCAGTCGCACTCTTAGGGCCTCGCTGCTCGGCCCTGCAGGTCCACTGCAGCAGGGCTCCCCTAACTGGCCGTTCAGCACAAGGGCTCTCCCTCCACGCACACACTGGAGCTGGCTCTGTGCCCAGCCTTCACCCAGGAGAAGCCACTAACACATCGGGCTCAGATGATGGGGCGCGGTCACAGCCATAATGTCCACAAAGGCCGCCACCACAAGCCGGCAGATTACTTTCAGGCAAGGCTCTCCTCCACACCCCTACCTGACCCCCACATCTGCTCCCCTGGTGAGCAAAAAGGTTGTGGCGTCACATGACCCTCACCTCCAGGTTCGCACGGAACTCTGGCACCTCCAACAGTTCCCTCATTAGTGGCCGAGTGCATCCAGCGGTGTGTGGGTGAATGCCCCCACTCTTTGGCTAATTGGGCCCCATGGCCCTTAGGGAGCACACAGGTACAGTCCCTGCCACTGCGCGCAACCCCGGGCTCAGTGCAATAGAAGTGCCCAATCCTAGGGCCACAGCCCCTCCAAGCATGGTCCAGGAGTGCAGTGCAACTGATCCCCCTCCGTTATTCTGGGGTCACAGGGTCCAGGAGCCACAAGTAGTGTTGTTTCACCCACCACCACCCTGTATACCGGTACATGGGGTGTGGTAGAGCAGTCCCACTTAGTGTCAAGAGTCGGCCCGGCTAGATGCGACCGGCTCCGCAGACGAAGGCCCAGATCTGGACAAGGTGCGGTGTTCCTACTGGCTCTATACACTGCTGCATCAGTGTGCGCAAAGCATGCCTCGGGATCGCTTTCAGTGTCAGTGGCGTATTCCAGGGTCAAGATGGTGCAATAGGAGGATCTGGGTCACCTCCAACCGGGATCAGCAGGATAATTAGTGGGCCGCTGCAGAGCTCCTCAGCTCGCGTCCGGCTCGGCCGCCATCTTGGCCACACCCTCCTGATAAAAGCATCCTTTACCTCATTCTTGGGGGAGAGATTAAAATTACTTGAGGAGATATCTCAGCAGAAATTGAGCCCTCTTTAAAGTGAGAATATTCAGTAAAAAAACTGGAATTGGGTGAAGCATGTCAAGGGTCCCCACAAGCAGTAAATGCCTCCTGGGGCTTTAATTCTTATAAGAGCACTACTCTTTCCACCAGGGCCAGCTTTAGCGCTGGTGGCGCTCGGTGTAATAATCTTTTTGGAGCCCCCCCACATGATCTCCTCCTTGGATTCCCTTACTATCACCTGGCAAAATGTACCTTCATCTCTCCATAGCCACTTTCTCACATACATTTAATTTGTTTTAAAGCGCTTGTAAAGGCTGGCTATACTAATCCACTCTGCTATACACATAAAATACAGATTTGTTCTTTGCAGCAGGCATAATAATCCTCTGTGCAACTTTAGGGCGAGCCAAAACTGCCACTAGACAAAACTCCGATCTCTCTCTAGCAAGAACACTAACCACAGGAGTTATCTTGACATTTTTATTGCTGCCTGAAAACTGGACTCACAAGGAACTCTGCAGCAGGTGCTTTTATATTGTGAGTTACTGCTAAACACAGCACTCCCCCTGAGGTCAGTGGTCCCCCCCCCCCACAGGTCAGCACCCAGTGCGGCCGCACCAGTCGCACTGCCCTAAAACCGGCCATTCTTTACACTATGGCTATGTCTGAGTGCAGTTTTCTGATCCTAATTATCTGTCCCTAATGACGATTCTACGGTTATCAAGCACACTAGTCAAGTGAGATAGCTGTTCCGTTCTGATCAGTTTAAGGCAGATCCAATGCACTGTGTGATCCAGAGGATTTAGGCCCTCTATCTGTTCTAAATGCACTCCCAATGATGGTGCACTCCAAGTAGTGGTGCTCCAGGTAACTTTGCTAATATAGAATGATTGAGCAAGCAATACTGGGGCTGTTAGGATTGCATCGGACTTCTGCAACAGGGATTCGGCGGCGGCGGCAAAACAAGATGGCCGCTCCGTAAATACCTCCGCGACACCCAGAACAGCGTCGGTTACGGAGGGGCGCTCAACTGAGCTTATGCGGCAGGTCGGGCACGGGAATGGACGTCGGAAGCACCCGGGAGTGGAGAGGCAAGTTTTTAGACCTTAAATCGGTCTAATTCTCTGGGTTTACTCTCCCTTGCTCCCGGGGCACTCCGTGTCCCGGTCGCCATTTTAAGAGCCTGAACTTTCATTCCCCTCACCAGTTGCAACATTTTGACAGTCTGTGCTCTTGTTTTACTTACAAGATGCAGCGCTTTGAGAGCTTAGACTCTCACTATTCTCACCAGATGTAGCACTTCAAATACCCATATTGCAGCCAGACAGCATTGTTTTATCACTATGGAAATCTCCCTGGAATTACTCAGCACTGGGGGATTGTGGCATTCTTGACTGACCTACGTTGCTTTTTGAGGAGAGTTGTTTCTACTTGAAGTGTGCTCTTATTTATAAAGGTGTCTGTGAGCAGATTTGAAAGCCACAGGAGTGAGAAGGCTTTTACACACTTATTATTTGATCAAAGTGACAGTTGATGGAACCTTACCTCCCACTTCTGGAAAGTTCTATTTTTGGCCACCATTTTGTTTTCACTTCAAGAGTTGCCTCGATGGGAAAACTCTTTACCTCAAATTTGATAGAATTATAATTCTGCTTTGACCTTTCTCTACTTTTAGAACTTATTCTTCTGTGCTCAGAGATAGGCTTCCTCTTTTTCTTTTTAAGAATATCTTTATTAAGTGGCTGAGTTTTCTCTTGTCTACCTTGAAAATGGATTCTGCAAGTTCAAGCAAATCACAAGGATCTTCTGGTTTCAGCGTTACCGGCCGTAAAGAGACCGCTAATAACACCAATAAAAGGGCTAAAAAAGATCCTTCTTCCCCGAATAAATCACCTCTACCCTTGACTTTAGAGGATATTATAGAAGAATTGAGAAATATCTGTCCATTTATGGTAGATACTACTGCGACACTTCAAAGAATTGAAGAGAAATGGTCTGGTTTGAATTTAAGGCTCACCGACGTCGAACAAAGAATTAGTGACGCGCAAGATGTTATCGCTAAAGTAAATGTCTTATCTAAAGAGGTTGCTCATTTGAAGAAAACAACGGAGTATTTGGAAAATCGAAATAGACATAACAACTTAAGAGTCTATGGTATTCCGGAAGGATCCGAAGGCAACGACATGATTTCTTTTTTAAAGATCCATATCCCACAAATTGTAGGCTTAGCAAAATCTGTAGACCTTAATATTCAGAGAGCACACAGGATTGGTCCACGCATTACAGACGCCTCAAATAAACCACGAGGAATCATTGCCTATTTTCTTTTATATTCTGACTTAATGGCGACTCTTGCTGCAGCCAAACAACGCAAACAGATGCTTTGGTCGGGTCACAAAATCTTTTTCAGTCAAGATGTTTCAAAACCCACAGCCAATCGCCGGAAAGAATTTCTGGACCTCAGACTTATGCTCCGTTCTATGAATGCTCGTTATGGCCTCATTCATCCATGTTTTTTCAAAAGTTACATATGGAGACAGAACAGTGACCTTTGAAGATCCTGCGGGACTTAAGAAATTTATACATATGCATAAAGCAGAAGAAATGAAACTAAGTAAAACCTAATTACTCCTCTCTCTTGTTTTCTTCCACAGGTTTTCCATTCGTATAATGTCTGATGTTGTCTCTGTTCTCATCGTACATCAGTTCCGTCGTCCATGTTTTGTCTGGTTGCATTGTCTTCCCAATGTATGGTAAGTCCCCTCGCGGTGTGTTTGTTCAGTTCCTTTCTCATTAATATTGTCCCTCCACTATTTGCTGACATCTTAATAGTCTATTCTTGGTGTCGCTCAGTGGAGCGGTGTCTGTCCTTTTTGTCCCCCCCCTTTTATCTGTATTGTCCTTTCTATCTTTGATCAATATGGCTAAAGTCCTTAGGCTTTTTGTCATCTATTTTGACTACATTTCTCAGAGGAGACTATGTTCTCCTTTTTTTCTCCAAATTCTTACCTCTGCTCTTTTTCTTCTTTCCTCCCCCCCCTTTTTACATTCTACTTGGGCCAACCTTTTCTTTTTTAACGTGGTCCTTGTTGTCTTTTACTATTCCCTATTTGACCGGATCGATCTTGGTAAGTTTGCTGGTCATTTTATTCAATCTTTTATTTCTTTCCTCACATTTTCTCAACTCTCTTACTTAATTATTAGCTGTATATGTGTCAGTTTTTATGTATATTCAGACCTTTATCGTTTGTTATTAATTTTGTTTTAGTCGGCTAACTCATGCATATATTTTCGTACTCATTTGTGTCATGTTAAAAGTTTTACAATTTTAATCTTGAAATATTTCTCATCTTTATCCTAATGAGTAACTTACATATGGTGTCATGGAATGTTAAAGGTATTCGTAACCCGGTTAAAAAACAAAGAGTTTTGACCCACTTGTCAAGATTGAATTGTCAAATTGCTTTGTTACAAGAAACACATCATAAGGAACAAGACATTAATTATATTAAGAGACAATGGGTTGGGAATGTCTTCAGTTCCCCTGCTGAGCAAAACGAAAAAGGCGTTCTTATATTGTTTCATAAATCGCTAAATATTCAGTTGATAAAGAATCCAAAGATGATGCTGGAAGATGGCCTCTCCTAGAAGTGATCATAAATAATACAAAATTTACGATTTGCAATATATATGGACCAAATGGAGTAGATCTAACGTTCTGGAATAACATTTCATCTATGCTATCCTCTCATGCCTCAGAAAATTAATTGTTGGTGGTGATTGTAATCAGTTTATGGACCCTTTTTTAGACCGTAAGTCACAAACTAAATTTGTCCCCTCTCAAATGCATAAAACCTTCCACAAAACCATTTCTGCTAGAGGGTTGATTGATGTCTGGAGAGCACTCCACACTGATGTTTTGGAATTTACTTTCTTTTCTCCCGTTCATAGGTCCCATTCTAGAATAGACTATGCATTTTTTACCCAACATACACTTCAATTTTTAACACATGCAGAAATAGGATCAATTCTTATTTCTGATCATGCACCTGTTATTGTTGATTTTGACTATCCTAATCCCATCTCTTCCACCCGTAGATGGAGATTTAATAACTTCCTTTTATTGGATCAACAGTTTACAGAACAATTCACAACTTTTACGCAGGAATATTTCACAAACAACCTTCTCTTAGATACACAGATGAATTTTGTTTGGGACGCTTTTAAAGCAACCGCAAGTGGTTTTATAATTGATTATGTACCTAGGAAAAAGAAAAGACTTCTTAAAGATTCCAAGCAACTCTTGAATCAGATTAAGACCTTGGAACACGAGTATTTTTTCTCCAATAACAGCGATACGCTATCTAAACTTATTAAGTCAAAATTGCAATACAACAAACAATCTTGGAACGATGCTTGTGGTACCCTACTTCGATTTAATGCAAAAATGTATGGAGGCCGCAATAAAGCAGGTAAATCTTTGGCAAATTATCTGAAAATTAAAAAACAGAAATCTAGGATTGTTGCCATCACTGATCCCTCTGGGGTACGGTATATCAGTGACTCAAAATTTTTAGATTGCTTTACTGATTATTATAAAAACCTATATACCCCGGAATCATCTCCCTCCACTGAACAATTACATGCTTTTTTCAGTCAATCCCCAAAGATCCTAATAAAATTGTAGACTTATCTTCCCTAGATACACCTTTATCTGAACAAGAATGATTAATTGCCATAAATCAGCTTCCCAAAGATAAAACACCTGGGCCTGATGGCCTTACTGTACGCTTTTATTTACACTTCAGACAACTTTTAATTCCTAAGCTATTATCTCTTGTTAATCATTTTTTGAACGCTAGTTGTACACAGGGTTCTTTCACTCAGGCCATGTTATGTTTAATCCCTAAAAAAGATAAAGACCCTTCTCGGTGTAGCAATTATAGACCTATCTCATTGATTAATACGGACTGCAAGATTTTTGCTAAATTATTGGCCCTTCTGATTAACTCTGTTATTCCTGATTTAGTAGATATGCACCAGTCTGGTTTTGTGAAAGGAAGACCCATTTCAGATAACTCAAGAACTTTTCTTAATATTATTCATTTAGCGGCTAAACTTAGCTCTCCATTAGCTGCCATAACACTAGATGCCGAGAAGGCTTCTGATCAAGTGAACTGGGATTTTATGTTTGGTGCTTTGAAATGGTATGGTTTTAGTCCCCGCTTCATCCAATAAATTAAGTTATTATACTCTAACCCTTCTACATCTTTTTGGGTCAACAGTAAACAATCGAACTACTTCCCCTCTGTAGAGGTACTAGACAGGGCTGCCCATTGTCTCCCCTATTATTCATCTTAGCACTAGAACCCTTTTTGGAAACAATTCGAAGATCCCCCATTTTTCTTGGTTTTCAGTTCACAAATTTGAATATAAAATACACTGCGTATGCAGATGATATTTTATTGTATGTATCAAACCCTACTACGTCTTTGCCGGAATACTTTTCATTGTTAAATACTTACTCAGTTGTCTCAGGTTATAAATTGAATATTGATAAATCAGAAGTATTACCGCTGAATAAATACTGTCTCCCTCATATGTTTAGGGACTCTGGTTTCAAATGGAGTTCAAAAGGTATTAAATGCCTAGGTATTCTTTATACTAATAATATTAGACATTATTAAAATCAACAGGAATGAAATTATGTCTAAAGTCAATGCACTAATAGATGGTTGGTCTCCCCTTTTTCTTTCCTGGTGGGGTAGGTTGGCCACAATTAAAATGATGTTATTACCCATTGTTAATTTCTACTTGTCACTGCTCCCTATTTCCGTCCCACTTAATTTCTTTAAAATCATTAATCGTTCCTTAATTCAATTTTTATGGAACAAACGCAAACCCTGCATTGCTTTAGCTTGACTTCAACAACAAAAATACCTTGGTGGAGTTAATTTTCCCAATATTAGAACATATCACTCCACTTTCACATTGAAACATATTTGGGTTTCCCTTTCTGAAAATCACATAGACTCATCCACAGTCTGGGGTCAATTAGAACATGCAAAATTCTCCCCTTTTACTTTCAAAGACGTGATTCGTATCACTCATCCCCCAAGAGGTCTAATTTCCCCCATACTTACCCATTCAGTAGCTATTAGCAAACCTTTGATCACTTCCTTAAATTCCATTTCTGAAAATATTTTACAAACCCCAATCTAGTATAACACAAATATTAAACTAAACAATAGGATTCTTGGGTGGAAAGAATGGATTAACAAAGGCATTATTGTCATCGGACAACTTTTCTCTAATGACACTTTATTAGATTTTTCTGAGATACAAGAAAAATTTCATATATCTAACAAATATGCTTCTCAATTTCAACTTCTTAGACCTCTCCTTCTTATATATACTTCCCAGCAAACTCTTCCAGCTACAGACATACAGCCCTGTTTTTCCTCAATAGATTTTTCTATACAACTGAAGGCCTCCAACATTTACAAGTTATTGCTTGGTTCCACTAAATCTTTTTCAAAGCATAAAATAGAACTTGTATGGGAATCATAGCTACATCAAGAATTTTCAGCTCATATTTGGAAATTGATATGGGCCAAGATTCATACCTCGTCCTCATCAGCGAGCACAACACAAACACTATATTATTTCTATAACAGATTATTTATCACACCCACAAGCTTGTATAAATTTAAAGTTTCACCTAATACTAATTGTTGGTCTTGTACGCATGATAAGAGTGATCTTTTTCATATGTTTTTGAATGCCCTCTTGTTAAAAAGTTCTGGCTACAGATTTGGCACAAAATGAATGATATTTTATCTGTATCTTTTCCTTTTGATGTTACACATATATTTTTGGGCAGTGCCTCTTCCCTTTGGACTTCTCAGCGTTTGGTTGGAAAATTTGATGACTTATTGTTTGCCCTAGCTCTTCAAATAATTACCTCTAATTGGAGGGATACAGAGAAAATGTCCTATATGGCATGGTGGAACCTGTTATGTCATCATCACCGGTTAGATCGAGCTCATGCCACATCTATTCCTTTAAAAATTAAAAATGATTTATTATGGTCACCTCTTACTTCATTTTTATCCAGATGTATGAATCAACCCGTCTCTAAAGTTTGCAATTACGAACCTCCTTAAAATATAATTGTTTAATTGTATCCGTTTATAATACTGCATAGTTGATAGACACTCGTTGGTTCAACCTTACAGTATATTATATTTTCCCCTCTCTTCTCCCTTCTTATTCTTATGTCTTTGCTTTGTCTCTTCCTTCTCTTCTTTTCTTCTTTTACCTTTCCTTTTTCCTTTATAAAAAGATTAAAATGCATTTGTTTCAGCATTATAGTTGTTTATTACAATTCAAGTTTTTCAAGTCCACATTTTCATAATATAAGATATGTTTAACTTGCCAATCTTTTAAAGGTTTATTATCCTCTCTTTATTATTAGACTGTTATATTGTACCTTAGTATTTGCTCTTACATTTACTTGGATTGTTCTATAGATCAGTACTTTGTTTGATGTAATTGCATATTGTTCATATTTATTTCTCAATAAAGCATTTTTAAACTCAGACTTCTGCAACAGCGCCACACAGTGGCCTGGTGCACTAATACCCTCCATGGTCATTTCAGTATACTCTGGTGGAGCATAGCAGTAGGACTGGCAGGATAATGTGTGTTATTTGTAAACATAAATGAGTAAAGGGAAAGAAAATCATTTGTAATTGCTATATGGCAATTTATCTATGCAGGAGTGTGACTAACATTAGGGCTTCAGGCAATGAATACGGGCCTGAGTGCACAACAAATGCAGCAAACCTCTGGTGAGACCCCCAAACAGGGCTCAAACAAAGTTAATGTAGCCATCCACAGCGCCTTGTGTCTTACCGTCCTACTGTGCAGAGTCATACCTACACAGACTGTGTTAGACTATGTGGACTTCCATATAGAGCTGTCCTAAGCCTCCAGCCATCTCCACTGCTGTCAGCCTGGTGAGGTAGTTCCTGATCAGGTTGGGCGCTGCAACAGGTGATTCCCCAACTCCGCCTACCACTGTAGGGTCATCATTCGCAGCCTCACTGAGACTTCACTGCAGCTTGTCCATGGATCAGCTTAACTCATCTTCTCCTTCCCGAGCTGTAAGCCTTGACAGTCGCTGCCTTCCCACTGGCCGCATAGGCCACATCGCTGTACACTCTCCGGGATGACTCCCCTAATAGCACCAGCTTCTTGATGTGGAGAGGATGCTGCGTAAGAAGCAAAATTGAAGCAGTGTGGACAACAGAGCAAAGGAGGGAGACATGCATGTCCAGTCACTTCCACATGCTTGTGGTCCACCAACGTGACCAAGGAGAAGGAGTGTGTGGAACAGAAAGGATGCGCTCTGAAAATTATGTTTTAGCATCTTACTAATTTTTTTTACTTTCTGGGACATTGTAAACTCTATTAGATATTTATTATATGATTGATCTGTACCATGTTAACACTGACGTCTGCATTCTAATTTATTTATTTTCTTTTGTGTTGCCTTAATGTCTTTCTTTGCTTGCCTGCTCCCTTCCCCTCTGTTTCAATACACACTAAAGGCACCTGAAAGTGATTGTTTTTGATATGATCTATTTCAATAGTCTAGACAGAACCAGCAACATTCAGTGTAATAAGCATTTGGAATTCTTTAGATCTTTTTCCTGCAATTACAATATGCACTGGGATATTTAACATTCAATAAAGTGTATATTATAGGAAAAAAGAAAGATTAAAGCACTATGCTGTCTTCGATCATTAATTACAAGCTGTATTGGCTGAGTAGGAAATCAGAGGAGGAAGTAGCATTGGGATAACAGACCATCCCAGAGCGTTTAAAAAGAAAGCTATAGAAAGCGATGTTATGTATATTTCTGACACATTAATGAATGGGGAAGGCTAGTGTAGGAGACATGCGCCACTATCGACTGGCATTTGAAGATATATTAGCAAGTCATGCCCACAGAACCCTTCCACCATCTGTCTAAGGCTCACCACTAATTTACTAATATTCAATGTTTGTTTTTATCAGCAACATCTACTATTTCTATTTATATCATTAAAAAAAACATAGTGTTCAAGTGTTAGATTTTTTCAACTTTTGTTCCTTTCGTTTGTGTTTCTTCTCAGCATTTCAATGTGTACACAATATGAAGACAGTTCCTATACCCAACAATCCCTACTTTTAGTGCTTCAGCAATTATTTATTTTCAATTCATGTGTATCATTTTCTCTGTACAAGGATTCTACTATCTCCGTATAATGCAGATCTGACAAAAAATACATTTATAATACCGGTAGATACAGTGAGCTCACATGTTTGCTTTATTCACTGAGCAAATCTTGTACTTGCACTCTAATGGGAATAGTATAAAACATTTCAATTGCTATAGAAATCTACAACAATAATTGTGTTTTTCTCCCCTTAAGTTAACCAATTCTAAATTGTAGAATTCATACCATTATAATATATTGTTATGTATGTACATATATGTCATAGGCTCCCAGTTGAGTGACTTTGTATTTCGTTACAACTTTCTTTCTTTCTGTGCTTCTTCGTTTCTTTCGTTTATTATTCTTTTTTGTACACTGTCAATCAAATTAAAAATATGATGACACCTTCTGCCAAAAGACAAAGCAGTATAGCCAGTGGTATATAAGCTGAAAACACGTGTTTACCTGCATTAAAAGAAAACTGGCTACATTTCTTTTTATCAAATAACCTTGATCGAAATGGATGTACACCGTGTATGTCAATCATTATTTTCAATTTGCCATTCTTTCGTGCCTTATTTGTTATTGTTACATCAATGCCGTTTTTCTAGTGCATGGTTTAATGGATTGCGTGTTCTTAACAGTGATATATTTAAGCCGCAGCTACCGTTGTTTTCTGCTAATTAATACACACACTTGCCATTATTCTTTCTAACACAGTTGAAGTGTCATTCAGAGCTTGTTCTCTTATATTACACTCTCTAATGCGTGTGCTCAATAGATTGTTTTTTTCTAGAATCACTCGGGAAGACAGGTATTATCGGCATTCACCTTGTTTAAGAGTAATTAAATGTATTATGCCTTAGATATATTTTGACAATGTATATCGTTTCAACTGGTAGGCAGGATAAGTCATATTTGTATTCAAAAGCAGTATACAGCTATTTTCTTCCGTGCCGATTAATTACTTTTGACATTAACTAGTCATTTGTTCTCGCGGAAAAGAAAGGATGTGCATTAGGCGTATGGTTTCTCCAATTAGTTGTTAGCGAAAGTCATCCCGGTTGCAAAAGCAGAAAAAAATATTTTAAATTAATTTGAAAATACCTCCAGTTGGAGAATGGCATTGCTTTAAAAGCGCTATGCAAATGAGTCCAATTTAGCATCTTGTATTCAGCTGGAAACCATTGCTAAATGATCAGGATAGCCAGTCACAGATATTAAAATGAATTATATCTAATCTGAATTTTAGTCACGCTACATTAACTAATAGAAAGTTATTAACATTTCAAGAGAAAAAAAGCTTTTGCCTGCAAAATTAACAGTGGCTGAGATGTGACCTGTGAGCCATGCTGCCTGATCACTGTAATGACAGTGTAATGGCATATTTACATTAAAATCTCTGCAGCTAATATGTGATTCAGAATTGGACGTTAAGTCGAGGATTATTTAGTCTGGCCTGTTGGCCTTTCTCTAAGTAGTTTTTTTACTTCAATACAAATCTGAAACTTTTCATTTCATGACTATTTATGTACTCGTTTCTCTGGAAATGTCTCTCCATTTATAAATGCTCCTCTTTTTTTATTGAGGCAGATTTCGCTTTTATATTTTCTTCATTCAAATACACACTGCATTTTTCATTTTTGCATCCTGGATCCCTCAAAGACAGCCGAGTCTGTTTGCAAAACCAAAGCAAAGAAGCCGTCTTTTAAAACAATTTATTTTTGCTTGCAATTAATTCAGAAGAGGACTCTGGTGCAAGCCGTACTTGACTGTTTATGAAGGGTAAGTATGAGAAAAGTTTTGAGGTTTAGCAGCATATATGTATGTTTAACATATTGGAATCGGGAATTCAGCAGAAACGTTCTGTATTTTTGGCTACACGTTGGTGCAAATCCTGTCACACAAAAGAAGTGAGCTGAGAACCATTTGTGCTTTGTCTTTGGCTTGTTGTGAGGTGCAGAATTAAGAGAATGTTCCAGACATTTGACAAAAATCTCTAATGTAGAACAAACAGATGATGAAGCTTGTACCCTCAATCCCTAGCATTTTTAGCGTTAAAACCAGCGGCGGCCGGCCAAGGTAAGCACGGTAGGGCAGGGCGTGGCAGGGGGCAACCGACAGACGACAGAATAGGTATTATTTATTTATTTAATTATACCTATTTAGTCATCTGTCGACTTCCTCACTTCCCGCCCCGCCCCCGCCCCATCCCGTTTACCTGTGCCGGCCGCTGCTGGTTAACACGGGAAACATCCTTTACCACGAAACCATTACAACGCGGTATGGTGACATCGTGGTTTTGACAACGTAAGTCGTTACATCGACTTGCACTGGAGGGCGCTCTAGACTAAGGAATAGTGTGAATTACTATTCCAACACCTTCCCTACTGTACGTAGGCTGGAGTTGGAATAGTAATTCACACTATTCCTAAGTCCAGCGCCCTCCAGCGCAAGTCGATGTAACGACTTGCGTTGTCAAGACCGCGATGTAACATACCGTGTTGTGATGGTACGCGTTGTATCATCATACATTTGGTTAACACTGTCCCAAATGCAATGTTTAATGCTTCAGAATACTCACCAGAAATATCATTACTTTGAATCCATCTTCCTAGTCCCAGTCATTACAAATATAAAGAGTATGCAGGTCCCTAACAGACACTCTGCTTACCACCCTAAACAAAAAACACTGAGTCCTTATAGAGAGTGACACAGCTCCCTATATGACATATAAACAAACCATCTCCAACTTCTGAGTAGATTACCCTAGTTTTAAAGATAGCCATTAGTCCAGCCAGGGTGAGAAGGGGGAGCAGAAGGAGTGGAACAAGAAATATAGAATCAATGTAATAAAATTACTGGTGAGTAATTTGATGCATTACCTTCTCATCAACATTCTCATCCCAGTCCTTACTAATATGAGGATATAGCCAAAAATACTTTCAAACAGTCAAAGAAACCGAGGTCGAAGAAGTCAGAGCATACAACAGAGCAGATTTATCAAAATTTTGAACCGTTGCAATGACACAGAAAGTGGCGCAAAGTGTTGATATAATATTTACTTTCCAGCTCTAAACTTTATTTGCTGTGGAAAGTAGTTTTAAAGTAGCGTAAATAACGCTTTGTACTATTTTGTATCAAGGGGGCATCCCATGAGTGGTACATGGATGTTCCCACACTACCATCAATGTTTTTGGGGCGAAGTCTTTTCTACTAATATTGGTAGACAGGGCTTTACTCAAGAAAATAACAAGTCCTTGGTGGGCAGAAGTTCTTAGCCCTTTAGTCAGACAGGTTACATGCTCAGGCATAATTCCTAATTCATGGTGTGAGTACTTTTTAAGCCTGTTCACAAGAAGTACACTGCTAATTATAGATTCATTTCACTTTTAGATACATCTTCCAAGATTTACGCCCATACTTTGTTGAAAATTTCTCAAGCCATGGGCGATTGGGATCGACATGATCCCTAGAGAGTAGGGGGCTTCAGGCAAAAATGTTTTGTACATTGGGGTAGTGCAAGGAGGTCAACAATAACAGTAGGCAAACCATGTTCCTGTATTGTTGACTTCCACACAGCTTTTGACGGGGTAGGTAGGGGCATTCTGTGGAAAAAGCTAACAAGATAGAACATCCTGAATGCTTTGCTGTTTATATTGCAGCAATAACATGCTAGCAACTGGGTCCAGGTTGAGTTGAATGGGTCTTGAATACTATCCAAAAAAATCCTGTTCACAATGGGCTAAGGCAGGAGTGTGTCTTAGTACCCTGCCTGTTCAGTCTCTTTATTTCTCATTTACCGTCAGCTTCAACTAAGTCAAATTCTTTCTTCCCTTAAATAGGAGGGACCACGTCCATTGTCTCATGTATGCAGACGATTTAGTCTTAATTCACTATACTTAATGGACTTTACTCCAATAGGTTTACAATATAAACTCTGTGCTCTTCATTCCTATTGTGAGTCTAATAGTCTCCTTATTAATGTGGAAAAAAACAACACTTTGATTTTTTCCAAGTGACCTAAGAAATTTACCTGGTATTCAAAGAATGTCCCCTTGAAACAGGTCAGTGACTATAAATATCTAGGCCTTATGTTCGCTAGAAATCTAAAATGGGACAAGCACACAGCCAACGTAAGAACTTTACTTCTTGTGAAGGAAAATGCTTAGAAAAGGTTTAGTCCCCGTTATGGGGGTCTTTCAATTGAGCTCCTCAAAAAGGCAATTTAATTTTGCAAGCATTGTATTCAGCAGAATTCATTACTATTGATTGGTATGCTACATGGGAACTACTGAAAAGTCCCTGTCTAAAGACTCTCTTGGGTCTCCCAAAAACCTAAATGATCATGCAATAAGGCAGCAAATGGGTTTTAACTCTTGGGTACTTTAAGCTCAATCCCCAGTCTTAAGGTTTCTGTTTAGCAACAAACGATGTATTAGTAAAGACAAATTCCCTTCCCTGATGATGCAGGAAATAATTATGAATCTTTGTAACTCACTGTTGATTCAGTTAAGAACTCGGCATTGGAAATAAATATGTTTAAGATCGATGGATGATTCAATGCCTATAAACTAGGTAAAGGGAGTTCTCATGAATGTGGTAAGGGAAGGCTCAATAGCTGGTGATAAAGATTATCTTTTAAAGAAGTGCTCAGCATATCATTGTCTTGTATATTTGGGCACAACTGAGATTTTTCCTTATTTGTCCAAAATCCCCAACAAGTAAATACAGAGAACTTCAGATAGGAATTGACCCTAGCTGGAGAATCTCTAGTTTTACAAAAGAGTCTTAGAAAATATTGGTTATTGATTGTGAGATCTAAAAATGAAATACCCTTTAATTCATCTTCCCTTGGTTCTCTCTTCCTGATGGAAAGGAAAGGGATTTTTGTCCACTACTCAGTAAATATGTTAGAACAAG
Source organism: Calotriton arnoldi (assembly GCA_963921515.1). Taxonomy (NCBI): domain Eukaryota; kingdom Metazoa; phylum Chordata; class Amphibia; order Caudata; family Salamandridae; genus Calotriton; species Calotriton arnoldi. The sequence goes on from CAWUFW010006346.1 coordinate 1,109,328, forward strand.
AATTGAAGCACAAGTCACGGTATGCTCTGTGAAGCGTTTAGATACAGTAATCACAATTGCAAAGCATATCATGTCAATCTAAAATAGATTTTTCTGAAACTATTTTGGACCCCTATTCAGAGAGTTTCAGGAGAAAATTATATGCTTATTAGAGGACTTTTGTTTTTCTTTTATTTTTATTAAATGGTTGTAGATTTCCTCTATGTTGGTAGGTTAAATGGTAAATCTCTTTTTAGTCAGAGTTTAAACTCACACAAATCAGTACATAAAATGATAAACAATGGAAAGAAAAAAACATTGGCAATGTAAGGTGATGAGCCACCAGCTCTGACACTGAGTTATACTTCTTTATAGATAGATATGCACAAATAATCAGGAAAACTACTGTCTTTCACAGTGCAAGTGAGGTGAGCCATTGCCCCATATGGTGATGAATGGAAGCAAAATGTAAATGAAAGTTTGTAGCAATTTGCGTTCCACCAATTGAATCCCTCAGAATGTTTATGCATTTGACTTCCCAGTTTTTGGACTTTTACTGTGAGGGAGTCTCTCTACCTGAGTCTCACTCTCTGTAAATTCCTTTCAATTGGACTGAGCATGCTAACCACCAGTGTCGAATCTGTAATATAAAGTCACTGCACAGCTAGGGTAAGAGTTTCTGGGATGGTTACACATGAACTCACATAATAATAATACAAATTATAGTTGAAATTTGCTGTTTTGCTCCACTAGAACTTACAGGGTGCAGCGGAGTACCAATCTGGGGCTAAACATGTACCCTGAGTGCAGATTTACAGCCCCTAATATCCTAACTAAGCTTATTAAGGCACTTTAAGATTTGTCAGCTCAGATGTGGATTCCAGTTTTTTGTCCTCCCTACTGGACAAAGTTATTTACTCTGCTCCCCAATAGAGGGATCAAAGGCCTTTCCACACAATAGAGCAACTAACGGTGTTGGACCCAGTTCCTGGGAAAGACAGAGGTAGGGAGAATTTGTCACACTGCACATGGGCTGGGACAACCCAAACCCACTGGAAAAAGGAGGTGGGTCAGAACCAACGGTGGTCCATGCAGGTAAGCACAGTGGGACGGTGGGATGGGGCAGGAGGGGGGTAGTCGACAGACGACGGAATAGGAAAAAATAAATAAATGATATTCCGTCACCTGTCGACATCCCCCGCCCAAAGCCCCGCCATGCTAACCGCCCCACTGCGCTTACCGGCATGGAACACTGCTGGTCAGAACTATAAAGCCAACACAGAATGGGATCGCCTTTGAAGTTTTGATTGGAAGGGATCAGTCAGGTGTGCCAGTCAGCTCTTTCCACAGACAGCTAGAAGTCATCAAATAGGATTGTCCCAGAATGTTGTGGAGCTGGGTTGGAATGGGGCAGAGTGATGTTGTGGCACACATGAATTGCTCAGGGTTGCCTGGCTTCTAGAACTTTTCACCGTCACTTCAAGACTCCTGCAAAAGGGAGAGATACATTAGAAGACACTGGACCTAGAAGCAACAATGGTGAAAGAATGCCAGCTGGAAGGAGATGACACCTGATGTCCTACAAGAAAGGACTGAATGACTTTAATTCCAACTGACTAGGATGGGACTCTCCAGTGCCAGTGGCACTGGCTTCCTTATGCCCAAGGTTATTGGCGCTGGCTGCCTTATGCCTCTTGAAAACAGTTAGCGGAATCGACCTGCTGGGAAACCCCGGATGTTGTCCCTGGAGACTTCTGGTGACAGGTCCAAGACTCTGCTGATACACAAATGCCCTTCAAGAAGCCAGGATACTCTAGGACCTGCGGAGTGCAGCACGGAGGGTGTTTTTCTGGCTGGTTGAGGATGGATTGGGAAATATGCCCCCACCACCAGTAGAAATGCACCAGGTGCCAAGCATAGAACAGTTCTGGCACAGGGAGGCCTTAAAAACCAAGCTCCCTGCAAAAAATCACCTTTAGAAGCAAGGAGAACTTAAGAGAGTGCTCTTGTTGGCTTGGGATAGCCAGCAGGATTACAAATCTGCACTATGGGCACAGAAAAAGGTGCCTGTGAAATCTTGTCCCCTGAAAGAGAAGTAGGATGAAAAACTAAATCTTTAGCGCTTCCCAGCCATTTCCTAAATATACCCACGGGGTGGACTAAAACCCAGGGGTTGGTACATTGATTTTTAAAATATTTTTATGGGGAGGAGGTGTGTGGGCCCCATTTTTCCCTATGGACATGCGCAACAGAGGTTTATACACCCCCAGGAACCTCAAGAAGAAAGGAGGAATGCCAGGCTGGGAACTTTGCCCACACCCCAGGCCAGTGTTGGGGGGTGTTGGTTGCGTCAGCCCTCTTTCTCCCTTCCTGTGGCATGGGCAGGGGAAACCCATTGTTCCTGTGTGCGGGAGAGAACAAAAGAATGTGTTGTGGCTCCCAACCATTATGGTGCCCAGAATAGTGCTGTAGGTTGCCGTGTGCCACACACGGAGTGCAATGCATTTGGGGAACAAGAAGGGGCTGCAAGGGTATTTGGGCTCCCACGACTGCCCCCAGAGTGATAATAGAAGTGTCTGAGTGGAGATGGGCACCTGGGGGGGCAGGACTTTGGAACGTTTTTCCTGTGGTGCCATAAGGAAGGCCAGGGACACCACAACAGGTTAATTGAGAGTGTTGGAATGGCTGCAGGAGGTTCAGCAGCCCCCCAAAATATGTTTTTACAGAAGTTACCTCCCCTACGGAACTGAATCCCTTACCCATAGAGAGGGAATTTAAAGCATTGCTGGAGCTTTCTCTCTTGGGCTCTGGAGTGCTTGAACGCTTGTGGTTGGTCCTACAACGGCAATGACAGTCTAAGTAAAGTTAAAGAAAGAGTCAGAGACATGTTTTGAATTGAAATGGTTTAATTAAAATACTGATGTAGAACGATTACCATTGAAATTGATGTGTTTGACTATTGTTACTGTGCCTATTGATTTCAATGATTGTGTAATGTTGATTCATGATATGTGGCTGCTTTTGCTGATGTGATGACTTTGTGAAAAAACCAGTGGGCCTGTTGTATACCTCTTTATATTGTGGTGTTGCATCTAGTGATTTCTGTAATGTTGTTGTTGTGTACCAGAAGACTGGGGTCGCTAGCCCACACAGTGTCTTCTGAGTAGACCTTAACCTGCTCTGCTTTGCTACCCTCAGAGAGTTAAGTGCTACAATGGGTTACTTACTTCCTAGCAAAAAGACAATTGTGGTCTTACTACCTGTCAAGTACTTACATCTTTTGTAACTAATAACTCAGTTTATTGGACAGTTGAATAGACCAATAGATGAAGTGTGCTGGCCCAAAGCCCCCCTGTGTGTGTTGACGTTTACTGGATTACATGAGGCTGATGAAGCAGTGAAAGCAGTATGTAAATGAGACCTAAAAAGGACGCTAGTAGCACAAAAAACAGAAACCCATATACGAAAGATCAACTAGTCCTAATAGATATGAGAGCCTAGCAATTCTAACATTTTGTAATCCACCTTTTATTACCAGTTTGGGGAAAAATATGCCTGACATTACGTTTCTGTATTTAGTGAATGTAAAACTGCACAAGGATAGATAATACCAAACATTTATGATCAAATTCTATAGTCTATTTGGTACACTAGCTTTAGATAGGCACGTCTTTAACACCTCAATTACTATACACAGCACCGCATTTCAGTTTATGTTGTTTCTCAATTTACAGCTCTGTTATGAATGTTAGCAATGGTTGTGAAAGAAATAACTGCTGGTTATTAATAAATAATTCAGACACCGTAACTGTCAAATCTCATTATTTTAAATAAAGTCTTGAAGTTGCAGTTACCACTTATTAATTGCATCATTTAAATATAATATGTTTGAATATGTCAAGCAGTAATGATCTTAAGTAAAATGTGTAATGCTCGTCAGAATAAATCAGAGAGGTGCACGTGCACTCTTATTTTAACTAAACATCTTCAGTTAATATAAAATTTAGTATAATATAGCACAAACAGAAAGCACAAATTCGGTACAGATCTAAAGAACCTCTAAGGATGGGCGACTGCACTGTTGGGGGAAAGTATTTGTCTTTGCCTCTGTACAAAATAACACACAATTGTACTAGATTTTGTTGGTGCAAAGGTGGTCTAATAGTGCCTGAATATTATTTATTTTTTACTCCACTTTCTTTATGCGTTAGACAAGGCCCCAGTTGCAATGGAAGCAAACCAAGTGACACACATCATCTGTTTTAGTGGTTTGCACACCATTTGAACATCCAGCACTGTTAGTGTGGTCCTGCCTCCAATTCTGCACTTCTGCCTGTTCTTGCTGGGACAGTATTAGGACAACTGCAGACCTAAGAGAGAAAATGAGGGACATCTCTCTGCCTGCATAGCCTAACCAGTGGTAAACATTATATCCTACATTAGCCATCTTATATAGAGTGACTAGAAGATTAGGATATTATTTTATTGTAGGGTGGAGATGGGAACACCTATGATTTATCTCGCTCAGTTTTCAACTTCCATTCAAGTTCATAAAAGAAGAAGGTTTTTTTATTTAATTTTTATTTATTTGAAATTTTTATATGGGTCTAAGCACATCAGGTTGAAGCATTTCACAGATGACAGGAAAGAAAAGGAAGAACAAGCTAGGGTAAACTAAATGTTCTGAGACCTTTTTAGAAGCTATGGAATGCTGTGGTTTCCCTCAACTGGTAAAAAACTCTACTCATGAGGCGGGACACATTTTAGATGGTATCTTTTTGAATGACTCCCGTCTCTTGGTAATGGAGCCTCTCCAACTCTCCAGGTCAGATCATTATGCTGTTCCTTTTTCTCTCCAGATTCCTCTACCACATAAATCCTCGAATATGAGGAATAGAAAGGAAAAAAAGGAATTTCAGCCATATCAATAAGGAAGTTCTCCTCAACATGCTTAGTAATTTCACTGGTTTAATCACTCTGATGCCAATTTAGGGGTCGATTCCGATCTCGGTCGGTAGGGCTCCGAATCGGATTCGGCTTTACCGGATCCGAGTCGGAGGCTTTGTTTCCGACCGATTCGTACAGTCGTCCGAGCGAGCAAGTACGATGAGATTGAACGCGAAATCGCTGACCGACTCGTTTCCGGGTCCGAACCGCTCCGTCTGCTCCATCCGACTCGTTCGCACTCAATTTGTGGCGCGCAATGGAGACGTTTTACGACCGAGCCAGTACGATGCACGATCCGGACAGCCGGATCGAGTTGGAGCCTCCGACACGAAAAAGCTCTCAGAAGCAGACTTCGGGGGTCCGTGCCGGACCCCCCTTCACCCGTAGCCGTACGAGTCGGACACAGGGGGGACCCATGGGTCCCCCCTATACATGCGTGTACGGTGCAGATGGCACCAACGCGTACCCACTACAGGGGGCCCCCTTGTGCGCAACGTACCCATTGAGTCAATGGGAGCCCATGTACACGTCGTACGACCGGCTCCCATTGACTTCAATGGGAGTCCGACTGAACCGAGTCCGGCAGCATACGGCCGCATCGTACTCGCTCGGTCGGACTGCAGGGGTCCGGCTCGGTCGGAAAACAATCCGGATCCGGATCGGTCGGAGAGCTTTCCGACCCAGATCGGAATCGGCCCCTTAGCCTCTATACAGTTCTCCAATTGGCTACTAACAGCTATTGATACCCTTGCTCCCCTCAAGGAGCACTATGCAGGCAGAAAAAAGCCTACTGCCCCTTGGTTCTCAGAGAGTCTAAGGAAACTTAGACAATCCTGCCGCCATCAAGAAAGGATCTGGCGTCAACATCTCTACCCAACTGAAAGAGACCTTCATAAACAGAAATTAGTGGAATACAAAACCGCCATCAAAGAGGAAAAATCATCTTTCTGTTCTCGAATGACAGAATCTCTCAGATCCTCTAGGGAACTTTTCAGCATCATCAATTCCCTTTCCTCGCCTCTGGTTTCTGCCTATACAGATAGCTCTCAGGATCTTTGCGACAGAATGGCTAAATTCTTTCATTCAAAGATCTCAGAAATATACTCCTCCTTGGACAATCTCAATTCAGAGTTGTCCAACACAGTTCCTACCACTAGCTACGCTCTCTTTAATTCCCCTACAATCCAAAAGGGTGTAGCTAATTTATCTGCCTCCCCCCTGTCTCAGGAGCACACAGACTGCCTTCTAGGGGGAATCACCTCCGGATCCCCTCTGGAGTCCTGCCCCCTGAAGATCGTGAAATTAGGAAGGGAGATTATTGTCCCTCACCTTACCTCCATACTTAACGTAGCCATTTCATCGGGACGGTACCCTATCACTTGGAAAACTGCGGTAGTCAAACCACTATTAAAAAAGGCCAATTTAGATCCCTCTGAATTAAAAAAATATTGGCCTATCTCTCTGTTGCCAGTCCCTGCAAAAATCTTGGAGAAGCATCTTAATTTCCATCTTAGCTCCTACCTGGATCAACATCATTTGCTTGAAGGCTCGCAGCATGGTTTTAGGAGTGGCCACAGTACTGAGATTGCGTTAACTTCTGCAATTAACAACATCTGCACTCAAGTTGATGCCGGGTACACCTCTTTACTAATTCTCCTAGACTTAACTGCGGCCTTTGACACCATCTCACCCCTGAGATTGGTCGGCTGTCTCAAAGATATTGGGGTCACAGGCTCCGCTCTGAAGCGTCTGTCCTCTTTTCTCACTGACCGGTCACAAAGAGTAAAATTGGATCAATTCAACTCTGATGCCACTCATACCTTCTGTGGAGTCCCACAGGGCTCTTCATTGAGCCCAACCCTGTTTAACACCTATGTTGCCCCTCTGGCCAAGGTCATCAGATCTTTTGGGCTGGAGGCTCTGTCCTATGCGGATGACACACAAATTGTTGTGTCAATCACCAATAGCATAGAGGCGTCCGCAGCAAATTTTAAAAATTGCATGCAGGCTGTGGCCTCCTGGATGGTAGATACTACCTTAGACTCAATGGTGACAAAACAGAAGTCTTGGTCTTTGGTAGTCAACAATCTATATGGTCCCACGCTTGGTGGCCAGAAGTGCTTGGCTCATGCCCCTGTCCAGCTCCAACAGCAAAAAATCTTGATGCCATAGTTGACAGCTCTCTTTCTTTTGACCCCCAGATCAACAGAACTGTTTCCACTTGTTTTGGCATCATCAGGGTCTAGAGGAAGATCTTTCCATGTCTTTCCTTTTCCTCTTGAAAGCAGGCAGTTGTCGCCCTGGTCCTTTCCAGATTGGATTATTGTAATGCCCTCTATCTGGGCATAAATAAGGGATCAATTCACAAACTGCAGCTAGTACAGAATGCAGCAGCCAGGCTAGTGATGGATCTTCCCAAATTCCACCCTGCTTCGGCGCCTTTGCGCAAGTTTCACTGGCTTCCTCTAGGCCGGAGAATTTTGTTCAAGGCCCTCTTCCTCATTCACAAAGCTATTCATAATTTAGGCTCCGAAGGCATCAAAAGGGTTTTTCAACGGTATGTTCATACCAAACATTTACGATCTGCAAGTAAAAACTGGCTGGTAGTTCCCAGGTTCAGGAGAGCCAGGTGGGGGGAAGAGCTTTTTCTGATGCTGCCTCTAAGGTCTGAAATCTTCTTCCGCTATCGATCCCTGGACAAGAATCTCATTTTCTTTTCTGCAAGCCCTGAAGACTTGGCTCTTCACTACTTAGGGGCAGATTCCGATCTCGGCCGGAAGCGCACCTAACACCATTCGTCCGGAAAAAAAACAAGCTGAACGCTTGTTTCCCGACCGATTCGAACAGTCGTCCGAACGAGCAAGTACGATGCGCATAACTGCTCAGATTCCGAGTGAGCCGTACGTACCCATTCCAGCTCCTGTTCCCCGCCCGAGCCGGATCCGTAAACGCCGATTCGAGTCGCACGGAAGTAAATAGACAGCACCTTCCGGCCGGACTAGTACGATGCGCCTTCCGTACGCGCCGAACCCGTCGCTATGTCCGGCACGTCAGAGCCTCTGGGAGAGCTGCACATAAGCTCCGATTCGCGCCACAAGACGATCCACGGCTACGAGACGAACAAGCCAGCGACGAGAATGAGTTGAAGCCACGAGAAACCCGAACAAGACGACCCAACCATGAATCCCATCGCGCAGGTCCTACCAATACTCTACATCTATTACCGGAACCGGTACGGACGCGTACGGCACAGACGGTAAGCCAGACACCCACTACACAAACAAACGACACGTACCCGACATATGTCACACACACATAGGGATGTAGAAATGACGTACACTAGCAACAGCCGAACCATAGGTGCGGGATGGCTATCACCAATGCCATACACACCCATAGGGGCCTGATGGCTACCACTACCACCACCCCTACTCATGTGGGCCTGGATGCCTGTCACTACTACCATCCCCACTCATAGGGGGATGGATGCCTACCACTAATACCACCCCTACTCATGGTGGGCTGGATGCCTACCACTACCACCACCCCTACTTATGGGGGCCTGGATGCCTATCACTACTACCATCCCCACTCCTAGGGGGATGGATGCCTACCACTACCACCACCCCTACTCATGGGGGCCTGTATGCCTACCACTACCACCACCCCTACTCATGGGGGGCTGGATGCCTACCACTACCACCACCCCTACTCATGGGGGCCTGGATGCCTGTCACTACTACCATCCCCACTCATAGGGGGATGGATGCCTACCACTAACACCACACCTACTCATGGGGGCCTGGATGCCTGTCACTACTACCATCCCCACTCATAGGGGGATGGATGCCTACCACTACCACCACCCCTACTCATGTGGGCCTGGATGCCTACCACTAACACCACCCCTACTCATGGGGGCCTGGATGCCTACCACTACCACCACCCCTACTCATGGGGGCCTGGATGCCTATCACTACTACCATCCCCACTCATAGGGGGATGGATGCCTACCACTAATACCACCCCTACTCATGGGGGGCTGGATGCCTACCACTACCACCATCCCTACTTATGGGGGCCTGGATGCCTGTCACTACTACCATCCCCACTCCTAGGGGGATGGATGCCTACCACTACCACCACCCCTACTCATGGGGGCCTGGATGCCTACCACTACCACCACCCCTACTCATGTGGGCCTGGATGCCTGTCACTACTACCATCCCCACTCATAGGGGGATGGATGCCTACCACTAATACCACCCCTATTCATGGGGGCCTGGATGCCTACCACTACCACCACCCCTACTTATCGGGGCCTGGATGCCTTTCACTACTACCATCCCCACTCCTAGGGCGATGGATGCCTACCACTACCACCACCCCTACTCATGGGGGCCTGTATGCCTACCACTACCACCACCCCTACTCATGGGGGGCTGGATGCCTACCACTACCACCACCCCTACTCATGGGGGCCTGGATGCCTGTCACTACTACCATCCCCACTCATAGGGGGATGGATGCCTACCACTAACACCACCCCTACTCATGGGGGCCTGGATGCCTGTCACTACTACCATCCCCACTCATAGGGGGATGGATGCCTACCACTACCACCACCCCTACTCATGTGGGCCTGGATGCCTACCACTAACACCACCCCTACTCATGGGGGCCTGGATGCCTACCACTACCACCACCCCTACTCCTGGGGGCCTGTATGCCTACCACTACCACCACCCCTACTCATGTGGGCCTGGATGCCTACCACTACCACCACCCCTACTCATGGGGGCCTGGATGCCTACCACTACCACCACCCCTACTCAGGTGGGCCTGGATGCCTACCACTACCACCACCACTACTCATGTGGGCCTGGATGCCTGTCACTACTACCATCCCCACTCATAGAGGGATGGATGCCTACCACTACCCCCACCCCTACTCATGGGGGCCTGGATGCCTACCACTACCACCACCCCTACTCATGTGGGCCTGTATGCCTACCACTACCACCACCCCTACTCATGTGGGCCTGGATGCCTACCACTACCACCACCCCTACTCATGTGGGCCTGGATGCCTGTCACTACTACCATCCCCCCTCATAGGGGGATGGATGCCTACCACTACCACCACCCCTACTCATGGGGGCCTGGATGCCTGTCACTACTACCATCCCCACTCATAGGGGGATGGATGCCTACCACTACCACCACCCCTACTCATGGGGGCCTGGATGCCTATCACTACTGCCATCCCCACTCATAGGGGGATGGATGCCTACCACTACCACCACCCCTACTCATGGGGGCCTGTATGCCTACCACTACCACCACCCCATCTCATGTGGGCCTGGATACCTGTCACTACTACCATCCCCACTCATAGGGGGATGGATGCCTACCACTACCACCACCCCTACTCATGGGGGCCTGGATGACTGTCACTACTACCATCCCCACTCATAGGGGGATGGATGCCTACCACTACCACCACCCCTACTCATGTGGGCCTGGATGCCTGTCACTACTACCATCCCCACTTATAGGGGGATGGATGCCTACCACTACCACCACCCCTACTCATGTGGGCCTGGATGCCTACCACTACCACCACCCCTACTCATGGGGGCCTGGATGCCTACCACTACCACCACCCCTACTCATGTGGGCCTGGATGCCTGTCACTACTACCATCCCCACTCATAGGGGGATGGATGCCTACCACGACCACCACCCCTACTCATGGGGGCCTGGATGCCTGTCACTACTACCATCCCCACTCATAGGGGGATGGATGCCTACCACTACCACCACCCCTACTCATGGGGGCCTGGATGCCTGTCACTACTACCAACCCCACTCATAGGGGGATGGATGCCTACCTCTACCACCACCCCTACTCATGGGGGCCTGTATGCCTACCACTGCCACCACCCCTACTCATGTGGGCCTGGATGCCTACCTCTACCACCACCCCTACTCATGTGGGCCTGGATGCCTGTCACTACTACCATCCCCACTCATAGGGGGATGGATGCCTAACACTACCACCACCCCTACTCATGGGGGCCTGGATGCCTGTCACTACTACCATCCCCACTCATAGGGGGATGGATGCCTACCACTGCTACCATCCCCACTCATAGGACGGGTAATGCATGACACAACCAGCATACTCCAACATAAGGAATGTCAGCAAAAGACATCCCCCCAACATCATGACAAGAGTGTGCAGTCTGTGTCAAATGCCTACAACACTGAACATGACATTGAACATACAATGTGACCCCCTATCACATGTGTCACACATAAATGTGTGTGGCCTCCACAATGCAAGCAGACCATGACCACTGTGGGAATGGGGTCTAAACCCCCATCATCACAGTGACCAAAATGTAAGTGTGGGTTCCATAGCTGAAGCACATTTTGAACATTGTGGCAATGGGGTCTAAACCCCCATCATCACAGTGACCAAAATGTAAGTGTGGGGTCCATAGCTGAAGCACATTTTGAACATTGTGGCAATGGGGTCTAAACCCCCATCATCACAGTGACCAAAAGGTAAGTGTGGGGTCCATAGCTGAAGCACATTTTGAACATTGTGGCAATGGGGTCTAAACCCCCATCATCACAGTGACCAAAAGGTAAGTGTTGTCATGGAAAAAGCTGCAACTGCCAAACAGCATGGATAATTCCTGGTCACACAACAACAAACACATCAGTGGCAAATTAGTGGTTGTGTCCCATAGCAATATAGATTGGGTGAGGCAAACAGTGCAGTGCAAATAAAACCTATCTTTGGCCATGTGCAGACAAACATCACCCATGGGGGCTGACATTGTCAACATTTATCAATTACACAATGACAGAAGTGACCATCATAATGCAGACCCACATATCTGCACCAATGAACACACACAAATGTATATATCCTGTGGAGACTGTAGATGTGAGCTGAACAAATACCATACCATGGCAGCAATGGGACATACAAACCATGATTATTGTGCTTACTGATGACCTAGGAGTCCCAGGGACAGCAGGGGAAATCCTCAAAACAACATACAGCCAATGGCACACTAAAGATATGCCAATGCAGTGGTGTAGATGCACAAACACAAACAGGCAGCCTCACACTGCATATCAAACACAAAAGGTGATGGGGGGTGTGCCAATATCCCCAGGCAACCACACAACACATGAGGAGGCCTGAATTCCAATTACACAGATGTGTATATAGTGCCATACAAAAGTAACTCATGGATCGGATTCCCCTTTGTGGGCAATCAGGCATTGTTAGATGAGAGGGAGCCCAAATTACACATGTCACACAAGCTTGTAGGAACAGTAACTAACACAGCAAGAGACAAACCCACCACATCACTACCCCCAGGGACCCCACATTGTGGTGACACTAGCCTGCATGATAATCCCACTGTGATGACAAAGGTAGATGTAGTTCACACTGTGAACCACAGCCATGTGTCCTGAGCAACAAACTACCATCACACCTACACAAGCACAAATCAATCAGCACGGCCTGTCAGCCAAGGCCAATATGGAGGTAGGGGTTTAGCCGTGCAACAACTCACATTTGCACACACTCAACACCACACACCTTGATCTCCACCAATGTGCAGCAGTGAAGCTCACATGGACTGGTGACATTGCACATGCACCCATGACAATCCCAGGGGTGGTGGTGGGAAACCCATCACACATGGCCAGTCAACAAGACTCGTGAATGTCTGACACACTGCACAGTACGCGGTACATGGGCATGACGTGAAATCCACCCCAATCAATGGGATCCTGGCCACAGTCACACACCAATGAAGAAGCCAAGGTGACCCACAAAGAACACACATAGACAACTTCCAACATTGCAGCTCTGACCCTGAGGAGTGGCAGCAGTCACACACACAACGTGTCACAATCACTGAAAGCTACCACAAACTGTACATTACATGACTTGTGTAACCAACAAGTGCCAAGGGGAATCCTGACTGTGTCCCATCTGCATTTGCCCACATCCCCAGCCCTGACAACAAAGACAACTAGGGATGACAACCTGATGAACATTAGTTTGCCATGCACCCACATCCCGGAGAAACCAGGTCCAAGATGCTGGATGAACACAGGACAACTCAGCAAGCATCACAAACAGGAACATCCGTAGGGACACAGCCTGTGTAGGAAAAGGGAAGGGAACACACACAGACATGCTTACACAACACACAACATGGGCCCAGGCAATGTCACGGGAGTACACACTGCTATGAGGGCACTCCACTCCTGTGGAAGGTCTGCTGTGCCAAACCTTGTCTGTGCACGACTCAAACATGTCAGCAGAACACTCGGTCAGTGAGTCAACAACTACAACACACTGAAGGCTCTGCTCACATCAGCCTGGGTACGGGAGTGTCACGTCAGTCATCTGCATACACCCAAAACACGTGTCAAGCAAGTTGCACTGTATACACAGATGAGTCCTTCAACATTGATGTGGTAAACTGCATGTCCAGTGGAGATGGGCACACAGTCAGGGAAATAGAAACATTGAAGTGGTAAGCCCACCAGATGTGCATCAGTGTAAGCCAAAGATGTTAATTTACAAATGCAAAACGTACATCCCTGTGTCAAATGCTGAACATTACACCCTCAGACTGCAGCAAAGGATGCTATAGATCTAGACTAGATTAGGACACATATCCCATGGACCATCTACATACTCATCTACATCATGTACATCAAAAGAAAAACCACAAGTAAACAAAAAGAGGCTTTATTCAGCAAATGTGAAACTAAATTTTTAAGTCCAAAAGAAACTAAGGCCAATGGCCAGTCCACATACACAGTCCCAACAGGGTGATATGTGACAACTTGTCACCCATTGCTTGCCTGCACTGGTACGGACAGGGGACATCCCCTCGGAGGGGCATACAAGGGGCAGGCCAGGCACCGCAGGGACAGGATCAGGGGATGCCAGAAGGAGGCAGTGAAGGGGTGGTAGGTGCAGGAGTGTCACCGGCAACTGCAGTGGAGGTGTCTGACTCAGTGGGGGCCGGCACCACTGTAGGGCACAAGTCAGATGGTGTGGGTGCTGCAACCACTGCAGTGGGCCGGTCAGATGGAGTGGACTGGGTCCCCACTGCAGTGCCCGAGTCAGACGGGGTGGTTGTGGACTCCACTGCAGTGCATAACTCCAAGGGAGTGGAAGGGGGGGCAGATGAGGTGGGCAGGACAGAGTGGGGGACCCGGTCTCCACACCAGTGGCACAAACAGGCAGAGCGTCTGGTTTGGGGGTGGAAGAGCAAGTGGTAGGGGGGAGGGCCTAAGCAGTCTGGGGATGCGGTATCGGTGTGTGTGGGGGAACCTGGGGCAGGGTGTGGCCGGGGAACCTGTGGAGTGGTGGCCTGGGGGATGGAGGAGAGAGACTGTGTGGTGGAGCTGCGTGGTGGTGGGGTCTTGCCCTTCCTGGTCTGGGGGGACTTTCTAATGGGGTCCTCAGTCTGCCTGTGCCTGGGGGAGGGTGTCCGGGTGTGAGGGGCACTCCCCTCTGTGTGTGGTGGTCGCCTCTTCTGCCTGGACGTTGTGTCAGATGGATCTGTAGGGAAGAGGCCAAGCTCACAGAGGAAGAGCTTCTGGGAGGGGGGTTGCAGGTGAGGCAAGGGAAGGGGTTTTGGAGGGAGAGGTATCTGAGGACTGCGGAGTGCTTGTGGATGCGTGTGTGTGTGTCTGGGCCCCATCCCCTGTGAGTGAGGTATCAGTCCCCTGACTGTGCGTGCGTGTGCGTCTGGATTTTGGCTCCTGTGTCTGTGTGCTGCTTGTGTCTGTGCTGGTGCGTGCCGGTGCCGGTGTGTGTGTGCTTGGGACAGGTAGTGTGCTGGGGATTGTGGATGGGGCAGAGGTAGGAGGGGTGAGGGACTGTTGCAGGAGGGACACTGCTGCCGTCAGTGAGGAGGCCATGGACTGATTGGTCCGATGTAGGGCAGACATGCCAGATGACATGCCCTCCATGAATGACACCAGTTGTGTCAACAGACCCGTGTGTGCATGGAGGACACTCAGCATTGATGTCTGCCCTACATGGATCTGTTTCAGCAAGTCCAGACTCCACACTCAGGGCAGCAGGGGGGACAGAGGCAGGGGGTGCAGTGCCTGGCATGAAGGAGACACGCTCCCCTACACGGGAGCCTCCACGGACATGTGGGATGGGAGCAGATGGGAGGGTGGATATGGTGTTGGTGGCGGGGACAGACTTGCTTGATTTTGCCTCTGGTCTGCTGACACGCGCCTCCACAAGGGAGTACTCACTGGAAGTGCTGTTTTCCCCAGCCGAGGTGGTCGTAGCTGAGGTCTCCTCAGTGTGGCTCCCCTCACCCTCCGTGCCACTGGGTCCCTCGGTCTCCCCTGCAGTGGACCCAGTCTGGCTCTGCCGCTCCTCTTGGTCCATGGAGCTGTCTCCTCCTGTGGCCGTGGATGTATCTGCAAACAATCAGGATAAACAGAGCAGCATTAGTCACCTGTACTGACCACACACACCACAGTAAGTACAGCACATCACAGAGAAAGCCCTGCCATTATTTTCTAGACATTGCAATAAGTGCTGACACTGATTTGAAGAAGCCCATTGTCTGCCTGACAGTCATTCATGCTACACATATCCTACCTGTCCATGCACCCATCTGTCTGCTGCCTGTTGTATGCGACTAATCATATGTGCACACATGCACCACATACACAGTTGTTGGACATCCAAGAGAACATATGGAAATGTGTCACTCCAAACACATGCCATCTCCTGCCACTGACTCAGTACATGTGTCAGGAAAAGTGATGGGCAGAGTCTCTGTTGATATGCGGGTTTTGCTTCCATCACCAGACACAATGAGGTCCTCATGTCCTGATAGACAATGCGACAATGGTGTGCATGCAGGACATATCACACTACTGCTGGATCACCCTTTGCGAGTTGAATGTCATGGCACAGGCCTGTCTGGCAAGTCAGTCATAACTGTCTCCTGTCACAGGGGCAGTGCATACACACAACACCAGTCTACACTGTGTCACAATAATGGAAGTTTTGGGAATGCAAGCCCTGTAGCTGACAGGTGCACATGTGCACCTCTGGCCACCCACATCATGAGGACTAAGATGATCCCACGTCAATCAAATGAGATATTTGAGTGACTGCAAACACAAATCCATACACATGAGCACTTCACCGTCTGATGAGAATGAACCAAAGCTGCCTGAACCTCAATGTTTCATACAACATTGTGCACAGTAAAGGGATCAGAGACCTATGCATTAACCAATGTGCAGATCCCATAGTCACAACTCAGATGGCTGGCCACCCCAAATTGTTAAACACTCCAGGAGTCCAAAAAGCAAGGCCACACCACAGTGACACAGAGGCATACACCTGAGTGCACTCTTCACAATGCCCAATATGTATGCTGACACACGGGAGTGGGAGAACAGAGTGCCTTCGATGTACGGAGTAGGAATTACAGTCCTGGTCCATGTGCAACATGGTATTACCCTGAACACTAGGCAGGTGACTATGCATGTGTCACACACATGATGTACATACGTCTGAGGCTCCTACCTTGGTCTCTGCTGCAGCATGGGTGTGTGGCACATACCCCAGACATGTGGTGAGTCAGAGCAGCAATTGGAACACATATTAAAACCATACCCAGAGTACATGTCAGATCACAGGCATTGTGTGAGCAATTGTACCACCCATGCAGCCCACCACAAAGTTCCTGTAACTGATGCTGTCCCCAACTTAAACCACAGGTAACTGCAAGTACACAGTACCCAAGTGACCTAAGTCACAGACTGTAAGGGCCACACCTGTGTATCAGATGAGGAGGGGGCATGACACAAGTGAGGGACATGAGTCCAGGACGACAAGACAGTTGTACTGTGGAAGTGGAACCAGGCTAAAGGAGTGCATAGAGCATGTTAGTCATAGTACACAGTAAAGGCTAGCATTTACCCCCTCCTTGCTGCTGTCTGGCCTTCAGCTGCCCATCCAGGTCAGGGAAGACCACCACCAGAATCCGGAGACTGTGGGGGGTCAGGGTCCGGTGTCCGCCCCTCCTGCGAGGAGGCGACAGCTTCAGCTGGACCCTTGCGATCCTCCGGGTCCAGCCCCGAAGGTCCTGCCACCTCTTCTGGCAGTTGCGGATCCTGCACCTGTAGACCCCCACAGATCGTACTGCCCGGACGATGGTCAGCCAGATCTCCTGCTTCTGGTGAGGATCAACCTGTGAGGATGACAAAGTGAAAAGGCCATTACTACACATGCAACATATCCGTGCATCACACAGTTGGATATACATGTCTCAATCACAGGGGCATATGATGTACACAGGTAGTGCAACTATGGCTATGAACAGTTGTCCAGCAGTTACTAAATGGTATCATTGCCTGGGAAGTCAAACCTTGTTGGAATGCACTGTTACTGCACTATACCTGTTCAGTGTATGTAACTACACACTTTGGGGGGTGACAACTACTCAGTGAGCATGCTAGCCACTGGTGTACACACTGTAAGTCTTGCTAGTCAGACAACATGCACAATTAGTAAGGCAGTGGACAGCACACTCACCTGCTCCCCTGGGTTCCCATACAGCTTGCTGTACTGTGGAAGGAGGCTGTCCAGCAGGGCCTGGTTCTCCTCAGTGCTGAAGGCTGGGGCTCTATCCACAGTACGTGCCATTGCAGTAGCCAGAGGATGCAGAGACAGCAGCAGTGGTGGTGGCAGATGTCGTCCTGGAGCATGTAGTACAGGCAAGTGAGCTCTCAGGGGAACAGCCAGCATTATATGTGTGCTGCAGAGGAAGATACTGTCCCATGTGTCCAAAGTGATAGGTCCAAGTCGTTTGCATCTTCTGAATCTGGCCAATCCATGGAATTGCACCACTTATACACGCCCACAGCATCCTTCAAAAGTTCAACTTCATGACACCCATGAATTTGCAACATTGTTGTGGGTGGCCACCTGAATTCACTGCATCCGACTCGTAAAAGCTTCGAAAACGCGTCCGTTACCATGTCAGGCCATAGCCAATGCGTGCGCACCGATCGGTCCTTTGCTGTACAACGCGTATTTCGGAGCACAACACGCATCCGTCCACATCATATGCAATGGCCAATGCGTGTGCACCAATCGGTCCATTGCTGTACAACGCATATTTCGAAACACAACACGCATCCGTCCACATCATATGCAATGGCCAATGCGTGCGCACCGATCAATCCATTGCTGTACAACGCGTATTTCGAAACACAACACGCATCCGTCCACATCATATGCAAAGGCTAATGCGTGCGCACCGATCAGTCCATTGCTGTACAACGCGTATTTCGAAACACAACACGCATCCGTCCACATCATATGCAATGGCCAATGCGTGCCCACCGATCGGTCCATTGCTGTACAACGCGTATTTCGAAACACAACACACATCCATCCACATCATATGCAATGGCCAATGCGTGCTCACCGATCGGTCCATTGCTGTACAACGCGTATTTCGAAACACAACACGCATCCGTCCACATCATATGCAATGGCCAATGCGTGCGCACCGATCGGTCAATTGCTGTACAACGCGTATTTCGAAACACAACACGCATCCGTCCACATCATATGCAATGGCCAATGCGTACGCACCGATCGGTCCATTGCTGTACAACGCGTATTTCGAAACACAACACGCATCCGTCCACATCATATGCAATGGCCAATGCGTGCGCACCGATCGGTCCATTGCTGTACAACGCGTATTTCGGAGCACAACACGCATCCGTCCACATCATATACAATAGCAGATGCGTGCGCACTGATCGGTCCATTGCTGTACGACGCGTCCCTGTACAAGTCACTCGCATATGTCACCATGGTTGTCACTGGTGAACGTATGCCAGCCACAATTACTTGCCAGGGACTCAGGGGCACACCTACAACACCACAGCCTGTCCACACTGTATCCTAAGGCATGTAAGGCTGCATTACCTGTGTGTGTATGGGGGTCAACATGTGGTTTTTTGGGTGGCACTTGGGGGCAGCCACTCCCAGGCTGTGCATGTGTTCATGGGGACAGAATCCTTTGTGTATTGTGCACATGACCACTGTGATGTGCAACTGTTCAGTTCAGAGCATGTGGCATGGTCACATCTCCAGGTTGTGTATGTGTATGTCATGTCACATACACCCTGAGTCCCATGTGGGATGGTATGTACGTCACAGGGTGACCCATTGCCACAATTGTGATGGCCCTCCACAGTCTGTGTGCATGTTGTGTTTCAGATGTCTCTGATTCCATGTGCACAATGGGAGACAGTCTCCACATCCACGTTGTTTGTGCATCTACTTTGATGTTGTGCGTGTGTGTGTCACAGACGTCCATGTCTGTCCTGCAGAGGCAACAGGGGCCACTACCTGTGGGAGTCATGGTTGTTTTGCTGACATGAACATGATACGCCATGTCATGCCAGTGTCCATGTGGCAATACAGGGTCCCTGGGAATCTACCTGTCAAAGAGCTGTGATGCCTGTGGCACATCTGTCCTCACTTGTCACTGTGGTGTGTGTTTGGAACGTGACAGCAGTACATGGGTACTGTGACACAGCCTAATGATTTCCCATAGCACAACCTGGAACTTGTTGTCAACACATGTTGAACTGAGATGTTAGATGTTGGCCATGTAGGTGCCATATATGTCCATACAGCACGGCACACACATCAAGTACTTGTGTCTCGTAATGATGTATCATGTGATATTGAGTATAGTCAATGCCACATATGTGGGGTGACTGACAATCTTTCTTTGTTCACCTATGCACTGCAGGGCACCAGCTGTCCATAGACCATTCCCTGACCTTGCAACCATGGTTGAACGTGACTGCATCCGACGGTACCGCTTCAACAGGCCGCTGATTGAGGAATTGGCGGTGCGGTTGGCCCCGCATTTGCAACCTGGCCAGCCATACCCTACAGCGCTGACCCCCAAGGTGAAAGTGATGGCAGCCCTACACTTCTTTGCCACCGGTACCTTTCAACACACTGTGGCGTCTGCTGGTGGGATGTCACAGAGCATGTTCAGCCGTGTGCTACGCAATGTTTTGGAGGCGATGTTGAGATACCTGAACCAGTACATCTATTTCCCTAAACGTCAACAACTCACTGACGTCAAGAGTGACGTCTATGCCCTGGGGAGGATGCCACATGTCATCGGCTCCATTGATGGGACACATGTGGCTTTGGTACCACCACAGGCACATGAGCAGGCATACAGGAACAGGAAACATTACCATTCTATAAATGCTCTGGTGGTATGTCTTGCAGATATGAGCATCTCACATGTGTGTGCACGTTTCCCCGGTTCTGCACACGATGCCTACGTAATGAGGAGTAGTCGCATCCCGAGGATGATGTCACAGATGCAGAACCAGTGTGCCTGGCTTGTCGGTGTGTACTGACTTTGTACCATTGTGTGTGTTCTGCAATGTTGTATTCCACCCTCTTTTCCAACTCAGCTAATGTGCAATTGTCTGTATGTAGGTGACTCCGGATACCCCAACATGCTGTGGTTGCTGACACCCCTCAGGAACCCTGTGACACCAGCCCAGATGCGCTACAATGAGGCACATGGTCGGACGAGGAGAGTGATCGAGCGGACATTTGGTCTCCTGAAGAGCCGCTTTCGCTGCCTGGACAAGACAGGAGGGGCCCTCCCATATGCCCCTGCAAAGGTGTGCAAGATTTTCATCATCTGCTGCATGCTACACAACCTGGCAGTGCGGAAGGAGTTGCCTCTCATCCTGGATGACGATGACCAACATCCGCCACCTGTGGAGGATCCTGGCCTGGGCCACGATGCCAGTGATGATGATGAGGGTGATGTCCGCACACAGCTCATCACCAACTTCTTCAGCTGAATGTGAGTATACAGAGATGTTATGTCAATGATTTGAGTTTGCATGATATGTGTTGGTGGTGCTCTGTTGCTGTTTGAGTGTGGCCATGTGCTACTTGACTGGATGCGTGCAGTGATGTGTCCTTACAGGTAGTCTGTACTCCCCAACAGTGTTGACATGCTAACTTGGTTTTGTGTAGGTATCTTGTGACATGTATTGGTCATGAGTATTGCAGTTCTGTCCTGTTCTTCAGTGCTTTTGACTGTGTGTCATGTCTGTCCTTCACAGGATACTTTCAGAGTTGTTTGGTCAACTCGGATCCCCCGACACCATGATTCAACTTCCAGGGTGGAAGCAGTTGTTTCCCTACAGGTGATGTGCCACCCACCCCTGGACTTTATTTCTTCTACACTTGTTGACTGTGTGGCCACTGCCACGTGGGATTACCTTGCATCTGTAGTGGAAACAACATGTTGCAAATGTGTAATAAACCTGTGCTTCACTTTGGGATGTGCGTTGTCTGTGGTCACACATCTGACTGACATTTGCTTACTGCACCTGTGGGCTAGTTAACACAGACTCTGAATAGGTGTGGTGTCTGTGCATTCCACTGTATTTCCTGGCAACATCAGTGTAGGCGATGAGTCAGATGGCCCTGGTGTGTATGTGTTGTGTAGCCCTAGTGGTGTGTCTCCCTCATATGTGTCACGTCGCCATGACTCACATGACAGTGTTGAACTTGCTGTAGCAGTTAGCATGCACAGTGTCATTTAGCAGATCATCATCTCCATGACAAAAACAACGTTGGAATCACAACAGAGGCAAGTATGGTGTATTAGTGAGTTTATTTACATACATGTGTGAGGATAGTGCACAGGATGGTGGGTGCTGTACATTGGGATTGGAATCCAAAGTTCCCAGATGAGTTGGAAGTGTTGGTAGCAGAAATGTCCTGAGTAAAGTCCACAGTCATCTGATAGATTAGTCCAAATTAAACTCCCCATGTCATGTGGGAGAGTTGGGTTGCATTCGACAGGGTGAACAGTTTGCACACAAAGGAGAATTTCCAGAACAGGTGTTGGGTTCCTGGGGGATGTACATGGCCATCGGCCTCTCAGTTGTCCTTCCTCGGACGACCCCTCTTCTTTCTGGGGGGACCCTCATGTGCAGGCCGCTGCGGTGCAGAGGACTCTCCACCAGAGTCATCCTCCCTCCCTGTGGCAGTTGCAGTTGTTGCGGCACCAGATGTTGTGGGCACACAGGGAGGTGTGGACATGTTGGTGCTAATCTGGCGGAGGCATGTCAATATGTCCCTCTGCACCGCTGTCAGTTCTTCCAATGTGTCCCACTTGGACTCCATGCCAGACATGTGTGTCTCCACACGGGACATGTGGGAGTCCAAGCGGGCATGATGGACAGCCTGCTGCTGTTGAAAGTCCTTGAGGATCCCCACTACCTGGCTGACCTCTCCGGTGCTATTCTGGTACGCATCAGCAATGCGTACCAGTTGTGGGTCATCATGCAGTCCAGACCCCTCTGCAAACAGAGACCTCTGCCTACCACCCCTCCCACCACCCCTGGCCACACGTGCGAGACCTGCGGTGGCACGCACAGGTGACCCTAGGCCCCCTTGGGGGTTGGTACTGGGGTTGTTGTCCGTTGCTTCACGGTGGGCTGGGGTCCTTGTGCTGTTGTCATTCAGTGTCCTTGGTCTGTCCGTGTTGGCGGGGGTGGTCTGTGTGTTGCCAGATGTTGGAGGAATGGGTGCAGGGGGTGCAGATGGTGGTCCTGCTGGTGCTGCATGATGACTCACACCGGAGGTGCCAGGTTGGTCTTCGCCATCCGAGGAGGGCAGAGGCTGTTCCACACCAGAGAGCTCAGGGGCCACCGGAGCCTGGGACAAGGACTCCTCATCATCTGCTGCTGTGTCCCCATCATCACCTGTTTTTGGAAGAGACACACAATGTATGTTATGTTTCTACAGGCATCAATGGTTCAAACACATGACAGTTGTGACTGTACCTCTGGATGCGGGCCTGTACATTGCATTGTCCTAAGTTGTCACAGTCAGAGGTTGATATTGGTGTGGCTCATTGTCCTGCCAACCTGAAGCATTTCAATGTGGATGTTGAGGTGTGTGCATGACCAGCATTGGTGGTATTTGGTTGACATCCGGACCTCCTTCTCCCCCCAGCCCAGTTATCCCACCATGAAGCATGCCACCCTTGCAGTGGGTGCAGGTTAACTCTCAGGATGTCAGTCAGTGGTGTCCTGCTGTTGGTTGGTGACCAGTTCCCAGCAGGGCCTGGTACTCCCCACAACAGAGCACCATTGTCAGACATCTTAGAAGTGGCTTTTCACTCCCTGTGAGGTGTGCATGCTTCAGTGTGAGCTTGCTGGGCCATGTGGGTGGGGGATGATTGAGCTGTGACTTCCACTCCCATCATGCTATTGCCTACACCCCCCTTCCCAGCATGCCCATACTTCCTTCCTTTTTTTTATTTTTTTTATAATTTTATTGAATTTTCAGAAAAAGTGAAACATCAAATGAACACATTATGAGTAAAATATAACAATTAATATATTTAAAAAAAAAAACATGAACAAGTGATTCAATTCAAAAAGAAGAAGATAAGAATAGGTGGAAGGAAGATAGAAGGAAGTAAGAAGAAAGAAAAGAGATAAGGAAGAGAAGAAAAGAAGAGAGAAAGAAAGAAAGAAAAGAGGAATAAGGAAGAGTGAAAAACTAAGAAAAATTAAGAAATTAAGGTGCAGGTGCAAGTGTAGAAAGATAAGATGTAAAAGGTAACCAAAGGAGGTCAGATTTAATTTTCTGAGAAAGAGTAAGGGAAGAAACAGTAGAAATTCTGTGTTCGTCACAAATATAGTTCCACCAAGTTAATACAGAAAGTTTCGAGTTATCTTTCCAACAGGACAAAATCACTTTAAATGCCAGAGCAATAAACAAATCAAACAGCAAAGTAATATGATTAGGAGCATCAAAATCAGATGAAGAGGAACCTAGAAAAACATTTTGTATTGTTAATGGAATATTACATTGAAATATTGTCATACATTTAGACCAAATAGATTGCCAGAACTTCAATACATTAAAACAGTCATAAAGTTGATGAATTAAAGTCACGATGGAATCAGAACAGGACCAACATAGGGAGGAGGAAGTAGGGGAAAACTTGGATATATAGACAGGGGTAAAAACAGCTCTACTGTAGATAAAGTACAGAGATTGAGTAATACGTGCGGCATTAGAAGTTTTAAATAACTTGAGCCATAATTTATCCCAACAAGAGATAGAGAGTGACAGGGATAAGTGTGTTTCCCAGAGTAATTCAACATTAGATTTAGGTCGTTCAGTAACTGGTGATAACAATAACTTATAAATAAAAGCAGCCTTAGGCCTATGATCCTGAGAAATGTTATATAACGGTGAAGATGGAGTGAGTAAGGGGGAAGCTAAAGGGAACATTTTAGAAGATAAGTATGACTGCAAAGCTGTTGATATTAAGAGATACTCATTAAGAAATGAGTCAGGTAGATCAAATTGTAGTTGTAAATCATGGAAGGGAATAACAGAATTATGTTGAATTAGTTGATAAATAAAAATAATTCCCTTCTCCTTTCAATGCTTGTAATAAAATGATTTACGTTTATATTTGATAAATTTATTGTACCAAATAGTGGAGGACAAAAAACATTGACATGGGTCTAGACCATCGGAAAAAATGTCATATAATAAGTGTCGGGAGTATTTTAAAATAGGATTATCTGTTAAAAAAGTGCAATTAGACATATATATTATATTTTGAAAAGAAAATTCTTTCAAAAGGGAGCGCTCAAAGACAATCCAACGAGGGATAGGGATATCTGCAAAATTATAAGTTAAGGCAAAGTATTGACGAATTAAAAATGCAAAATGATACGATTTAAAATCAGGAAAGCGTACACCGCCTTCTGTTTTGGGACGTTTGAGTTTCATAAGAGCAATGCTGGAGTGTTTGTTATTCCATAAAAACTTTGTACAAATAGAATTAATTTGAGAAAAATATGAAACAGGAATCCGGAAAGGTAACATGGATAGTGTATAAAGGACATGTGGCACAATCATCATTTTAATGGTATCTAATCTACCCCACCATGACAAGTGAAGAGGGGACCAGGAGAGGAGGAGCGATTGTATTTTGGTCGTTAGAGCATTAAACGTGTAACTAATGGTGGTAGATAGGGTAGAGGAAAACCAAATACCAAGATATTTAATTTTTGTGGGACACCAAGTAAAATTGGTATTGTTAAACATATATTGGTAACAAAAAGAGTTTAAGGGTAGAACTTCTGTCTTAGAGAAGTTCAACTTATATCCAGAGATACTGGAATATAACTGAACCTCATCCAAAAGGGAGGGAGAGAGGTATTAGGATCAGCCATGTACACCAGAATATCATCAGCATATGCTGATAATTTTGTTTCTATAGAATTATGTGAAAAACCGGAGATACATGGGTTAATTCGAATACGTTCAAGGAAAGGTTCAAGACATAAAACAAATAACAAGGGCGAGAGGGGGTAACCTTGGCGTGTGCCTCTATATAACGGGAAAGATTTAGAAAAATGATTATTAACAAAGATACTAGCACGAGGAAAAGAATATAACAATTTAACATAAGAAATAAAATTTGGACCAAAACCAAACCTTTGAAGTGTATTGAACATGAATTGCCAGTTTATACGATCAAAAGCCTTTTCGGCATCTAAGGACATTGCTGCAAGCGGGGATTTGTACTTCCTCCCGAAGGAGATGACATTAGCAAACATGCGAGCATTGTCCGAAGCTAATCTGCCCTTAACAAAACCAGCTTGATCCGTCTTAACTAATAGTGGGATAATACTCTCAAGGCGGGAGGCGAGGATTTTAGCAAATATCTTACAATCATAATTAATTAAGGATATGGGGCGATAATTTTTACAGAGGGAATGATCCTTATCAGGTTTGGGAATAAGGACAATCAAAGCTTCCTTAAAGGAGCCAGAAGCCTTGGAATCTGCAATGAATGAATTAAAAAGGGCCAGTAATTTGGGAGCAAAAATAGAGGAAAAAGTGAAAAACAATTCAACCGAGAGACCATCAGGACCTGGTGCTTTCGATTTTTTCAAGGATTTAATGGCTACTATAATCTCTTGAAGAGTAACTTCTCCCTCTAGTAATTGAAATTTATCAGGAATCGAAGGGGGGTTGGGAAGGCCAGAAAAAAAGGTATGTAAATTTTGACTAGAGGGATTCGTATCATCAGAATATAATGATTGATAATAATTATGGAAAAAAGAGGCAATATCTTCATCAGAGGTCGCTAAATTGTTGGTAAATTCATTTAAAATAGGACCAATATTTTTCGTTCAGATTTAATTTTTAGATAATTGGCTAACATCTTGCCAGCTTTATTCTGACCCCCATGATATTTGGATTTAATTTTGAGAAGAACATTACATGCATCAATTGTGGCAAGCTTGTTAAGAGCAGATTTGGCCTTAATTAAATCATGGAGAACAGATGAAGATCTAGACGTAAAGTAATTATGTTCTAGCAATTTAAGTTGCAGTAGTAAAGTTGTATACTTGGCTTTAGCGGTTTTCTTCTTTTTTGCTGAGTATGAAATAGCAAAAGCATGGAAAGAAGCTTTAAAGGCATCCCAATTATTAGTGATAGATGTATCCAAAGGGTTGTTAATAGTAAAAAACTCATTAATAAAAGTAATAGCTTCAGATACAAAAGCATTATCTGTCAACAAAAAATTGTTAAGTTTCCAATGACCAAATTTTGGAGAACTCATGGAAAGGTCAAAAGCAGCAAAAATGGGGGCATGATCAGAAATAAAAATAGATCCAATTTCAGAGGATTGAATAGATGGGAGTAGGGGTTTACTAACCAAAATGTAATCAATTCTGGATCGAGTATGATGTACATTAGAAAAAAAGTGAACTCAAGATTGTCAGGGTTACAGGTCCTCCAAACATCGTATAATGAACGAGAGGCAATGGCAGATTGAAATGATTTATGGGTTTTATCAGGATTAAATTTACATTTGGATTGCCTATCTGAAAATGGGTCTAACCATTGGTTAAAGTCCCCAGCAACAATAATATTCGGACCATCAATAGAGGAGAGTAAGATCTTAATGCTATTCCAAAAGGCTGGGTCTGGTTTAACAGGGCCGTAAATATTCAATAAAACAAGTTCTTTATTCTGTATAACAACCTTAGCCATTACCCAGCGTCCATCACTATCACATTGTGTAGATAAAATTTGTGCATGAATCGATTTATGAAAAAGTATAGCAACACCACCTTTCCGGTTAGGAGCAGGAGAATAAACAACTTGACCCACCCATTGTCTTTTCAATTTAAGTGACTCTATATCAGTACAATGCGTTTCTTGAATAAATGAGACATGAGAATTCAATTTAGACAAATGAGAGAGTACCTTTTGACGTTTGACGGGGTTTCCAAGACCACGGACATTCCACGTGACAACATTACACATAATGGCGGGAAGGGAGGATAATACACGAATAGAGATGATACACTTCAGGAGGGCAACTGGAAACAGAAAGACACCATATGTTATAGGAATACACCAAACAAACTGTACTGTAGCAAATAACAATAAAAGACATAAACATCAAACAACATAATAAAGAAAAACAAGCACTTAAAGAAATATAATGAAAGACAAACAAATATACCAAAAATCGATAATGGAAATGCACCATTGAAAAAAATAGAAGAAAAATAGAGTAATAGGAAACGAGTAGAAGAAAATGAAGATAGAGAGATAGAGAGATTAGAAAAGTAAGCCGAACAAGGAAAATAATCCAGACCTGAAGGAGAACAGGCAACAGGAGAAAAAAAGAAAAAAATAGAGAAAATAGAAGATAGATCAAGGAAGGGAGTCCAGATCTAAGAGGGAAAGGTTTCGAATGAAGCATGGGGCGCAACGGCACCGTAAGCATACGGAACGACAGAGAGAAGGATAAGAAGAAAAAAAAATAGCAATATGAACAGCCAAAGAGAATTAGAGAAAGAGAAGAGGCAGGGAAATTAGGGATAATGGGAAGAACCATCAACAGAGTTCAATGAAAGACTTTGGAGAAAGGACTTCAATTTAGAAGGATATTCAAAAGAACGTGTCGAGCCCTCATGAGTAATTTTACACAAACAGGGGTGGAGAATGCCATAACGAATGTTCAATTGTCTCATCTGAGGACGAAGAGCCAAAAATTCCTTTCTTCTTACATTGGTGGCATTAGAGAGATCCTGTGATCAATCAGGGGTTTGTTAAAGCGCAACTACTCACCCGTAAGGGTCTCAAGGCGCTAGGGGTGGGGGGGTGCAGGTTCCATCCATCAAGTAGGGGGTCTGTCGAAGAGCCAGGTTTTGAGGTTTCTTGCGAAGATGGGGCGCGATGTTGTCTGTCTGAGGTGGAGCGGAAGGGCGTTCCATGCTTTGGCCGCGAGGAAGGAGAAGGAGCAACCTCCCGATCTGGTCTTTCTGGTGCGGGGGACGACGGCGTAGGAGAGCTGGGCTGATCGTAGGGTCCTTTGGGGTGCGTGGAATTCGAGTCGGCTGTTCAGGTATGCTGGTCCGGTGCCGTGGAGGGCCTTGTGTGCGTGGGTGAGCATCTTGAAGGTGATTCTCACCTCGACAGGGAGCCAGTGGAGTGTGCGCAGGTGCTGGGAGATGTGGCAGTGTTTTGGCAGGTTGAGGACCAGTCTTGCGGCGGCGTTCTGGATGTTCTGTAGCTTGCGGGTGAGGTTTTGTTTATTCCGGCGTAGAGTGCGTTGCCGTAGTCGAGTCTGCTGGTGACCAGGGTGTGAGTGACGGTCTTTCGGTGTTCGAGGGGATCCATTTGAAGGTCTTATGAAGGAGGCGGAGGGTGTGGAAGCAGGAAGACGAGACAGAGTTGATCTGGCGGTCCATTTTGAGCTCGGAGTCCAGGATGATTCCCAGGTTGCGTGCATGGTCCGTGGGGGTTGGTGGGTTTCCGAGGGCGGGGGGCCACCAGGTGTCGCTCCAGGCATCAGGGTTTGGGCCCATGATGAGTACTTCTGTTTTGTTGGTGTTTAGTTGTAGGCAGCTGTTTTTCATCCATTTGGCGACGGCTTCCATGCCTTCTCGAAAGTTGCGTCTGGCGATGTTGGGCTCATTGGATAGGGAGAGGATGAGCTGGGTGTCATCTGCGTATGACACAATGTTGAGTCCATAGGTTCTGACGATGGGGGCGAGTGGAGCCATGTAGACGTTGAAGAGCGTCGGGCTGAGGGAGGAGCCCTGGGGGACTCCGCAGGTGGTAGGTGTGGGGTCCGAGAGGAAAGGAGGGAGTCTGACCCGCTGCGTCCTGCCGGAGAGGAAGGAGCGGATCCAGTCGAGGGCCTTGTCCTGGATTCCTGCGTCGTGGAGTCTGCGTATTAGGGTGCGGTGGGAGACTGTGTCGAACGCCGCTGATAGGTCGAGGAGGATGAGGGCTACTGTTTCTCCTTTGTCCAGTAGGGTGCGGATGTCGTCTGTTGCGGCGAGGAGGGCGGTTTCCGTACTGTGGTTTTTTCTGAAGCCGGATTGGGACCAGACCATATGAGACGACGCTTCACTTTAGCTGCTGAAAGAACACGCATGAGATCAGTAAATTCAAGAAACAACATTATAATTCCTCTGGGTCTTGAAGCATTTGATTGAAAACGGCCAAGCCGATGAGCACGTTGGATATTAAGTGGAGGATCCAGAGGAAGGTTTAAAAGTTCTGTCAAAAAACGTTTCAGGAAAAGAAGAATATCTGGACCCTCAAGATTTTCCGGCAGACCATAACGGCGCAGGTTGTTACGCCTATTGCGATTTTCAAGATCTTCAGTATGAAGCTTGAGACGATGGATTTCCTGCTCCAAAACAGGGATCTTGGTTGATACATCATGCAAGTCACTAATGCGTTGCTCCATGTAAAGCACCTTAGCCTCCATACTAATCCACCGATCTTCTATTTGTTGAAGCTTCTCATTAGTTGTGGACATAAAAGATTTCAACCCCCTCACTTCATCCAAAATAGTATCCAAAACAGGATTTTGAGATGATAAAATGGGGGAGGGGGGGTCATTTTTAGATCTCTTGGGCTTAGCACCTGAAGACATAGCTCTGACAGAGAGTGGGACCTCACTGGTCATTTTAAAACAACGTGAAGAGCGATGAGTAACTTTTAGAAGAGGTCCCAGTCTGCCCATAAGCTTAGTAGTCACACAGCATATAGAAATAAGTACCAGGAAAAAATGCCAGTAGTCAGAGAAAGAAAACGTGTGACACTCTCCCCAGAAGATAAACCGCCAGCTTATCACAAAGGAGGAGAGATGCAGCGAAGATATTCAGGCAGCACTACACCGAGATATAAGGAAGATGCAAGGTGCTCAAAAATAGAATGAAAAATAAACACATTCTAATCCATGTAGACCACGTGCACTAAAGCATTAACTGGCATTATTGCGTGAGAAATCCAAAATTAGGCACACGTAATGAAAAAGAGAGCCATTTCCATAAGTACTGTATGGAAGATCCCACAAGGAATGAAAAACGCTGCATTCAATGAAGTGAACCCGACAGAACCACTCTCTCTTTAGCATTCAATGAAGTGGGCATTGATAATCCAGAGGCAAAAACACAGAGGGAGGCGGCAGGTACAAGAAAAAACACGCTGCTGCGCATTCACTGAAGAAAACGCCGGATTTACCTCAGAAGAGAGCAGGCGAGCGGCAAGCACAAAATGGCGGCCGCTCGCGTTTACGTGAGGAAAATCATCACCGCTGCTGCAGAGTCGCTGTTAAGAGCCCAAAGAAGTCGGAAACGGCTCCATATGCCGCTCCGAGTGTTTAGAGGCTGAATTCCACCTCCAAAACCTGCCGGAATCTAAGCAGGACGGCTATACAGCGAAGAGGAGCTCCGCGTCCGAGCGGAGCTCACGTAAAAGCCGCCATCTTGCTTCGGCGCGAGACCACACCCCATACTTCCTTCCTTTTGACTCTGCTTCCCTGTGGGGTAGTGTGCCTGTGCTGACAGGATGGCTGACAGTGTTGTGCTGGCGTTTGTTTGGCTACAAGTCCCAAAAGTGTCTCTGTGCTTCACACAGCATAACCCAGTGTGGTTGTTCTTTGTGGGATATTTAATTAGAGTGTGAGGCATTGCATTCTCCCAGGTGAGTTGTGTGGAGTTTGTGTTAAGGGGGTGTGTGAGAAAAGCTGCTGGTAACTATGGTCAGAGCTGTCAGTCCTCCTTCCCACCCAGCCAGATATCCCACCATGGAACGTGCTTCCATTGCAGGGAGTGCAAGTTGGCTTAGAGGATGTTAGGCAGTGGTGTCCTGCTGTTGGTCGGTGCACAGTTCCCAGCAGGGCCTTGTGCTCCCCACAGCAGTACCCAGTGCCAGCCATCTTGTCAGTTTTTTTCCACTCCTTGTGATGCGAGCATGGTTCAGAGTGGTGTTGATGGGCCAATTGTGAGGGTGACCAATATCTGTGACTACAACTCCCATCATGCTATTGCCTACACTCACTTCACCAGCATACACACAATTCCTTCCTTTCAGTGAGCTTCCCTGTGAGGTGGTGTTCTAGTGGTGGCAAAATGTCTGATCGTGTTTGTTGGTTAGATTTGTGCCACTGCCTTGCTCTATTTGTTGTTAGGTTTGTACATGTCATGACACAGTTACATATCACTATGAGATGGCATGTATTGTGTTTACCTAACTTACATACACATCTTGGGATGATTATCTTTTGGTTACTGTGTCTTTGCTAAGGGTGCATGGTCTGACTATCCCCTTGACAGTGATGTGTGTGTATTGTCACACAATATTGGGTATATTGGTTGTGTACTCACCAGGCTCTGGGATGTTTGATAGTCCATGTACGCTCTCTGGTGGTAGGATGGCCCGCACCTTCTCCTCCCAGGGCCTGAGGTATACTGGTTTGGCAGGAGGGCCACTGCAGGTGCGCTGACTCAAGGTGTAATCCTTCTTGAGTAGGTCCTTGACCCTCCTGCGCACATCATACCACCTGTTCTGGATGTCTTCCTTTGTGCGCAAACATGGTGATTGTGCGTTCACCCTGTCGACGATCCTCTCCCACATCTTGGTTTTCTGCGACATGGGGGTCTGTTGGACCAATGTACCAAACAATTGTGGCTCTACCCTGAGGATTTCATCTACCAGGACTTCCAATTCACTGTCTAGGAACTTTGGATTCTTCTTTGGGGGCATGGTGATGGGTGGTGGTGGGGATTGATGTGTGTGTGAGTGTGCAAGTGAGGGTGGGTGAGTGTAGGTTTTGCTGGGTGTATGTGAGGGTGCTATTTGGGAGGTGCTATTTGGGAGGTGCTAATGGTGTGTGGCTTGTGTGATGGATGAGTTGTGAGTGTGTCTGTGGATGCTGTCTGATGGTGTTCTGTGCTGGCAGGTCAGTTGAATTTGCAAAGGATCATGGTAGGGATTTGTGGCCTTTATATGGCCGGAGTTGTGGGTGTGTCTTTGTTCCATGTTTTTTCCCCCTGTATTTATTGACTTTGTCATTGCTTGTTTGGCCCTTTTTTTTGTATTTTTTCCTTTGTAGGTTTTAGGCATGTAGGAGACGTTCTTCTGACCAAGTAGGACGCTGCAGTTGGCTCGTGCGGGCTTCTCCGAGTCTTTCACGCTGTGTTTCTGATGGGTTTCATGTGCGGCGTACGCGTCGGTCGCGGAGTATTGGGTTGCTTTGGCTCGGTTTTGTATGCGTGTCGGTCGTACGGCTTGAGCTCCGTGCGACTCGGTCTGGTTTTACATGCATTGCATCGTACTGCGCGGGTCGGAGTTCGCGGGTACGTTTCTGTCGGGTTCATTCCTGGTGCGTGTCGGTCGGTTCTATTCGCGTAGTTTTCCGGCCGGATAGCTGGTTTCCATGCGGTTCGGTCGTTCGGCTTGTGTTCTGTACGAGTCGGTCGTAATTCACATGCATTGCATCGTACTACGCAGATCGGGCAGCGCCGGTACGTGTCGGTCGGACTACATTCCCGTACCGAGTCGGTCGGTATATTTTCCGGCCCGAATCGGAATCGGCCCCTTAATTGTTAGGATCCCTTCTGTGCCCCCTACGACCACTGGCTCCATCCGCAGCGCCTTGACGCCTTTGGGCAAAGTTTGCGCTTTATAAGACTAATATTCATTCATTCAGGCAAAGTAAAAGCAAACAAAAGACGAAGAGATGTTAGCAAGGGTGCAGGGAGATGAAAAACAATTTTTTTATTTAATTTGCTCTTAAAGCCCGGTGAACCTGCCTTTCGGCTTGTTGTGTGAATTTCTCAAAATTATGCTACCACACTATGCAACATAGTTACATGACCTACGCGGCAACATTTTTGCGTGGACTCACAGAGACATTGCAGGTACCATAATGCAAGCAGCTGCTGTTTGTAATGCTTCCTTGCGTCCAAAATGGACGTGAGGATGCATTTTGTGCTAAAATATAGTGAGAAATGCTGACTTTTCATTCCACTTAATTTTGCTGAATGTTGTCTAATTTTTCTGAAATTTTGTGTAATTACGCAAACGCAAATTATGTAAATTTTGCACACCTCTAATTAGAAGTCATAGGTTGCTAATAGCTGCATGGGAATTTCGGAACAAATATGAATGCCTATAATGAAAATGGAGTTCACCTTTACATCTAGTGTATGTGTCTTGTTCATAGCCAACATTGTCAAAATATGGTCATCCTTCTAAGAGTAACAATGCTTATTTACAGCCATAACACTTTAAAAGACTTAGGTCCTGGACCTTTCTGTGATGGGTATTCAGAAATACATTGCTAATTACGCACCATAACTTCAGAGAAATGTCCAATACAAGCAATAGTAGAAATATTTTTTTGAAAAATCAGCTGTACATTAGGAGCCAGTCATATTTGCATGTATGTATGTATGTATGTATGTATGTATGTATGTATGTATGTCAAGTATGTATGTATTATCTATGAAGTACAAATCTAGCCATAAAGCAGCGGAGTGCAGTACATCATCAAAGACAAGCATGAAGTCAACAAGGAAGAGGACCTGGAGCTGGCTTGTGAGTGGTGAATGCATTGTGATGTAGTGTTCTTGAAAGAGAGGAGTCAACTCTTTTTTTAAACTGGAACAGCACTGGGACGGTCTTTATCTATACAGGAATGCTGTTCCAGATCCTGGGTGCATAGATGGAAAAGGTCTGCTGTTTTTGTTTCTTTTTTACACTTCTTAGTCAGCAGTCTAATGGTTTCCTGACTACGGGTGTGCTGAGATTCACCATAGATGGTGAGCTTTCTGCAAGAAAAGCAGTGGCACTCATCATGATAGCTTTGTAAATGATGCAGCTAGTTTTAAAGATGCTGTTGGACTGGCAAGGTGAGTTGATTGATTTCCATCAGGATGGGGGTGACTGGATCATATTTTTTCAGGCCCTGTATGAGACGTTCTGAAGCATGTAGGATTCCTCTTTGGTTTGCCAATGTGGCATCTGGGTAGCCATGGAGCAGGGCATTACTACCATCCAAATGCAGGAGTATGAGGGCTTGAACAGCCGTTTTGATATAATTTTTTATAAGAAATGGTTTGAGCTTTTCTAAAAGAGCAAGCTGGTACCAGTCCAGCTTTGTTTTTTCAGCAATATAGTCCTTGAAGGTGAGGTTAGTGTCCAGGCTGAATCCGAATGACTTGGCACTCAGTGGAAGTTGGGGTTCGAATCTGTCAAGGTACATGTGATTGAGCCGGGTTTGTATTGTACCTTTTGTATTCATCTTAGCAAATAACAGAAAATCTGTCTCAGTTTAGTTGAGCTTCAGGTATGCAGAGGAAATACAGATCTGAATGATGTACAGGCAAGGTTGGATGTACTGGATGTCTGAAGCAGAGGAGGATTTCAACAGATTTGTGTATCATTGGCACATTGGTGAAGCTTCATGCTGTTTTCTGTGAGTAGAGCACCAAGTGGCTCTATGTATATTTAGGTTGAAGATGACAAGAGACAGTATGAAGCCCTGAGGGATTTTACAGTTGATAGGGATCTTTTGTGGCCTGAACTTATAACAGGAAAATACAAAATGAAACAAAGTTATTCTTAAGGGACCCCTTGTCCAGGAATTAAAAGCTATAGCCATTCTGCTATAAATATTCAATCATCCTGCAAGGTCAGTGTCAGTATCAAGATATATTACTGGCTGAAATAAGACCTTTCTGTCTAATGTTTGCTTTGATAACATACTAATGTCCTAGAAAAAAAAACAATGCAAAAAGCAGACGCATCTCCCCTAATAAACACAACATTTAGCACAAAGTTACACCTCCCTTAAAAAACAGACCTGTGTTTAAGGAAATATATTTAATGTGTGATGGAACCTTAACTCCTACTAATATTTTATGATGGAACCAGATTATATAAGCTGTCAGACAAAAGTCTGTTCTGTTGTTGGAGAAATTCAGGTTATTGCTCTGTGTGTTCCTTTGCGACCCCTTGCCTCAGAGAGGGCAAAATGTTTGCCTCCTCTGAGGCCGGGGGTCGCAAAGGAAGTGCCAGGAGTAGGAGGGAGCAAGCTAGAGGTTGCAGCTGTGACCGCTCACTACCCCAAATGACGTCCATGATGTTGTATTTTATTTGGGATTTTTTCCTTCTACTATTTTGTGCATTTTGCATGTGATTGTTTATGCCCCCTTTCAACACTCTTGTAACCAATCTGGGAAGGCGTGTGATTTATTATTTAATAAGACAAAAATAATGCAAACCGAGTAATGAACCATGTGCAAATTCAGAGGCTGCATATTTCATCCATCCAACAAGCATACAAACTGCCAATCACAGCAGGGTGTCCAGAACAGATATCCTTGATGCCTTTGAGAGGATGATGAAACACATCTTAACTAATCAACTGTTCTATTTTTTCATTAATTAGTGGATTTCCATATCGACTTTCCTAGTTCTTATTTTCATGCATACACGAGTTTGAGAAAACTGAGGGTTAAGTCAATTGAATTGTGGGTGTTCTTGCTTAGTGGAAGATAGCATATATATGAGAAACAATGGAATGAAAATTATATGTGGTCTAAAAAGAGTGTGGTGCATACATAGAGATGGAAACCAAAGACAAGATTTTTTTTTTCTGTCATCAACACCTTCTTTAGTGAAATCGCACAGGCCTCTTTTATTTCATTTGATCTGAGCTGCAACACAAAATAACAAACCTAAAGACAATGATCCCAATAAAGGACAAGCACAGGTCTAAAGATAGTACCTTTCATTTCAAACAAGGAACAGTGGCTTGAATTTAGATGCCTGAATGCATTGGGCTTAAATTATGACAAGGGAAATCATTGATTGTCAGCTTTCAAGAATGCCTATGAGGACAACAAATTTGCTCGATGAGATATATAAAATTACATGTTGTTTTTATTCAAGGTAAAAATAATGAAACCACTGGTCAAGTAGAACTACAAAAGACAGCAAGATGAGTTTACTCATGAAGGCTCATGTAAAAGTCTTGGGTGTTTTGGATGTTTTGAATGTTGAGATACAATCAATGAAGTTACCCTCTTTTCAAAGACAAACAGCTTCACACTGTGAAATAATCTCCTTGCAAGTTAACCTTTTATGTTACAAAGCAGGTTGCAAACTACTGTCATTTGGTGAGATCACACCTAGTCCCAGGCCTCATTACTCAAGGACTGTATTGGCTGGTAGCAGATGATTGTTTCATATGAAAAATCAAGTTCTTGTCAATAGACTCCAGTAATGCAATGCTGCCAGTCGTAATTAAATGGGAATTTTAAAGTGACAGTGATGGGTGTGGTTCAAAGCTTAATGAAGTATACTCAACATGGTAAAGAGGTAAACAAAATCAGAAAGTGGAAGGGCCCAAATGAGGGCACGTACATTGGACAGTCAATATCTGATCTGACTGACAAAAACCTTTTTCAAAGGAAAACAGGTGCAAATGGTGCTGGTGAAAACCATGTTGCATTGGCTCCTTTAGTGGTGTTTTGACAAAATATCAAATAAAAAATATAGTGGTACAAAAATATTGTGTCAAGAACATTGTGATGTAAAAAATATTCATATTGTAAAAAATATTGTTTTCTAAATTGTTTTTTTAGTATTATTTAATTAGTGTTGTATGTTAATTATTTTGTAAATTTTTCTTTTGCAGTATATTTAATGTGATTTGTATTCTAATTAGTTTAATAAAAATTAATTAGAGGAATTTTGTATTTGTATAAACTTTATAATCTGAGAGAAAGGGGATGTTGAGTTTATAGGGGAAAAGGGTGGGGAGATATTTTTTAAATGTTTGCATTATATTTTATGTAAAATTTGGTGTATCGGTTATAATATGACTTTAATTTAATTTGCAATAATTCAATTTTTAAGAAAATATTTTAACATTTTGTAATTAAAAATGTCTTTTGTTATGTTGTTATATTTGTGTTTTCATTTTTGTAATATTTATTTGATGGTTTTTATAAATGTGATATCTAATGTCTCATGCAAAATGATTATATATTAATTATATAAATTAAATAATATTTTTATTATAATTTATATATTTTCATAATATATTTATTGACAATTTTTACATTGTTATATATTTCTAAATCTTTTTATTTAAAGTTTCATTGTTTTGTTTAAGGAGATAACCTTTTTTTTTTGTTTTCATTTAGTTCCCATTTTTTACCATTAAGTGTACTTTTTAAAATTGTATTCCTGTCATTTTTCTTCAGATTTGCTGGGAGCAAATCATGGTTGCCTGCTACTGATTGTTGGATACGGCAAGACCTAATAAAGTTTTTTTAAAGGGTTTTTGGGTTTGACAGGACTTGACTACTCGAGTGGCAGCAAAATCAACTCAGGTAGCTGCGCCATCTGGCATGCCAAGTGATGCCATTCACGCTGATTTTTCAGCCTGGCACTAAATCACATGCAAGCATCATGATGTGTCATTTCCATCCATTGGCGCAACTCTGTGGAATCTCGCAGAATTTTTATGTAAGTCCAGGGAATTCCGCTGAGTCAAATTCAGTGAGTCACTCACCCCTACCGTGAGTTTTAATTTTCAGGGTTGGTTGGTCATTGTTTGTGTTCTGCTGTTTAGTAGTAGTGTGTGTTAGGCATATTAAGAGTTTGATAGTAGCCTAGTGTTATTTTATATATTGTGGTGTTATGGTTTGTGTTTTTTACAGTTGCAATGCAATGTTTTATTGGATTTGAAAGTTGTGTTTTGTGTGGGAGGGTATTCTATGTTCTTTTACAAGTTTGCGGATCAGAAGTCATCCAAAGGTCCTGTGGTATTTGCATTTTTTAAAATAAATTCTTTTGGTTTCTAGTGAATCAATATTATTATTTTTAATTTCCTTTGATTTTTCAGGTTTCCCAGAGCATTTATTTTTTTTCAGGTTTTTAATGGTTTTTTATGACTTTAGATTACTTTGATAGATTTACGTTGGACGTTTTCATTTTTTTTCTTTTTGGTGGATTATATTTTGACAAAATTGATATGGCTGGAGATATACAGCAACAGAACTGTAAGTTTATTTATGTATTTATTTTTGGGTGGGAACTGTTCTATTTTGTATGTATGAATATTTTCTGTAATTACAATATATTAGTTTACATTACTTTGTGTTAGATTTACCTAGTTCCATTTTGTTTTTATTTCTAATGTTGTGCTTTGTGATTGTTGATGTGCTTATTTTAAATACTTAGGGGTCGATTCCAATTCGGGCCGGAAAAAGCACCGACCGACTCGGATCCGGAAAAAATACCGACCGACACGTACCCGTGGCGCACGACACGCCAAGTACGATGCAAGGCGCAAAAAATCAGACCGACACGTACCGAAACAAAGTCGACCGACCGAGCCGCACGGAAAGCAGCAATCCGGCCGGAAAAGCACGCGAATCCAACCGACCGACACGCACCCGGAACAAATCCGACCGAAACGAACACGCGAACTCCAAACCGCAAAGTACGATGCAAGGCGCGAAAACCACGAGCGAGTCGGACGGAGGCCAAGCCGTACGACCGACACGCATACAAAACCGAGCCGAAGCAACACAATACACCGCGACCGACGCGTACGCAGCATAGAAAACTGCACAAATACAGCGTGAACGAAACGGAGAACACCGTACGAGACCAATGCAGGGTCCGACTCGGTCACAAGAACGTTTCCAACATACACAAACAGCACAAAGGAAAAATCACCCCAAAAAGGCCAAACAAGCAATTACCAAGCCAATAAATACTGGGGGTGGGGACAGAGAACAAAGACACACCCACAACTCCACCTATATAAAGGACACAAATCACTACCATGAGCCTTTGCAAATGCCATTCCACTGCCAGCACCCAAGAGAAAGCAACCACACACCCACAGCTCATCCCTCACACAAGCCACACACCATCAGCACACCAACAAATACCTACCTCACATACACCCAGCAAAACACACACTCACACACCCTCACCTGCACACCAACACACACATCACCCACCATCACCACCCATCACCATGCCCCCCAAGAAGAATCCCAAGTTCCTAGATAGTGAATTGGAAGTCATGGTAGACGAGATCCTCAGGGTGGAGCCACAGCTGTTTGGCACATTGGTCCAACAGACCCCCATGTCGCAGAAAACCAAGATGTGGGAGAGGATCATCAACAGGGTGAATGCCCAATCACCATGTCGGCGCACAAAGACCGACATCCAGAACAGGTGGTATGACGTGCGCAGGAGGGTACGGAAAATGCTGAAGCAAGACTACATCAACAGCCAACACACCGGCAGTGGCCCTCCTGCCAAGCCAATATACCTCAGGCCCTGGGAGGAGAAGGTGCGGGCCATCCTTCCGCCAGTTAGCGTATATGGACTAGAGGACATCCCAGAGCCTGGTGAGTACACAACAAATGTACACAATATACTGCCACAAAACACACACACATCACTGTCAAGGGGAGAGTCAAACCATGCACTCATAGCAATTACACAGCAACCAGAACAGAATCATCCCAAAATGTGTATGTCAGTCAGATAAACACAACACATGCCATCAAAAAGTCACATCCAACTGTGCCATCACATGTACAAACAACTACAACTACAGCTAGGCAGTGGCACAAATAGAACCAACAAACACATCCAGACATGTAGCCACCACAACAACACCAACACACAGTGAAGAACACTCAAAGGAAGGAATTCTGTGTATGCTGGCCAAGTCAGTGTAGCCAATAGCATCATGGGAGTCGCAGTCACACATATTGCCCCCCCACAACTGCCCCATCAACACCACCATGAACCATGCGCACATCACAGGGAGTGGAGAAGGACTCACAAGATGGCTGACACTGGCTACTGCTGTGGGGAGCACAAGGCCCTGCTGGCAAATGTGCACCAACAAACAGCAGGACACCACTGACTGACATCCTGAGAGACAACTTCCACTCCCTGCAATGCAAGCACGTTCCATGGTGGGATATCTGGCTGGCTGGGTGGGAAGGGGGACTTGCAGCACTGACTATAGTCACAAGCACCTCCCCTCACACCCCCCCAACACAAACTCCACAGTACCCACCTGGTAGAATGCAATGCCCTCCATCCTAACACAAGATCCCACAAAGAACCACCACCCTGGGTTATGTTGTGTGAAGCACAGGGACACTCTTGGGACTCTTAGCCAAACAACTGCCAGGACAACACTCCCAGCCATCCTGTCAGCACAGCCACCCCACCCCACAGGGAAGCAGAATCAAAAGGAAGGAAGCATGGGCATGCTGGGAAGGGGGTGGAGGCAATAGCATGATGGGAGTCGTAGTCACTGATATTGGTCACCCCCACAACTGTCCCATCAACACCACCCTGAACCATGCTCACATCACAGGGAGTGGAGAAGGACTCACAAGATGGCTGACACTGGCTACTGCTGTGGGGAGCACAAGGCCCTGCTGGCAAATGTGCACCAACAAACAGCAGGACACCACTGACTGACATCCTGAGAGACAACTTACACTCCCTGCAATGCAAGCACGTTCCATGGTGGGATATCTGGCTGGCTGGGTGGGAAGGGGGACTTGCAGCACTGACTATAGTCACAAGCACCTCCCCTCACACCCCCCAACACAAACTCCACAGTACCCACCTGGTAGAATGCAATGCCCTCCATCCTAACACAAGATCCCACAAAGAATCACCACCCTGGGTTAAGTTGTGTGAAGCACAGGGACACTCTTGGGACTCTTAGCCAAACAACTGCCAGGACAACACTCCCAGCCATCCTGTCAGCACAGCCACCCCACCCCACAGGGACGCAGAATCAAAAGGAAGGAAGCATGGGCATGCTGGGAAGGGGGGTGGAGGCAATAGCATGATGGGAGTCGTAGTCACTGATATTGGTCACCCCCACAACTGTCCCATCAACACCACCCTGAACCATGCTCACATCACAGGGAGTGGAGAAGGACTCACAAGATGGCTGACACTGGCTACTGCTGTGGGGAGCACAAGGCCCTGCTGGCAAATGTGCACCAACAAACAGCAGGACACCACTGACTGACATCCTGAGAGACAACTTACACTCCCTGCAATGCAAGCACGTTCCATGGTGGGATATCTGGCTGGCTGGGTGGGAAGGGGGACTTGCAGCACTGACTATAGTCACAAGCACCTCCCCTCACACCCCCCCCAACACAAACTCCACAGTACCCACCTGGTAGAATGCAATGCCCTCCATCCTAACACAAGATCCCACAAAGAACCACCACCCTGGGTTATGTTGTGTGAAGCACAGGTTCACTCTTGGGACTCTTAGCCAAACAACTGCCAGGACAACACTCCCAGCCATCCTGTCAGCACAGCCAGCCCACCCCACAGGGAAGCAGAGTCAAAAGGAAGGAAGCATGGGCATGCTGGGAAGGGGGAGGAGGCAATAGCATGATGGGAGTCGTAGTCACAGCTCTACATCCCCCACCACATGGCCCAGCAAGCTCACACTCACGCATGCACATCCCACAGAGAGTGGAAAGGCCCATCAAAGATGTCTGACACTGTTGCTGTGTCGTGGGGAGCACAAGGGCATGCTGGGTACTGCACACCAACCAACAGCAGGACACCACTGTCAGCCATCTTGCCATTGCTCTCACACCCACACACACTGAACTCCACACAAAAGCAAGTAAGTATGGGAATGCTGGGAAGTGGGGTGGAGGCAATGGCATGATGGGAGTCGTAGTCACAGACATAGCTCACCCCCACAACTGTCCCATCAACACCACCCTGAACCATGCTCACATCACAGGGAGTGGAGAAGGACTCACAAGATGGCTGACACTGGCTACTGCTGTGGGGAGCACAAGGCCCTGCTGGCAAATGTGCACCAACAAACAGCAGGACACCACTGACTGACATCCTGAGAGACAACTTACACTCCCTGCAATGCAAGCACGTTCCATGGTGGGATATCTGGCTGGCTGGCTGGGTGGGAAGGGGGACTTGCAGCACTGACTATAGTCACAAGCACCTCCCCTCACACCCCCCAACACAAACTCCACAGTACCCACCTGGTAGAATGCAATGCCCTCCATCCTAACACAAGATCCCACAAAGAACCACCACCCTGGGTTATGTTGTGTGAAGCACAGGGACACTCTTGGGACTCTTAGCCAAACAACTGCCAGGAAAACACTCCCAGCCATCCTGTCAGCACAGCCAGCCCACCCCACAGGGAAGCAGAGTCAAAAGGAAGGAAGCATGGGCATGCTGGGAAGGGGGGTGGAGGCAATAGCATGATGGGAGTCGTAGTCACTGATATTGGTCACCCCACAACTGTCCCATCAACACCACCCTGAACCATGCTCACATCACAGGGAGTGGAGAAGGACTCACAAGATGGCTGACACTGGCTACTGCTGTGGGGAGCACAAGGCCCTGCTGGCAAATGTGCACCAACAAACAGCAGGACACCACTGACTGACATCCTGAGAGACAACTTACACTCCCTGCAATGCAAGCACGTTCCATGGTGGGATATCTGGCTGGCTGGGTGGGAAGGGGGACTTGCAGCACTGACTATAGTCACAAGCACCTCCCCTCACACCCCCCCAACACAAACTCCACAGTACCCACCTGGTAGAATGCAATGCCCTCCATCCTAACACAAGATCCCACAAAGAACCACCACCCTGGGTTATGTTGTGTGAAGCACAGGGACACTCTTGGGACTCTTAGCCAAACAACTGCCAGGACAACACTCCCAGCCATCCTGTCAGCACAGCCACCCCACCCCACAGGGAAGCAGAATCAAAGGAAGGAAGCATGGGCATGCTGGGAAGGGGGTGGAGGCAATAGCATGATGGGAGTCGTAGTCACTGATATTGGTCACCCCCACAACTGTCCCATCAACACCACCCTGAACCATGCTCACATCACAGAGAGTGGAGAAGGACTCACAAGATGGCTGACACTGGCTACTGCTGTGGGGAGCACAAGGCCCTGCTGGCAAATGTGCACCAACAAACAGCAGGACACCACTGACTGACATCCTGAGAGACAACTTACACTCCCTGCAATGCAAGCACGTTCCATGGTGGGATATCTGGCTGGCTGGGTGGGAAGGGGGACTTGCAGCACTGACTATAGTCACAAGCACCTCCCCTCACACCCCCTCCAACACAAACTCCACAGTACCCACCTGGTAGAATGCAATGCCCTCCATCCTAACACAAGATCCCACAAAGAACCACCACCCTGGGTTATGTTGTGTGAAGCACAGGGACACTCTTGGGACTCTTAGCCAAACAACTGCCAGGACAACACTCCCAGCCATCCTGTCAGCACAGCCAGCCCACCCCACAGGGAAGCAGAGTCAAAAGGAAGGAAGCATGGGCATGCTGGGAAGGGGGAGGAGGCAATAGCATGATGGGAGTCGTAGTCACAGCTCTACATCCCCCACCACATGGCCCAGCAAGCTCACACTCACGCATGCACATCCCACAGAGAGTGGAAAGGCCCATCAAAGATGTCTGACACTGTTGCTGTGTCGTGGGGAGCACAAGGGCATGCTGGGTACTGCACACCAACCAACAGCAGGACACCACTGTCAGCCATCTTGCCATT
Source organism: Calotriton arnoldi (assembly GCA_963921515.1). Classification (NCBI taxonomy): domain Eukaryota; kingdom Metazoa; phylum Chordata; class Amphibia; order Caudata; family Salamandridae; genus Calotriton; species Calotriton arnoldi. The sequence continues at coordinate 1,153,408 of CAWUFW010006346.1, forward strand.
GCTCTCACACCCACACACACTGAACTCCACACAAAAGCAAGTAAGTATGGGAATGCTGGGAAGTGGGGTGGAGGCAATGGCATGATGGGAGTCGTAGTCACAGACATAGCTCACCCCCACAACTGTCCCATCAACACCACCCTGAACCATGCTCACATCACAGGGAGTGGAGAAGGACTCACAAGATGGCTGACACTGGCTACTGCTGTGGGGAGCACAAGGCCCTGCTGGCAAATGTGCACCAACAAACAGCAGGACACCACTGACTGACATCCTGAGAGACAACTTACACTCCCTGCAATGCAAGCACGTTCCATGGTGGGATATCTGGCTGGCTGGCTGGGTGGGAAGGGGGACTTGCAGCACTGACTATAGTCACAAGCACCTCCCCTCACACCCCCCAACACAAACTCCACAGTACCCACCTGGTAGAATGCAATGCCCTCCATCCTAACACAAGATCCCACAAAGAACCACCACCCTGGGTTATGTTGTGTGAAGCACAGGGACACTCTTGGGACTCTTAGCCAAACAACTGCCAGGAAAACACTCCCAGCCATCCTGTCAGCACAGCCAGCCCACCCCACAGGGAAGCAGAGTCAAAAGGAAGGAAGCATGGGCATGCTGGGAAGGGGGGTGGAGGCAATAGCATGATGGGAGTCGTAGTCACTGATATTGGTCACCCCACAACTGTCCCATCAACACCACCCTGAACCATGCTCACATCACAGGGAGTGGAGAAGGACTCACAAGATGGCTGACACTGGCTACTGCTGTGGGGAGCACAAGGCCCTGCTGGCAAATGTGCACCAACAAACAGCAGGACACCACTGACTGACATCCTGAGAGACAACTTACACTCCCTGCAATGCAAGCACGTTCCATGGTGGGATATCTGGCTGGCTGGGTGGGAAGGGGGACTTGCAGCACTGACTATAGTCACAAGCACCTCCCCTCACACCCCCCCAACACAAACTCCACAGTACCCACCTGGTAGAATGCAATGCCCTCCATCCTAACACAAGATCCCACAAAGAACCACCACCCTGGGTTATGTTGTGTGAAGCACAGGGACACTCTTGGGACTCTTAGCCAAACAACTGCCAGGACAACACTCCCAGCCATCCTGTCAGCACAGCCACCCCACCCCACAGGGAAGCAGAATCAAAAGGAAGGAAGCATGGGCATGCTGGGAAGGGGGTGGAGGCAATAGCATGATGGGAGTCGTAGTCACTGATATTGGTCACCCCCACAACTGTCCCATCAACACCACCCTGAACCATGCTCACATCACAGAGAGTGGAGAAGGACTCACAAGATGGCTGACACTGGCTACTGCTGTGGGGAGCACAAGGCCCTGCTGGCAAATGTGCACCAACAAACAGCAGGACACCACTGACTGACATCCTGAGAGACAACTTACACTCCCTGCAATGCAAGCACGTTCCATGGTGGGATATCTGGCTGGCTGGGTGGGAAGGGGGACTTGCAGCACTGACTATAGTCACAAGCACCTCCCCTCACACCCCTCCAACACAAACTCCACAGTACCCACCTGGTAGAATGCAATGCCCTCCATCCTAACACAAGATCCCACAAAGAACCACCACCCTGGGTTATGTTGTGTGAAGCACAGGGACACTCTTGGGACTCTTAGCCAAACAACTGCCAGGACAACACTCCCAGCCATCCTGTCAGCACAGCCAGCCCACCCCACAGGGAAGCAGAGTCAAAAGGAAGGAAGCATGGGCATGCTGGGAAGGGGGAGGAGGCAATAGCATGATGGGAGTCGTAGTCACAGCTCTACATCCCCCACCACATGGCCCAGCAAGCTCACACTCACGCATGCACATCCCACAGAGAGTGGAAAGGCCCATCAAAGATGTCTGACACTGTTGCTGTGTCGTGGGAGCACAAGGGCATGCTGGGTACTGCACACCAACCAACAGCAGGACACCACTGTCAGCCATCTTGCCATTGCTCTCACACCCACACACACTGAACTCCACACAAAAGCAAGTAAGTATGGGAATGCTGGGAAGTGGGGTGGAGGCAATGGCATGATGGGAGTCGTAGTCACAGACATAGCTCACCCCCACAACTGTCCCATCAACACCACCCTGAACCATGCTCACATCACAGGGAGTGGAGAAGGACTCACAAGATGGCTGACACTGGCTACTGCTGTGGGGAGCACAAGGCCCTGCTGGCAAATGTGCACCAACAAACAGCAGGACACCACTGACTGACATCCTGAGAGACAACTTACACTCCCTGCAATGCAAGCACGTTCCATGGTGGGATATCTGGCTGGCTGGCTGGGTGGGAAGGGGGACTTGCAGCACTGACTATAGTCACAAGCACCTCCCCTCACACCCCCCCCCAATACAAACTCCACAGTACCCACCTGGTAGAATGCAATGCCCTCCATCCTAACACAAGATCCCACAAAGAACCACCACCCTGGGTTATGTTGTGTGAAGCACAGGGACACTCTTGGGACTCTTAGCCAAACAACTGCCAGGACAACACTCCCAGCCATCCTGTCAGCACAGCCAGCCCACCCCACAGGGAAGCAGAGTCAAAAGGAAGGAAGCATGGGCATGCTGGGAAGGGGGTGGAGGCAATAGCATGATGGGAGTCGTAGTCACTGATATTGGTCACCCCCACAACTGTCCCATCAACACCACCCTGAACCATGCTCACATCACAGGGAGTGGAGAAGGACTCACAAGATGGCTGACACTGGCTACTGCTGTGGGGAGCACAAGGCCCTGCTGCCAACTGTGCACCAACAAACAGCAGGACACCACTTACTGACATCCTGAGAGACAACTTACACTCCCTGCAACGCAAGCACGTTCCATGGTGGAATAACTGACTGGCTGGGTGGGTGGGAAGGAGGTCCGGCTGCCAACCAAACACAACCAATGCAGACCATGTTCACACCCCAGAAAATACTTAGAAATGCCCAAATAATGCAGGACAATGTGCCACACCAATATCAACCCCTGACTGTGACGACTCAGGACAATGCAATGTACAGGCCCGCACCCAGAGGCACAGTCACAACTGTCATGTGTGTCAACCATTGATGCCTGCAGAAACATGACATACATTGTTTGTATCTCCCAAAAACAGGTGATGATGGGGACACAGCAGCAGACGCTGAGGAGTCCCAGTCCCAGGCTCAAGAGGATGCCGAGCTCAATGGCGTCGTACAGCCTCTGTCCTCCTCGGACGATGAAGAACAACCTGGCACATCCGGTGCAAGTCAACATGCAGCACCAGCAGGACCACCAGCTGCAGCACCAGCAGGACCACCAGCTGCACCCCCTGCACCCACCCCTACAATGACTGTCACCACGAATACCATCCCTGCCGACATGGACAGAATAAGGAGCAACACCAGCACAGTGACCCTGGACCAACCTGGGGCCATGGACACCACCACCACCACCAACCCTTATCTGTGCGTGCCACTGCACACACTGCACATGTCAGCAGGGGTGGTGGGAGGGGTGGGAGACAGAGGTCGCTGCTTGCAGACGTTGCTGGTGTGCATGATGACCCACAACTGGTACGCATAGCTGATGCGTACCAGTCCAGCACCGGAGAGCTCAGCCAGGTAGTGGGGCTCCTCAGAGACATTAAACAGCAGCAGGCTGCCCATCATGCCCGCTTGGACTCCCACATGTCCCACGTGGAGTCACACATGTCCCGTGTGGACTCACACATGTCCCGCGTGGAGTCCAAGTGGGATGCACTGCATGAGATGACGGCGGTGCACAGGGACATTTTACAATGCCTCCGCCAGATGAACAGCAACCAGTCCACACCTCCCTGTGTGCCAACAACATCTGGTGCTGAACAAACTGCAACTGCCACAGGGAGGGAGGAGGACTCTGGCAGAGAGTCCCCTGCACCGCAGCAGCCTGCACTTGAGGGCCCCCCAAGAAGAGGGGTCGTCCAAGGAGGGAAAAGTGAGAGGCCGATGGCCAAGCGCAACTCCCAGGAAGCCTGAACCTGTTCTGGATGTTCGCCTTTGTGCACAGACTGTTCACCCTGTTGACGGCAACACTACTCCCACACATTGCATGGGGAGTACAAGTTGGACCAATGTGTCAGACAACTGTGGCCCCGATACTGGGGATCCTGTCTACCCGGACTTTCAATTCACCTAGGAACTTGGGATTGCAAGATTCATGTACAGCACAACCCATCCTATGCACTATTAACACAAATGTATCACAATAAACACACTAATACACCATACTTGCCTCTGTCGTGATTCCAACGTGGGTGCTGTTATGGGGATGATGAACTGCAAAATTACACTGTGTATGCGAACTGCAACAGCAAGGACAACACAGGCATGTGAGTACAGGAAACGTGACACACATGAGGGAGACACACCACCAGGGCTACACGACACATACACACCTAGGCCATCTGACTCATTGCCTACACTGATGTTGCCAGGGAAGACGGTGCAATGCACAGACACCACACCCATTCCCAGTTGTAGTCAAGTAGCCCACAGGTGCAGTAAGCAAATGGCAGTCAAATATGTGACCACAGACAACGCACATCACAAAGTGAAGCACAGGTTTATTACACAGTTGCAACATGCCGTAACCACTACAGATGCAAGGTAACCCCACCTGGCAGCGGGCACACAGTCAACAACTGTAGACGGAAGGAAGTCCATGGGTGTGGCGCACATCACCTGTAGGGACACAACAGCTACCAGCCTGGATGTGCAATCACGTCGTCGGTGGACACAGTTGACCAAACGAATCTGAAAGTACCCTGTGAAGGACAGAAATGACACACAGTCAAAAGCAATGGAGTACAGGACAGAACAGCAAAACACATGCACAATACATGTTACAAGATACCCACCAAGTTAGCATGTCAACACTGTTGGGGAGTACAGCCCACCTGTCACCACACATCGCAACACACATCCAGTCAAGTGGCCCATGAACACACTCCCACAGCACCAGAGCACCACCCACACATCATGCCAACTCACATCATTGACATGACACCTCAGGATACTCACATTCAGCTAAAGAAGTTGGTGATGAGCTGTGTGCGGACATCACCATCACCATCATCATCATCATCATCGTCACTGGCATCGTGGTCCAGGCCAGGATCCTCCACAGGTGGCGGATGTTGGTCATTGTCATCCTGGATGAGAGGCAACTCCTTCCGCACTGCCAGGTTGTGGAGCATGCAGCAGATGATGATAATCTTGCACACTTTCGCAGGGGCATATGGGAGGGACCCTCCGGTCTTGTCCAGGCAGCGGAAGCGGCTCTTCAGGAGACCAAAGGTCCGCTCAATCACTCTCCTGGTCCGACCATGTGCCTCATTGTAGCGCATCTGGGCAGGTGTCACAGGGTTCCTGAGGGGTGTCAGCAACCACGGCATGTTGGGGTATCCCGAGTCACCTACGGGCAGACAAGTGCACATTAGCTGACTTGGAAAAGTGGGCGGAATACTACAGATCAGATCACACACAATGGCACAAAGTCAGTACACACCGACAAGCCAGGCACGCTGGTTCTGCATCTGTGCCATCATCCTGGGGATGCGACTACTCCTCATCACAAAGGCATCGTGTGCTGAACCAGGGAAACGGGCACACACGTGTGTGATGGTCATGTCTGCAAGACACACCACCAGTGCATTGACCGAGTGGTAGTGCTTGCGGTTCCTGTAGGCCTGCTCCTGGGCCTGTGGTGGTACCAAAGCCACATGTGTCCCATCAATGGAGCCAATTACATGCGGCATCCTCCCCAGGGCATAAAAGTCACTCTTCATGTCAGTGAGTCGTCGCAGTCTAGGGAAATAGATGTACCGGTTCAGGAAGAGCAACATTGCCGCCAAAACATCGCGGAGCACACGGCTGAACATGGTCTGTGACATCCCACCAGCAGTCGCCACAGTATGTTGGAAGGTACCAGTGGCAAAGAAGTGTAGGGCTGCCATCACCTTCACCTTGGGGGTCAGCGCTGTAGGATACGGCCGGCCAGGCTGCAAATGTGGGGACAACTGCACTGCCAAATCCTCAATCAGCTGCCTGGTGAAGCGGTACCGTCGGATGCTGTCCCGTTCCACCATCATTGCCAGGTCTGGGAATGGCCGATGGACAGCAGGAGCCCTGCAGTGCAGAGGAGAAGTAAGCAAGATTGTCAGTCACCCCACATATGCGGCATTGAACACACTCAAGATCCCAACATACATCATTATGAGGCACAACTACATGAAGTGTGCAGTACCGGAAGGACATGTATGGTACATACATGGCCAACATCTGTCAACACGGTCCAACAGGTGGCATCAATTAGTCCCAGGTTGGCCCATTGGATATCATGAGGCTGTGTCACAGTTCCCATCTCCTGCTGCCGTGTCACAATAACCCCCCACAGGGACATGTGAGGACAGATGTGCCCCAGGCACCACAGCTCAACGACAGGTACATTCCCAGGGACCCTGTAATGCCACATGGACACTGGCATTACATGGAGTATCATGTATACACCACAGCAAAACAACCATGACCCCCACAGGTAGTGGCCCCACTTGCCACGGCAGGACAGACATGGATGTCTGTGACACACACGCACAACATCAGAGTCCATGCACACACAACGTGGATGTGGAGACTGTCTCCCATTGTGCACATGAAATCAGAGACATTGTAAACACCACATGCACAAAGACTGTGGAGGACCATCACTATTGTGCCACTGGGACACCCTGGCTCAAACATACCGTCCCACACGGGACTCACGGGGTATGTGACATGACATACACATACACCACTGTGAAATGTGACCATGGCACATGCACAGATATGAACAGTTGCACATCACAGTGGTCACGTACACGTAACACCCAGGATCCTGTCCCCATGAACACGTGCACAGCCTGGGGGTGGCTGCCCACAGGTGACACCCACAGGACAACATGTACACCAACATACACACAATAGGAAATGCAGCCTTACATGCCTTATGATAAAGTTTGGACAGGCTGTCGTGATGTAGGTGTGCCCCTCACTCCCTGGGAGCTATCTGTGGCTGGCATATGTCCATCTGAGACAGGCTTGCTGACATATGCCAGTCACATGTACAGTGATGCGTTGAACTGCAATGGACCGATCGGTGCCTCCGGCCGGCCCATTGCTTTCAATGTGTGCGGGTACGCGTTGTACCCCTGTGCGCGTTGAACAGCAATGGACCGATCGGTGCCTCCGGCCGGCCCATTCCTTTCAATGTGTGCGGGTACGCGTTGTACCCCTGTGCGCGTTGAACAGCAATGGACCGATCGGTGCCTCCGGCCGGCCCATTACTTTCAATGTGTGCGGGTACGCGTTGTACCCCTGTGCGCGTTGAACTGCAATGGACCGATCGGTGCCTCCGGCCGGCCCATTGCTTTCAATGTGATGCGGGTGCGCGTTGTACCCCTGTGCGCGTTGAACTGCAATGGACCGATCGGTGCCTCCGGCCGGCCCATTGCTTTCAATGTGTGCGGGTACGCGTTGTACCCCTGTGCGCGTTGAACTGCAATGGACCGATCGGTGCCTCCGGCCGGCCCATTGCTTTCAATGTGTGCGGGTACACGTTGTACCCCTGTGCGCGTTGAACTGCAATGGACCGATCGGTGCCTCCGGCCGGCCCATTGCTTTCAATGTGTGCGGGTACGCGTTGTACCCCTGTGCGCGTTGAACTGCAATGGACCGATCGGTGCCTCCGGCAGGCCCATTGCTTTCAATGTGTGCGGGTACGCGTTGTACCCCTGTGCGCGTTGAACTGCAATGGACCGATCGGTGCCTCCGGCCGGCCCATTGCTTTCAATGTGTGCGGGTACGCGTTGTACCCCTGTGCGCGTTGAACTGCAATGGACCGATCGGTGCCTCCGGCCGGCCCATTGCTTTCAATGTGTGTGGGTACGCGTTGTACCCCTGTGCGCGTTGAACTGCAATGGACCGATCGGTGCCTCCGGCCGGCCCATTGCTTTCAATGTGTGCGGGTACACGTTGTACCCCTGTGCGCGTTGAACTGCAATGGACCGATCGGTGCCTCCGGCCGGCCCATTGCTTTCAATGTGTGCGGGTACGCGTTGTACCCCTGTGCGCGTTGAACAGCAATGGACCGATCGGTGCCTCCGGCCGGCCCATTGCTTTCAATGTGTGCGGGTACGCGTTGTACCCCTGTGCGCGTTGTACCGCAATGGACCGATCGGTGCGCACCCATTGACAATGGGCTTGCCTGGCAACGGACGCGTTTTCGAATTTCGAGCGAGTCGGTTGCTGGAAAATCAGTTGGTCACCCACAACAATGTTGCAAAATCATGTATGTCATGAAGTTGAAGATTTGAAGGATGCTGTGGGCGTGTTTTGGTGCTGCTATTCCATGGATTGGCCAGATTCAGAAGATGCAAACGACTTGGACCTATCACTTTGGACACAAGGGACAGTATCTGCCTCTCCAGCACATATATATTGCTGGCTGTTCCCCTGAGAGCCCACTTGCCTGCACTACATGCTCCAAGACGACATCTGCCACTGCACTGCTGCTGTCTCTGCCCCTCTGGACCCTGCAATGGCACGTACTGTGGAGAGAGCCCCAGCCTTCAGCCTTGAAGAGAACCAGGCCCTGCTGGACAGCCTACTTCCACAGTACAGCAAGCTGTATGGGACACCAGGGGAGCAGGTGAGGGTTCTGTGCACTGCCTTTCTGAATGTGCATTTTGTCTGACTAGCAAGGCTGAGAGTCTGCACGCCACTGGCTAGCAGGCTCACTGAGTAGTTGTCACCCCCCATAGTGTGTAGTGACTTGCACTGGACAGGTATGGTGCAGTGACAGTGCATTTGAACATGGTTTTACTTCCCATGCAATGATACCATGTAGTGACGTCTGGCAAACTGTCCATGGTCAGCTTTGCACTGCCTGTGTACATCATGTGCCCCTGTGATTGAGACATGTATATACAACTGTGTCATGCACGGATATGTTGCATGTGTGGTAATGGCCTTTTCACTTTGTCATCCTCACAGGTTAATGCCCATCGGAAGCAGGAAATCTGGAAGGACATCGTCCGGGCTGTCCGGTCCGTGGGGGTCTACAAGCGCCGGATCCGCAACTGCCAGAAGAGGTGGCAGGACCTTCGGGGCTGGACCCGGAGGATTGCACGGGTCCAGCTGAAGCTGTCGCCTCCTCGCAGGAGGGGCGGAACACGGACCCTGACCCCCACATGCTCCAGATCCTGGCGGTGGTCTTTCCAGACCTGGATGGGCAGCTGAAGGCCAGACAGCAGCAAGGAGGGGGTGAGTCAAAGACTGCACTGTGAACTCTGTATTACATGCTTTGTGCCCTCCTCTGGCCTGGTTCAACTGCCACAGTGCAGCAGTCATGTTGTCCAGGAGCCATGTCCCTCTATTGTGCACTGCCCACTGCTCATCTGATACCCAGGTGTGGCCCTTACAGTCAGGGAATTGTGTCACTTGGGACTGTGTCCTTGCAGTTTGCTTCACTAAAGGTGGGGGACAGCATCTGTTTCCCTAAATCTGTTGTGGGCATCATGGGTGGGTCCATTGTTCACACAACGCCTGGGTTTGGACATGTGATCTGCGTGTTGCTTTGATATGCGGTCCACTTGCTGAGCTGAGCCACCACATGTGCCTGGGGTATGTGGCACACGCCCATGCAGCGGGTGGGAACAATGTTTGTGCCCCAGGAGTGTGCAGATTACGTGTGTCACACATACATAGCCAGCTATCCACTGTCCAGGGCACATCCCTCATTCATGTGGAGCAGGACAGTCATGCCTACTCCAGGCCATGCAATGCACTCTGTACTCCCACTCCCGTGTATCAGCTGACACATTGTGCACAGTGATTTGACCCCTCCGGTGTCTGCCTCTGTGTCAGTGTGCTGTGGATTAGTTGCCAGGACTGCTGGGGTGTTTCTTGGTAGGGGCTCAGCATGCCCCTGGAGATGTGACCATAGGAGACGATACTTGTGTGTCACATAGGTGTTTGATCAGCTGCCCGTGCAGACTGGGGTATGCGAATGTGATGTTCAGGCAGCTGTTCCCCATTCACAGCAAATTGTGAGGGGCTCAGGTTCAGAGGGTAGTGTCACAGGTCTCCCATATGTCCAATAGGTGTGACCTGGACAGATGAGGGTTGAGATGATGTGTTGTGTGGGGGATGTACATGTGCACTTGTGCAGCTCCAGGACTTGCATTCCCCATTACCTACTATTGTGACACAGTGCATAGTGTTGTTGTCTGGCTGCCAAGTCATACATCACTGAGACAGTGATGTATGACTTAACAGTCATGCCTCTGCCATGGCATGTGTCAACTTATTTGTGGTCCTGCAGGGGAGTGACATGTGCTACATGCACACCATAGTGGCGCTGGCTATCAGGACATGGGTGCATCATGGTGTCTGTCGCTGGTATGCATCACATGCATTTCCTATTTGACTCTGGGCATCCCTTTCATCCGGAAACCTGTACTGACTCAGTGGCAAGAGCTGTGATGTGTCCACACCGTGTCCTCTGCACTGTCCAACTACTGTGTACTTGGTGCATGTGTCCACACTGGGGTGTTGCAATCCAATAGACACCAGACAGATGGGTGCAAGGCCATGTGGGATGTGAGTGCCATGCTTGGCATCAGACTGACAATTGGCTTCTCCTGTTCAGTTAGGGCACTTTTAGCAATGTACAACTAATGATGCCAGGGCTTGCTCTGTGATGTGCTGTGCTCACAGTGGTGTGTGCGTTTGGTGCAGGTGACTGATGTCTGTCTGTTTCCCCATTGTTTGCAGATACATCCACGGCCACGGAAGGGGACAGCTCCACGGACCAGGAGGAGCCAGAGAGCCAGACTGGGTCAGCAGCCGAGGAGTGGTCGGAGGGACCCAGTGGCACGGAGGGCGAGGGGAGCCACACCGAGGAATCCTCAGCACCATCCACCTCAGCTGAGAACCAGAGCAACTCGGAGGATGACTCCCTTGTGGAGGCGGGTGTCAGCAGCCACCACACCCCAGCTAGTGTTGCTGTCCCCGCCACCACCAGCACCACCACCGCCCTCCCATCGGCTCCCATTCCCAAGGTCCGTGGAGGCTCCCATGTTCGGGAGCGTGTCTCCTTTGGCCCAGGCACCGCACCCCCTGCCCCTGTGTCCCCTGCTGCCCTGAGTGAGGAGTCTGTGTACCTCCTTCGCCAGCTCCATGTAGGGCAGACAGCCATGCTGAGTGTCCTCCATGCGCACACCGCACTGTTGACTCAGCTGGTGTCGTTCATGGAGGGCATCTCATCGGGCATGTCTGACCTACAGAGGGGCAACAGGTCCATGGACTCCTCCCTGACGGCAGCAGTGTCCCTCTTCAGACAGTCCCTCACCCCTCCTGCCTCTGCTCCATCCACACTCCCCAGCACCTTGCCCGTCCCAAGCACACACACACCGGCACAGGCACACACCAGCACACACACATCCAGCACACAGACACACACGCCACAAACTAAACGCACACGCATGCACAGTCAGGGGACTGAAACCAGACTCACAGGGGATGGGGCCCTGGTACACACACACGCATCCACGGGCACTGCGCAGTCCTCAGTTGCCTCTCCCTCCAAAGCACCCTCCCTTGCCTCACCTGCAACCCCAAAGACCCAGCGCCTCTTCCTCAGTGACCTCGGCCTCTTCCCCTCCGATCCAGCTGCCCCAGCATCCAGGGGGAAGAGGAAGCCCCCACATGGAGCAGAGTGCCCCTCGCCCCCGGACACCCTCCCCCAGGCGCAGACAGACTGAGGCCCCCACCCGCAAGTCCCCCGGAGTGGTAAGAGCAAGACCCCGCTGCCGCCCTGCAGCTCAAGCACCAGGTCACCTTCCTCCATCCCTCAGGCCCCCACTCCACAGGTGCCCCCGCCACACCCTGCCCCAGGTTCCCCCACCCACAGATATACCATCCCCAAGAGGCTCCGGCCTTCTCCCCCTGCCACTTGCTCTCCCGGCACCACACCCCCTGCTGCGCTTGTCTGTGCCACTGATGTGTTGAGGGTGTCCTCCCCCTCTGTCCAGCCCACCTTGCCTGTTCCCCATTCTCCTCCCCTGGTGGTAGGCACTGCAGTGGAGTCCACTACCACCCTGTCTGACTTGGGCACTGCAGTGGCGGACCTGTCCACTCCATCTGCAGGGTCCACTGCAGTCGTGCCGGCACCCACAACATCTGAGCCATGCCCCCCAGTTGTGCCGGCACACACCATGTCAGACACCTCCACTGCAGTTGTCAGTGGCTCTCCAGCACCCACCACCCCTTCCCTGCTTCCTCCTGGTGAGCCCTGATCCTGTCCCTGCGGTGCCTGGCCTACCCCCCCCCCGGTTGCCCCTCCTAGTGTATTGTCCATGGTTTTGTGCAGGCATGTGTAGGGTGGCATCTGCCACTGTCACCCACTTGTGACTTTGTTGATGGACTGGCCATTGGCCTTTGTTTATGTTCTACCGGACTTCTACTTTTAATGCCACATATGCTGAATAAAGCAACTTTCTGTTCTCTAGTGCTTTTGCTTCTGATGTACATGATGTTGATGATGCTAACACCCTTGCTGCAGTGATGGTGATATTTGGTCTCATGATAATGAAGTGTTACTGTGCAGGAACCCATGTGGTCCAGGGGTTATGTGTCCTATCCTGTGGTGTATCCATGTCATCCATAGCAGCATCTGAGGGTGTCATGTGTTCAGTAGTTGGCAATGAGATTTCCTACTTAGATTGGCAACTTCACATCTGTGGCTTCCACCCCTGCACATCTGTTGTGCCTGCCATTGTTCTATTCGTCTACTTCCCTGACCGTGTGGCCATCTCCAGTGAACATGCAGGTTTGGGCATCAATGGGGAAGGACTCATCTGTGTTGTCAGTGCAACATTGCTATACAAGTGTGTTGGATCTGTGCTGATGATTCCGTTGGCACTTCCATGACCAGGCTGATGGGACGGGAGCCCTCATTTGTTGCTAATTGTTGATTGTGTGTCCCATTGCTGCCATGGTATGGTATCTGTTCGCCTCACATCTGCAGTCTCCACAGGGTATCTGCATGTGTGTGCCCATTGGTGCAAATATGTGGGTCTGCATTCGGATGGTCACTTCTGTCATTGTGTCATTGATGATTGTTGACGGTGTCAGCCCCCATGGGTGTTGTTTGTCTGCACATGGCCAAAGTTATGTCTTATTTGCACTGCAGGATTTGGCTCCCCCAATTTATGTTGCAATGGGACACATACACTACTTTGCCACTGATGTGTTTGTTGTTCTGTGACCAGGAATCATCCATGCAGTTTGGCAGTTGCACCTCTTACTTTGTCAACACTTGCCTTTTGGTCACTGTGATGATGGGGGTTTGGACCCCATTGCCACAATGTTCGAAATGTGCTTCAGCTATGGACCCCACACTTACATTTTGGTCACTGTGATGATGGGGGTTTGGACCCCGTTGCCACAATGTTCGAAATGTGCTTCAGCTATGGACCCCACACTTACATTTTGGTCACTGTGATGATGGGGGTTTGGACCCCATTGCCACAATGTTCAAAATGTGCCTCAGCTATGGACCCCACACTTACCTTTTGGTCACTGTGATGATGGGGGTTTGGACCCCATTGCCACATTGTTCAAAGTGTGCTTCAGCTATGGACCCCACACTTACATTTTGGTCACTGTGATGATGGGGGTTTGGACCCCATTGCCACAATGTTCAAAGTGTGCTTCAGCTATGGACCCCACACTTACATTTTGGTCACTGTGATGATGGGGGTTTGGACCCCATTGCCACAATGTTCGAAATGTGCTTCAGCTATGGACCCCACACTTACCTTTTGGTCACTGTGATGTTTGGACCCCATTGCCACAATGATCATGGCCTGCTTGCATTGTGGGTGCCACACACATATATGTGTGGCACATGTGCTAGGGGGTCACATTGTATGTTCAAAGTCATGTTCGGTGTTGTAGGCATTTGACACAGTCTACACACGCTTGTCATGGTGTTGGGGGGATGTCTTCTTCTTGCATTCCCTAGGTTGTGGTGTGCTGGTTGTGTCATGCATTGTCCATCCTATGAGTGGGGGTGGTAGTAGTGGTAGGCATCCAGCCCCCTGGCTAAGGGTGGTGGTAGGCATCCAGCCCCCTGGCTAAGGGTGGTAGTAGTGGTAGGCATCCTGCCCCCCTGGGTGAGGGTGGTAGTAGTGGTAGGCATCCTGCCCCCCTGGCTAAGGGTGGTAGTAGTGGTAGGCATCCTGCCCCCCTGGGTGAGGGTGGTAGTAGTGGTAGGCATCCTGCCCCCTGGCTAAGGGTGGTAGTAGTGGTAGGCATCCTGCCCCCCTGGGTGAGGGTGGTAGTAGTGGTAGGCATCCAGCCCCCTGGCTAAGGGTGGTGGTAGGCATCCAGCCCCCCTGGGTGAGGGTGGTAGTAGTGGTAGGCATCCAGCCCCCCTGGGTGAGGGTGGTAGTAGTGGTAGG